>JANRMT010062842.1:24987931-25017420 GCA_026402145.1 Polypterus bichir lapradei
ATGCAATGCCTCAAAGACGTTTGCAGCCAGGATACCGGATTAAACGGATGGCTGCCCCAAACCTTTCCATGCCTCTGGTCTCCACTTATTACACATGGCACTATCAACATTAATAATATTCTGATTAATATAGTCAATTATAGATTGTTGGTGCAGTAAGTGTTTTTAGCACTGTTCTGTCTCAGAAGAAAAAATTTTATCTCACTTGTCATTACAGCAAATGGATAGAATGCAAACATCAGTGCCAAAAACAGAAGCAAAAGCAAACAGATGTGGCAAATCACTGATACAACCTGGATATTTTACTAGCTGTCATAGATGATGCTGGCTAACACACATAGCAAATGTGGCACTGACTCTCATAAGGTTACATTCCTGCATCTCCTAGCAGGGGTCTTCTTGGTGACTATGTTTTTCTTGATTATCTCTTCTTCCTGCTGACATTTTAAAGATTTTCAGGGCCACCTACCACATATACTGTATGTGAATGACTGTCATTGAATCAAATGAGTGAACGCAGGGTGCTTGCTTGATGACTTGCAAAGCAGGAATGCTGAACCAGAAAAAGTACAAACTTTATAATGAACAAATATAAATTTCCTGACTATTTATAAAACAGCAAAAGTTGCTTACCTAACGTAGTACTTTTTACAATATAATCCATAATGTCTTATCATATTCTTCATAACACTATAGAAGAATAAAGATGACTCAATATTTACAAAATAGACCACCTATGATGTCACATTAATCAAAAATGTTAGTTAAAAATATATCTCACATTGAAGTAAACTCACCCAAACATATCAATGTATTGATCTTAGGAGGAAGGAAGAACCCTTAACACATAAATGACAATAAAGGTAACAGGGAATGACATCAAAGCAAGCAAGCAAAGTCAAAGGTCTCACTGTTTAAAGAAGATCATTTATTAATCCAAAATGCTTCTCTGTGCAATAATTGTTTATTAAAATCACCTTGTGTAGGATGTGGTTTAATAGTCTCCATAAATGTAAACTTTAAGTTGGTAATAGAAGGGCTAGTAGTAATGAAGTGTCTGGAAACAGGATGTGGTAATATTACTGTATGTGTTTTCTAATCTATAGAACTGAACAAGGACATACCATTAAATAAACAACTACTCCTTTAGCACTTCAGTTAGAATGATGTCAAAGTCTGATAATTCTATGTGAAGCATTAGTTGGTATTACCTTTCAGAACCTGAATACAGCAGCTACAGTGTGAACATGGAAGATGACCCAGAGTAATTTGTATAGATGTTTTAGAAACTTGTTAAGATAATTTACCAAAAATATTTTACATTGTAATTATGCAAAAATATAAATACAGCAGGTTATGAAAATATTGGAGAAAGTGCTAATACAGTACATGCCATTGTTTTAATATGATCCATCATATATGATTACCGTAATGTTCAATGTAGTAAGAATGTATCTATAGCTGGTGTTACAGATAGTGGGTGCTGTTCACCCCTGAACCCTCAGACAGCACATTCAGACACCAAGTAAAAAGTCCCAATAATGAATTTATTATTTCAATAATGTGCACAAAGCACCTCCACCTCCACTATACTCACTAATACAATAATAATAATAATAAATCACAATAATCTATCACAATAAATCCTCCTCTCCTCCCAGCAGCTCCATCACCCTTCCTCCCAACTCGGCTCTGTCTGCTGGGGTTTCCCATCGTCCTTTTATATTCCCTGACCCGGAAGTGCTTCTTTCCCTCAGTCCGTGTGATTTCATAGCACTTCCGGGTAAGATGAAAACTTGTTCTTCTTCAGCCTGGAAATACTTCATTCCCTTTGTCCCCGTGATTTGGGAGTACTTCCTGGCTATAAAAATACTTGTGCCTCCCTGCATTGTCCCCTGGCGGCCCCCACGGTATCCAGCAGGGCTGTGAAGTAAAACTCCAATGTCCATGATGCCCTGCTGGAATTCAGGGCCCCTCCATGTTGCAGGGAGGACTCCATCTAGCGGTGTTGGGGTATTGGCCGAGATAAACTGCCGGCCATATATCACACTGGCAAATGTTGCAGATAGCAAATAAAATCAGAAGAATATTTGATATATGATCTAGATAAAGACATGATCTGAGAAATAATCAATATACTGTGTAGAAGAATTTAAAATTGAACCTCTGAGGGAAACAAAAGGACAGCCGGGCGGATTATAAATAGAAAACTGGTTTAACATGTGGCAGTTTACCACTTACCTTTGTACCATTTAAGTCACCAGTCTTGAACTCCTTAAATTTCAATACATAGTGGAAAAATGTGGCCGTTCTAAAGCCTTTGACCAGTAGTGTATACTGGATTATATATATTATTAGAAGAGTGTTGCCATTTATAGTGCTTTAATTTCAGCTTTCTTGGTACTCTGACAAATTATTTTTGAGTCACAACATCACTGCTTTGCTGACATATGTATTGGGTTATCTGTATGGAGTAGAGTACAGGTACTCGTTGACTTACAACCGCGATTGGTTCCAACTGACTGGTTGTAAGTTGATCTGGACATAAGTCGGCCTATGTTAAATAAAGGTATGAATATTAGACTGGGTAATGATACTGTGATCATCTTAAAGTAATATTTTATTAACATTTTCTTACTTTCTAAGTCAAACACAGCATACTACAGTACAATTGGCTTAATATGTGGAAAACATACAAAAATAAGAAATACTGTACATTTAATTCCTGGCACCACTGGTGCTTGGCTGCGGGTTGTCGATATCGCCTTCATCAGGCGAGGCTGCGGGCGGGGTGATGGGAGGAGTTGCTCTTTTCATAAACATAGTGAGCTTCGTCTGAATGGTTTTTTTTTCTCTTCATAAATTTCGCAATAAGGACAAAATGTGTCTTCTGCGGCACGTTCCTTTAAAGCAGCGCTTCCCGATTGGGGGTGCTGGGTTGCGAGCAACTGTTGCTAGGGGTGCCAGAATCCATCGAGGAAGAAAAATGAAAAACTTTATTTGTACAAAATCTTGATTTATCTATCCATTCCTAAATAATTAAATGGACAGGCTATTTCGTATCAGTGCAATACGCTGCTTGTTAAAACGGATGACTTCCGCTCTTACGTGCACTTAGTGCTGTGTAGGTATTATGAACTATCATTTTTCATACTTCTTCTCAAACCAAGGGGGTGCGAAATCAGCCTCGTCCGTCACAGGGGGTACGAGGGTAAAATGAATCGGGAAGCGATGCTTTAAAGTCTCAAACAGACTTCTAGCCTTCGACTGTATTGTAAAGAGGCTTAACGGCGTCCGCTTTTGAATCTGATCTTCCATCCAAATGTTTAACAATTTCTCCATTTCATGGATGGGCCTGGTACGTTGCTTAGTAATCAATGTTGATCGCAAAGGTACAGAACCTTTCACAGCTTCACGAATTCTATTTTTGTCCTTTAAAATAATCGACACAGTAGAGTGTGATAACTTCATATAACATGCGATCGCATTCACTTTCTTTCCTCCTTCATACTGTTTTATTATCATCATTTTGGTGTCTAGATCAATGGCCTTTCTTTCGTTTTTGGCAGGCTGAGGAGTGGACAGAGACAATTTCCTCTTGGTAGACATGTTAGGGGTATATTATTATCGAAAACTGCCAAAACAACAAGACCCAAACACACGTGGGGCAACACTGCTGCGTATATTATTACTGCTGCGTAGCGAGACTTGGGACTGCGGGAAACAGGCGCTCCCAACAGCTGGCGGGGAAACTGTCAAACACGTCGTAAAGTCGACCAGTCGTAACTTGCATAGGTCGTATGTCGATGAGTACCTGTAATCATCTTTCATCTATCCATTTTGACGTAATAATAATTTATTCCAAATGAAAGGGACTGCTGGAGCAGGCATGAATATAAAAAAAATAAATTTGTTCTAGAGACAAATATTATATCAGTTGTGAGGAACATGTCTAATTCAAACTTGACGTGCATATTGTGCTAAATCTCAAATTTTTGATAAACCCACCTGGAGCAACCATTTCCACTGCACAACCTTTATTTCTTCAGCCCAAGCTTCGCAGCATCCATCAACAAAGAAATTCACCTGTGACTTTATTTTTAATTGCATTTTCTGGGCTGTGCCTCATGTATTATTGAACAATGCCTGAAACATCCATTTCTAAAACAGCCAACAGCACAATCTTCATTAACTTTCTTAAAACAAAACCCCCAAAGTCCATCAATTAAAAAAGAGAACTTATTATTTTCTCCTGAATTTTTGTTATGGGCGATATCTGATTAATTAAAATTTATACAAAAAAATCCTTTTCAGACATATCCAGATGGGAATCACTGTGTGTCTTTTATGTTTTCTACCAGAGTTTTTTTTTCTTTTACTCAGTATCCATACAGATACAGTTATAAAATGATATTTTAAAACACTTACTGTAAACTAATTCAGATTGAATGGGTGGAGTTACTACTAGTCAAATGTTTCAGAATGCCTCAGTTTTCCCAGATTTAATTGAAATTTAAGAATTCATGTGCAACCTGAAAGTGTCTAAAACAAAGCAGTAGATTGTCAGAGGTTTTTTAAAAAGAATAAATTTTATGGGGAACAACAGGATAAGAAAAGTGCCACATCAGAAAAGAGAATAAAGTCCCCATCCCACCGGCAAACCCACCAAACCGAACCCCCCTGGCCATTTGGAGACAGCTGAAAAGAAAAGAAGTTAATAAAAAAATTTAGGATAGCAAAAGTTGAAAATGCTTTATTGTGAGTGTGACTGCTGTTTCTGTCTTTATACAAGTCAGAGGTTTCCTTTCCTTTTTGTACTTTTAGTGTGTATTTGAGGCTGGGTTGTTTTATTAACCCTCTGCAAAAAGCTAAATTTCCCCCTTGGGACAAAGTACTGTTTATTACGTATCTGAACAATCTAAAAGCATTTCATTCCACAATAAATGCAGAAAATACTCAACATAAAGATAGCCCAGACTTTCCTAGTTGTTCCTATCATAATCTCTTAAAGAAAATTTTCTGAAAATAAACCTGTCATTCTTTCCTTTTGTTAATTGTAAAATTTATTTTAAGTAAGTCCCCGTGCATTCTAATGTTTTAATGTTTTTGAGAAAATCAATGTAATAATCCAAGTAAATATCTGAAAGCTTTTTAATAATAGCTAAAAGCATCAAATGTACCTATTTCAGAAAGCTTCTCTAATGGCTCTTATTATTTTCCTCTTCATCAGGAACCATTCACAACATTAATAAAATAATATTTCAAGGATTACATAGCAACAAGAAGCATATGAAAATGTATTCTAAAAGGTAGCACTGCATCCTTTTTACTTTCACTAAATAAAACTACCATACCATGAAATTTGGCAATTTAAAAAGCCTGCACAAAAATGCTACGGGATAAAAAATGTAAAATTTACATATAGGACAATGCAAGCAAACCAATTGTGAACTGTGAGTCTTTGAATCATTCTCTTGGCATTGCCATTTGTGTTTTTTTCACTCCCACTGAACACAAATGTGTCAACAACTGTAAATAATATTAAAGTAACAGAGTATCTGTGGAAGTGTTTTCTACACTTTTGTTTACCTCTGTAAATATTGAATGTTGACTCAAACATTATTTTCATTTTTATTAGGTAAGACCATACAAAATAGGCTGCAAATGAAAGGAAAATCTGCATAAACACATGTTGATTTGCCAAGCACATTCAACTATTGGGTAGCACAGTTGCACAGTGGTAGCGCTGCTGCCTTGCAGTAAGGAAATCAGGGTTCACATCCCAGGTCCCCCCTGTGTGGAGTTTGCATGTTCTCCCCATGTCTGCTTGGGTTTCCTCCCACAGTCCAAAGACGTGCAGGTTAGGTGAATTCTAAATTGGCCCTATTATTTGGTTGGGGTTTATGTGTTCACCCTGTGATGGACTGGTGCCCTGTCCAGGGTTTGTTCCTTCCATAGCTGGGATAAACTCCCTTGACCCTATTCAGGACTAAGCAGGTTTGAAAATGGCAATAAACTATTCAGCCTTCCATCCGTTTTTAAACTACCACTTAATTCAATCCAGGGCCACAGCCTATCCCTGCATCGTTACAAAATGTATTAATCAATTCGCATCACAGTATGGCACAACTGGATGTTTTACATCAACAAAGTAGAAGATGGAGACAGTAAAAAAATGAACAGGCCATTTTCCAGGATAACAAGTTCATGTTTCTATTTAAATCAAGCAAGCATTAACCACTGGAATGCTTACTGTATATGTTTCATTCAGGGAAAGGATAACAAAGACTACAAATTCAGTACTGATTTCTAGCACCTTGGCATGAGTGAATAAGGAACAACAAAACTAGTGGGGTTTTTACAAATAAAAGTTTCACTTGTGAACACATATCATTTCACACTGTGCTTGAAGTGTAAACAAATAAATGGCAGTTGTCTCTCTTTTTGTTTGCTTCCTAATTGTCCTTCTAATGCTTTTCAAATTTAACACAAGTTCTTCATGAAGCTTTTCCCATATGAGTTTTGACCGTGTTCCTATACATATATTACTTTTGGGGGGTTTATAGAATTTTGTGCCCCTTAGAATTTCATTTCTAAATGTGTTCTCTAGGATGCTTCAGTCAGCAGAGCCGGGTTTTATTAGATGGCCAGTCTGCTAAAATTGGGACATTTTGATATTCTTCTGTTATTTATCCTAACTTATGGCCAGAAATCAGGACTGCTACCATCATCGAGAAGTCTGGTCACCCTAGTAAATTATAGTGTCAGTGAAATTGTGACTTATTATAATCTACAGATAATAGAGCTGTGAAGTTGGTTTAGTATAAGGTAAATATTGAGTAAATATGTATTTATTCTGTGCACAATAGCTTTTATAATGGCTATAAAGTTCATTTAACTTACCTGGTATGAGTTAAAGTATTCAAAGGAATAAGGTGCTGATGCACTGCTTCTCTTCAGTTTGCACTCAAACTGCTGGTGAGACTTCAGCATCTTGGTGATAAAGATGTTTCCACACACGCTTAGCTGGACTTGCAGATGCAGGTTTGCAGACCCAGCATGTGCAGAAACAGCTTGTGACAGCAATTTCCTACCTGTGCACACAATCTACTAGTGTTCCATTAACTATTGGGGATCTGTTTGCTGTCAGTAGCCGCTATCAAAGGTTGAAAAGTGGAAAATATATAAAATATACAAGTTGGCATAACCACTGTCAAGGTAAAATTGAAATAGTTAAGTAATTTGTAGTTGAAGTCACACAAAATGTTTCCCAGTTTTAAAAAAGACAAGCATGCAAATCTGTCAATGCTTTTCAATGGGAGATTCAGAAAGTTTAAAACTGTGTACAGTGCCATCTGTTCAAAATATCTCAACAAAAATTGAATGACTTTGACAAATTTCCTGGAAGAAAAAGGGTGCTACAGGTCAACAAAATTGATCCACGGGGGCTGAGTTGTTTCATGTGAACAGACAGACATGGATATAACAATAGGTGCTTTGCACATTATATAACAAGAGTACAATTATTTGACTAACAGCAGAATAAAACAGTGGTGCTAAAGTAATCATACCACAATGCACAGATCATCATACCATGTTTTGGATGGACTATTGCAGCTGAAACCCTGACCAATTCACATTTCTGCTTGTGAAAAATAAAAAGGTACAGTTGCATTGGGCTAAGAAGCATCAAACACTGGGAACTGAAGGATCTGAAAAACTCTACCTTGTGTTAAAGCTTAGTTCCTGATGATTTACATTGGTAGAAGAATAAAAGTACTGTATGGCAACAATGTATTCCATGGATACATGCTGTGGATGCCTCCAATGCCTCCTACTACTGGTAGTATAATGTTGTATAGTGGATCACAGTGGACCATATTTAGGTCTTCATAAGAGTTACTATAGTTAATAATTCCTGTGCTACAGTGAACTGTTAGCATAATTTTTCTACAAAAAATATAGAACACTTACCTTGTGAAGAAAATAAAGCATAAACAACTACTCAAATGTCATAGAAAATCACATTAGAAAACATGAAGAGCAACATGTTTCCTTAACAAACTGAACTAAGTTTGGGGGTGGTGGTGGTGGAATGTTTATGGCCTAATGGTCATAAAATGCAATGTGAAACTGCAGCAAGGGTCAATTGAAACTGGACATCTTGGCCAATAGCAAGACTGCAGTTTAATTGAGGTTAATTTTAATTCTTATTCAGCATATGGAGTTAAGCTGAGCCTTAAAAATGTTAGAAGCTATAGAATGAGAAGGGGTTGAAATACTGAGGATGAGCCCATAAGAGATGAAAATGCCTGCAGTATTGGTCAAACTAACTAAAAAAGCTGGTAGCCCAACTCCATTCTTCTGGTACTTTATTAAACAGCTAAAAAATAGACTTCAAAGCTTTCCTATTAGTGTTCATTTTTCAGTCAGGCTCCCTTTAAGCTTGAAAGTGTATATTTCAACATTAAAGGAAAATAAGCTTTTTGCATTTATTTGTTTGGCTGTATAGAATATTATTCTCCCTATATCAAGGAAAACATATGGTAGGTTACAACTTGTTTGGTTGCTCACTTGAAAGAGCCAGATCTTCCAATTGTGCTAAAATTCTCTATTGGAATCATGAACAAAACAACATATTAGTATTATGGGATACTTAAACTGTGTTTCAGTGTGGTTCAGTCCTTGGCAGCATTTTACCCATCTGGAAATTGACTGTTCATCAAGATAATGCTTCATAACACTAGGCTCTGAATGGTTCCAGGGACATGGTATTGAATTTAGCAGTAGTTTTGCCAGTAACTAAATGCCAGTGAATTTGTGGAAACATAGAAGAATATTTTCACAGAAGATGTTCACCATCAGGTAATTTAAACAGCAACAAGAAAATGCCAATTTACTGCCTGAAATATTGCAACTTGCTGTTGTATACTTGAAATAACCAATGCTAATAAGAAATATCTATGAATTGCGTTCTAGTAAAATAAGTTTTATTATCACTAACTTGTATCATCAATGGCTGAGCTTGGTAGACAGAAATTTATATGGTGTTTCTTATTATTTAAAAGATGTCACTTTTCTTCTAACATGAAAAAACAACCACCAAGATGACTTCTGAGTAATACCTTTATTTACAAATATGAGTATAATATTGAAATAATTTCTTTCACCTATATTCATGGCCAGGATTAGGATAAGTACTGCAAATCTACATAATACACATCCATTCCACACACTTTTGGTTTTAACTCTTTTGTGCAAGAAATTGGACATAAAACAAACAAGGCATATTTGCATTTATAAATGCAGTTAAGATTTTTAAGTACATAAAATTCTATATGGAAAAGTTACTTTGAGATATCTGAGACATTTTAAAAGATGAGAACACACGAAACCAAGAGGAGGTTAGTTTCAGCTTGGAAACTTCAATGAATTGGCTATGTTGGGGAGAAATGACAAATCCTTGGCACAACATCAGTGAAGCCATCAACCAAAATTTGTTTCAGAGAAGTGTTCATTAGGTCAGAGACAGGTTTATTGAAGTTCCAAGGGATTTATATCCTCCTCTGAGCAGACAAGGTGGGTTGAATGGTTTACCTTAGCCAGTTTACTTTCTTCTGGACAGTAAAGAGGAGACAAGACTTCCTGCACAACCACAAACACTGTTGATTTCTGTAAACCTTTAAATTCCATCTATAAAACTAAGAATACAAAATGACAAAAAAAGTTCAGAAGCAATGTCTCCATGACCAAACAGTTAACTTTGTGAGCTGGAATGTTAAAGGACTAAATCACAAATTAAACAGAAAGTATTCTCTCATCTAATGGGTCTAAATGCTAAAATAGTATGTTTACACGAGACTCACTTATTAAGCAAGGAACAATTTTGGCTGCACAGAGACTGGACTGGCCAAATGTTCCATTCCAGCTTTACAAAGAAAACAAGAGGTGTGGGAATTCTTATACATAGAACAATTTCATTTGTAGTATCAGATGTAGTATGTGATCCTGAAGGGAGATATGTGATTGTCATAGGTAATTTATTTAACTGTTAAGTGATTTTGATAAATATCTATGCACCCAATGTGGATGATAGGGACTTCATCCAAAATGTATTTGCATCCATTCCCAATGTGAACACTCATCAAATTTTAATGGCTGGGGACTTTAATTGTGTTTTAAGTCTAGACCTAGATAGGTCTTCTGCCACAGGGGTGATGACATCTAACTTTGCAAAAACAATTACACAGTTTGTAACTGATCACAACTTATACGATCCCTTGAGATTTCTAAACCCAAACTTAAGAGCATATTCCTTCTACTCACCAGTGCATCACTGTTACTCAAGAAATGATTATTTCTTTATACATACCAATTTATACAATTAAATCTTGTAAGTACAACACTATTGTTATTTCTGGCCATATCCCTTTGATCATGGAGCTTAAATCACTATGCCCTACATAGTCCTCTCACAGCTGGCATCTTAACCCACCTTTATTAGCAGACGAGAACTGTTCAGAATTTATATCCAAGCAAATAGATTTTTTTTGGAGACAAATACATCCTCAGAGGTCTCGGCAGATAATCTCTGGGAAACTCTGAAGGCTTTGTTAAGAGGATAGATTATTTCATATCGTTCCCACAAAAATAAATTGTAAATGAAGAAGGTATCGGGTCTAATCAGTGAAATTACTAGAATAGATCAGAAACATGCTAGGTGTCCAAATGAGGCATTTCATAGGAAAAGACAGGCTTGGCATTCAGAATTCAACCTCTTGACAACTAAAGAAACAGAACAACTCATTTTTAAATCAAGACATCATTACTATGACCACGTAGAGAAAGTTAATAAGATCTTAGCTCAACAAATCCACAAGCAGGAAGTTCACAATGCAATCCCAGCAATTATCAACACAAATGGAGACAAATTCATTGACCATAAAAATATAACGCACACATTTAGAGAGTACTATAAGTCCTTATGTTCTACTCAGTTTAAAGAAGACAAGACAACCTAATGTGTTTTTGGATGCATTACAGATACCACAACTAGATACTCTCAGTGCAGAGGAATTGGATAAACCTCTGGCATTATCAGAATTACCAGATGCTATAAATTCACTTCAGAATGGGAAAGCAGCAGGCCCTGATGACTACCCTGCTGAATTCTATAAAAAAATCTCAGTTAAGTTTGTTCCCCTTTAATTAGTAACATTTACAGAAGCTAGAGACAATAACATTCTACCTTAAACTTTTTGACAAGCATTAATTGCCATCTTTTCTAAACATAATAAAGACTCATTACAATGTGCATCATACAGACCAATCTCACTTCTGAAAAATAATGTTAAGCTAGAAGGATTGAGAAAGTGCTTACTTCGGTAATATCACAAGACCAAACTGGATTTATTAAAGGCAGACACTTAGCTTCCAATCTTCCATGCCTGTTTAATGTAATATATTCACCCACAAAGTCTAACACCCTGGAGATATTATTATCGTTGGATGCAGAAAAAGCATTTGATATGGATGAATGGAACTACTACTATGTTCATGGATCAAACTACTGTATACCAGTCCAGAAGCTTCAGTGTATATTAATAACATTATTTCAGACTACTTCAAACTAGAACATGGTACTAGACAAGGATGCCCCTTGTCACCACTGCTTTTTGCAATCGCCATTGAGCCACTGGCAGCTCACTGTCGAAATGTTTCTGAGATAAAGGGGATTATCAGAGAAGGACTTGAACATAAAATTTCACTGTATGCAGAAGACATGGTACTATATATATCATACCCATAAACCCATAAACAGAATTTCAAAATATTTCAGATCTCAGAATTAATCTGAATAAAAGTGTGCTCTTTCCAAGTGAACTCTCTTCCTCACAATATTAGATTGGACACCTTGCCTTTTATCATTGCAGATCAGTTTAAATACCTAGGGGTAAACATCATAAGTAAACATAAAGCTCTTTATTGACAAAAGTTTGCTGTCTGCATGGAAAAAATTAAGCAACACTTGCATAGATTGTCTTCCCTTCATTTCACTTTAGCTAGAAGAATTAACATTGTCAAGATCAATATCCTTCCTAAGTTTCTTTTTCTATTTCAAAATATTCTAACATATATTAATAAATCATTTTTTAAAAAGCCAGATTCAATCACAACATCATTTATTTGGAATTCAAAACATCCACACATCCAAAGGGCAATCCTACAAAGACCTAAGACAGAAGGAGGCATGGCTGTACCTAGCTTTTCAATTTTATTACTGGGCAGCAAATATACAAGCTATAAAAACCTGGACATTGACACATATGGATGAACAGACACAGGCTTGGTCTGCAATAGAAATAAAATCCTGCAGTACTTCTTTGTATTCCTTGCTTTGTACCCAAATAAATACAAGTTATCGCCAATATACCAATAACCCAATTGTGCTTCATTCACTCTGAATATGGAAGCAATGTAGGAAGTACTTCAAGATAGAGAAGCATTTATCTGTGGCAGCTCTGTACAAGAACCACCTTTTTCACCATCTTAAATGTATGCAGTTTTTAATGTCTGGAAAACATTATGGATTAAATCACTTAGAGATTTGTACATAGACAATGTCTTCGCAACCTTCAAACAATTGCACTCCAAATTTAACTTTCCAGTAACGAATTTCTTTCACTACCTGCTAATTAGAAACTTTGCTAAACAAAACTTGCCCAATTTTCCTCACCTCCCTCCTACCTGATTCCAGAAAAAATATTGATCAGTCTTGAGGACTCAGACAGCATTTCTGTAATATATAGGAACATTTTAAAGTCCCTCCCTTTCAAAGATCCCAGAGTACAGTGGGAAAAGGATCTCTCATTCAACATTTCAGAAAAGGAGTGGAAGGCAGAAGTGCATAGAATTCACTCGAGCTCCATATGCGCGAAGCATCCAATTATTCAACTTAAAATTTTCTATCAAGCAAACCTGTCTCATTTAAAATTGTCCAAACTGTTTCCAGGGCAAGATCTAACCTGCGAACACTGCAGTCAAGTTCTAGCCTCATTGGGCCATATATTTTGGGCGTGCACCAAATTAACATCATTCTGGACCGAAATCTTTCAATGCCTTTCAGACAACCTTGGAGTCACAGTCTCTCCTAGTCACAGCTGTGTTTGATGGACTCCCAGATGAGCTTAAAGTGGAGAAGGACAAACAAACTGCAACTGCCTTTATTTATTTACTGGCACATACACTTATCTTGTTCAAATGGAAGAATCCTAACACACCTCTTTTAAGTCACTGGATAACTGTTATATATTATCTGAAATTGAAAAAAATCAAATTCTCAGTGGATCTTTTTTAAAACCTGGCAGGATCTAATCAATAACATTTTAGAATAAGTATTTAAATTGAGGAAGTGGATTCTCGTTCCTTTTTTATTGCATTTATTTGTTTATTTTTTATTTACTTACTTATTTTTACTACTATTAAAGTTTTACTCTGTTGGCCTAGCTCTCTTTCTCATGGGTGGGGGTTGATTTGATTTAAACCTGGTTTTGTTAAATTTTACTTGCTTGTATGGAATGTTATTTGATTTTAATAAATTTAATAAAATGTTAAAATAAATAAATAAATTTAGTCCCTGTAAAGGTAATACAATGATCACACTTGGGACAATATTTAAAAATAACATTATTATTATTTCTGAGTTTTGAATACTGGGGGACATGAGTATATATTAGTCTTGAAAACAGTATTTACTAATAGAAAATAAAAAAGATGAAACAGAAGAATGCAAGAACAACTGAAAAGTAAAATAAACACTACTAAGAATTCATGTGTCAGAACAGTGAGCTTTAAATGGAAGTAAATCACTCAGTTTTAAAAAAAACATACAAAATAAAGGCAAAGTTTAATCTGAAACAAAGTTTTATAAAGTCAGAAAAACAGACAGTTTTATTTTGTTTGTGGCAAGAAATTGTTTACATAAAGTAGGAAAAACAGGTTGGATGTTTGAGAATTGAAATTAAAAGATACTGTAGATCTGACACTCTTTAATATTTTTACATATGCCATGCTGTGATTCGTTTCAAATACTGTTAAGCTTAGTAGCTTTGCAAACATAAGATGTGCTAACAATGTCCACATGAAACCACATAATATTTGTATGTGTTGATTTCCATCTTGAGACACTGCATGTATGAACTGAATGCACGTCCAATGTATTTTTTGTAAGTTTAAAAAACAATTACCATTTTGTAAAACTCTGCCACTGCCATGGCCAAAAATAGTTCAGAATTCTATCATTTTATACCAGCATGCACTTTCCCATTGCCATGAAGGTGATTAATTGTAATTACTTTAGCTTCCTGAAATCTAACAATACAGAGTTCCTTTCATGGTGGCTTTAAGTGTTCAGCTATACCTTTTTGATTTTTATATTTCAATGCATTTAGACAACCAGGTTGTGTTAACATCAATATGTCTAGCTGAGACAGAAGTTTCCTTTAGCTGTGAGACCCTGCATGGCTCGCAATTGGTGATACATATGTGGGGAATATTAATTAATAGCCTTGAGGATAAACTCCCATTCTACAAGTTGTAAGACTTGCTTCTGGCCATTATTGGAAATCCTAACTGTAATACTAGAAGCACCATGGATGAGGCCAGTGGGTCTTGTGTATTTACATTTTAAATTATTTCATCTCCTACTCCTTTCCTTGCTTGACTTTACTTAAATGGCTGCACTGAAAATACCCATGGTGGTGTAACTCTAAAATTATTCTCAGAAAATGTGATTGATGAAATTTTTCTTTTTTCTTTTTTTTTTTTTTTTTTTTACAAGAAAGACAGCCTATTATCGCCACAAGCAATGCTACTGAATGCTGGTGCTAGATATGACTTGCTGTTTATCTTTTCCAGGTCCTATTTACCTTTTGTCCTTTTCACCCTGACAAATTCTTTCCTACTGCTGTTGTCAACATTACTGAACAATGTTGGCCAAATGTGAATTGCTTCTATCTTCCACAAAACACTGATATCACATGTTATTTCACTGTGTGTGATGAAAAAAATATTAAGACATACCTGAAAAACTGTTGGAACTTTAGTTAGTTAAGGCGGCTAATGGAACGGTCCTTACGGATGACATTGCAGTTGTGACCCTCTGGGCTAGCTACTTTGAGAAGCTGTTTAAAACTGATCCTCCAGCTAGGACGTTGGATATCTCTGGGTCCACAGTTCTTGAGGCTGATCCTCCAATTAGCTGTGAACTACCCAATCCCCCTGAGATTGCACAGGTGGTGAACCAGCAGAGGGAAGGGAAGGCTGCAGGGATCTGTGGTATCCAGGGTGAATTTCTCTAGGCTGGTGGTAAGGCTGTCCTCCTGGCATTGCAAGCACTCTTTAATTCCATTTTTAGATGGGCATCATCCCAACTGACTGGAAATTGTTGTCCCTATCTGGAAAGGAAGGGTGATTGTCTGGATTACGGCAACTACAGGGGGATAACACTGCTCTCGTTGCCAGGTAAGGTCCTTGATAAGGGTCATCCTTAATCAGATCTGTGATTACTTGTTCATCTACCAGTTACTGGAGCAATCTAGTTTTACGCCTAAGAAGTCTACCATCGACTGCATCCTGGCACTGAGGGTTCTCATGAAGTACAGACACAAAGATCAGCAGAGTTTTTTTTGTAGCCTTTGTTGATTTTCTTAAAGCCTTCAACTCAGTTGATCGAGCTGCCTTGTGGGACATCTTGAGCCTTCACAGGATACGCTCAAGTTTGCTAGATATCATGGCTGGCCTGTACACTGGTACTGTGAGTTCTGTGCAGAGTGGAGGCAGAACCTTTGCATTTTTCCTAGTTGATTCTGGGGTTCGTCAGGGGTGTGTTCTTTCTCCTACTCTGTTCAGTGATTGCATGGACTGGGTGTTGGGTAAGGTCATGGGGTCCAGTGGCTGTGGGGCATCTGTTGTTGAAGAAAGATTCACTTATCTTGACTTTGCTAACGATGTAGTGGTATTTGTGGAGTCAATGGAGGCTCTGAGCAGGGCATTTGAGAGACTGAGGGAGGTCTGAATGTCTAGACTTGCAAGTGACCTGGGTAAAATCCAAGATCCAGGCCTGAGCACAGCCATCAGCAGTGTGTCTGTCTGCAGAGAGAATGTCTACCTCATTGAGTGGTTTACTTACCTCAGCAGCGACATTCATGTCTCTGGTGACTCTTCCTATGAAATCAGTGGACGGATTAGGAGAGCATGGGGGGTCATGACGTTGCTGGAAACGGGTGTGTTGGGCTCTTGGTATCTTTGCAAAAGGACAATGGTCTAAGTCTTTAGACTCCTGGTTTTTCCTGTTTTGTTATATGATGGTGAGACATGGACGAGGCACATTACCTACATTGTGAGGGAGCATTAGTAATGGCACTACAGCCAAGTGGCACGATTCCCAGAGAGTGATCTGGCTCACACGATTGTCATTGTTGAGGAACCAAGCAACCAGACCAGGTCAAGAGGATTCCCATGTAACACCTAACTGCGGCAGATAGATGGTCATTTCTAGGGCGTGGGACTGGACTGCGCATCTGCCTGGGGGATTGCCAGCCAGGATCCCAAGCTGTTACGTCGTGTGATGGGTGCACACTGTAACAGTACATTCTGCCCAACCTGACCTGACCTGACTTTAGTTATTTCAGTTACTTATGAAAATTGCTATAAATACATTGAAATTGCATCATAATGTTTTTTACACAACCAGAACCAGCATTAGTTTAATGTGGATAATCGAGAATGTGCAAGATGGATTATTGTGGAAGGGAATAATCTGCAAGCAAAGATGCACAATGCTGCAAAGCAGCTTACTTACAACATTTTCACAGATGTGGAACACTTGTTCTATAAGAGAAACATAGTTTTGTATAATTACTAAAATAACTTCATTAGCAAGTGTCTATGACAAATGAAGTAACTTAAACCATGGATATCCTACCCACAAAGAAACAATTATTATATTTACATCTTCTTAAATTGAATGGTGGAGACATTCAACAACATGTTAGGGCCGGTTTATACTTCACGCTCAGAACACATACACACACACATCGTGGCTGCCACTTGTCCTCTGAGCATGTCCTCAGAAATTAACGCGACACGTGTGCAAGTTGCAGTACTAGCAAAAAATTGGGGTGCGTAGTGTGGTCAAGTTGGAACGTGACGTCAGAGTCTCTGTTTACTATCAACATGAGACAGCAAGCCACTTTGCAGATCCTACAGAATCAATGTGCATGCTTTGATGTTTGGTGAATGATTTGATCTGGTACAGCAAATCATCAAACTTAAATGCTGACATATAAATTTTGCTTTTCTTCATCTGTTTCTTGCATAGTCAATACAAGTGTTGCATATTGCCCATTATAATGACGCATTTTAAAGGTCTCACATACCAGCTTTGGTGCTGTCTTTTTTTTTCTTTTGCACCTTCACAACAGCATCAGAATGTATTTGAGCCAAAGAGAAAAAAATTAGGGACACAGTAAAGAACAAAAAGGTCTATTTTGTGATTAAAGTGGAAATTTCTGCTTTAATCTCGAAATTTCTACTTTAATCTCACAGTTTATTTTGTCATTAAAGTAGACCACTGTAAACATCATCTTAAAACCAACCCAGTTGTTAATTGCTATGTGTTTTAAGGGGCTTCCTCCTGCACTGATAGCAGCGGCAGGTGACAATTTCCACACAGAACACATTAAATTTATGATATTTCAGCTCTCTGCACATTTGGAATTCAAAGATTTATACTTGATATCACTTTCATGATGAAATGTGTTAAAGCACTTATGTTTCATTTTACAGATAAATCGTTAACTTAATTTAAATGATGAATACTGTTAATAATTACATATGTGGGGTAGCACTGCTGCATCGCAGTAGGGAGTCGCATCCCTGGTGGTCCCTGCCTGAAGTTTGTATGTTTTCCTAGTAGGTTTCTCAAGCGCTGTTACATTGGATGGAAAACATCTGTAAACTGCCAACTTCTGATATCTCCACAGATGTTCTACGTGGTTTAACTCTGAACTTTGACTGGGCCACTCAAGGACATACATAGACCTGTCCTAAAGCCACTCTAGGATTGTCTTGGCTGTATGCTTTGAGTTGTTGTATTGCTGAAAGATGAACTGACACCCCAGTCTGAGGTCGTCCGCACTCTGGAGCAGGTTTTCTTTAAGGAACTTTCTATATTTGGCTCCATTCATCTTTCCCTCAATTCTGACCAGTCTCCCTGTTTCTGCTGCTGAGAAGCAACCCCATAGCATTATCTTGCAACCACCATGGTTCATTTGGGAACAGTATTCATTAAAATTTTCTAAGACTGTTGAACAGTGAATTGTAAGACTGCGGTGGGTTGGCGCCCTGCCCGGGATTGGTTCCTGCCTTGCGCCCTGTGCTGGCTCCAGTAGACCCCCGCAACCCTGTGTTCGGATTCAACGGGTTGGAAAATGGATGGATGGATGAATTGTAAGAACAATACATACATATTTTATATATTGTATATAATTATGCTACATATATTGTATTCTTTGCATGCTTCTTTCATTTATTTTAGAGTAGCACCAATTATATTTCTCTGTGCCTTTTTTTTTTTAATTAAAATCGGCCAGCCAAATCTGACTGGCAGTTCTATGCATGCCTATTCTTTCTGTTACATGGTCTACTTAAATGTAACCCATTAGATCTAGAGTGGTATAAATTCAGTATATTGAGCGATTATTGACACATGTTTAGAGAGATGTGAGCATTTCTTAATCAGCAGCTGAACTCCACAGTGCAAGGCAGTCATTTTCAAAAGACTTTGTACAAATTGTTAGTGATACATTTTACATTTTTTAATGTTTACTAAAAGCGATTCTGTTTAGCAGACTTTTTTATTTTTTTGCTTTCATGCAGTACTGTGCAACAGCAAATGCAATTAAACAGCTTAAATAAGACTTAGCTAACAGAGCTGTTCTCAGCAAGCCATCCCCCACACCCAAAAAAATAAAATGTTTTCGTACTTTGCATATTGTTCAATTATCGCAAGTGACTGTCATGCAAAATTAACTCATGACAATACAGTGTATATGTTTGTAAATTACTTCCTTATTAAAGCAGCAATCTATAAAAATATTTTTTTTCCACATAAAAACATAACACAGTCATCCCTTGCTCTTCACTACCACCACCCACATGCATAAAAGTTGTGTCATTATTTCAAACAAACATATATGTAATATCAGTTGTAATGCAGTTGGCTATTCTGTAGCATCAGTGTTCAAACCCCTTGCCAGATAATTGTGTGGAGTTCACATATTCTCACATTCTCATTGTTTTTGCTTGGGTTTTAATGTTGTGTGTTTTAATAGTTTTTAATGCTATCTGATCACATGTTTGATACACCATCTTTGAAGATTTTGTTGAACCAACAGAAAAGCTTTTGCAATTTTCTTTTTATTTCTTAGTAATATACTAAAACATGGACTCATTCATGCCATATTTATAGTCCACAGACATAATGGAATGTCCTACTTTTATCATATCCAGAAATGACACTCTCTTTTTATATCTCACTCAAAATACTATTTTAAAACATTTAGCCTCGTCAATAATATAAAAGTTGTATGTTTGAGATGTGGTGTAACAATCACTTCGCCTAACAGTTGTTGACAACTGGCATATTGTGCTGCGTGATGTACTCTTAAATGTCTCATCAAATTAGTACTGACAAATGTCACCACTTTAGTTCCACCACGACTGACTTTTTCTGGAATACTTTGCAGACACTTTAAAGTACTTTTACAGTGTAGACATTGTTTAATTTGCTTTACTGGCTAGAAGCAGAGATTTAGAAGTACAGTGCTCATCCACACCTCATGTATTATTTCTCCCTTCCCAGCCAAATCGTTAAACTGTCCATCAATCAGTTCTGACCTGGTACCAATAAACTGGTTCATCAGTCATTCATGTTTTTTTTTTACTTTCTGTATTGTATTATTACCAAATATTCTGAGGAGACATTCAAGTAAGTGTCATGATTGGGTTTTGTATTTAATTTCTTCCTCTCTTTTTCAAAATGTATCTCTTTTTCAAAATTGTATTTTTCCCATCAAGGATCTTGAACACTGTAGAATTAATTTCTGCACTTTAATTTCATGTAAGATTAATATTTCTCAAGGTTGATTTTAGTTTGTGTCTTTTCCAATGCCATTTTGTTTTTCAAGGGAAATGCCACTTTCTAAGATCATTGCAGAAAACAGTAAATACAAAATAGTCTTGTGAAATCTTTGTAAATGAAATCTAAAGACATCTTTTCTTTACACCAACTGGTGAAGGCTCACTATGTAAGCAGTAAGGCTTTCCATAGCAAGTCTGCGTCAGTTAGGTCATGAATTAGGATGGGTAGAATACCTTTATTGACATATATGTGGAGTCAGTCTGCACATGGAAAGAGATGAATGACGTACAGATGGTGGTAATATTTCTTAAATACACTTGTCAATTACAGAAGTATGTGCTTAGTTTCATTTAACATGTCTTTGCTAGTTACTGATAAACAGGACCCTTGAAGTCCGGGATTCTTCTGCATTAGATTATACTGATTCTCTTATCAATACTTCACCTTGTGTTAAAGTAGCAGCGGGACTGGATCACAGATCAAGAGACTTTAATTAAAATTTAGACTTACCTCATGTTCACCATTTTCATATTCTGATTGCTATTTTCCTCTGTGTCTGTTTCACCGCAGACACAACAGTAAGAATTTCATTGTACTATGTACACATGACAATAAACTTGACTTTATTTGAAGTTACTTATCAGTGTCGCCATCCATCAGATGCACATGAATCTAATTCCTGACCCCTGTTTATCCAGCACATAGTAGTGGGGGATTGGAGTTTCCTTCACAAAGATTAGTTGCAAGGTGAAAATCAGCCCTGAATAGGTTATGTTTATCTACTCTCACTCATACAGTTGGGAATTGAATTGACTTTATGACTTCACGCACAGAAAGCAGTGCCTTTGCATGATTTAAAACATAAGGAAAAATGGCTGAAAGGACACTATCAATTTATAGGCCTTTCATTGTATATGTCTGGTAACAGATAATAAAATTTCATGATGCACCAAAAAAGTGTATTTTTAAAGTAACAAAATTGTAAGTTTTTTGGCAAACCCAAGCCTTCAAACATTTGAGAAAATATGTCAGTATTTCAGGAAAGTAGAATTCTTTAAGCTTGGTTATTTGCTAATAAAAACATTACAGTCATGCACAAATGCTTAAAACCATCTCCTGGCAAATGATGATACTTCATAAAAAATGAGCATTTTTATCCCTCTGAAAAATTGTTAAAGTTATGCCTCCTTAGAGTAAATCCATAAATATTTCATTTTGAAGCATTCAGGTTTGTAAAAAAGAAAATGAAGACTTTCAAAAGCATGAAATAAAACGCTGCATGATATTCTGTTGCTCTCCTTGTCCCTGAACAACAGAGTAAACAAGAATAAACCACACAATAGGAGATTTGTTTCTTATTTAATTTGTCAAAAGCAAGTCAAAGCAGTGCTGTACAATGTTCAGTAAAGCATGTGCCAAAAGAGTCCCCATTAATAGCCAGCAATAAACTGTTGTATCCTTAACTGTCTCAAATAAAATAAATTCACAAATATGAGCAGCTTCTTTCTAAGAAATTTTTATTTTTTAAAATCTACATTTTAATTTATTCATAGCTGGTTGCTAATGATGGTTACCTGATGCCTTCAAAGTCTAACTGAGACAGCCATTCAACACTAGTAAAGTGCTAAGCCACATCTGAGGGTACAAATATCTCTAAAAAATTGTCTCATTATTACTAATTAATGATGTAGGTTCAATACATACTGACACGATCAGGCATTTCTAACATTGTCACCTACTAACTGTGATGGACAGCCGGGTCCCATGCCTGGCCGGGAAACCCCTACTGGATCTGTTCCAGGGGAGCAACCATGGACAGCTCAATACCTCCCCTGGGACGCTTGGTAGCAGCCTCCCTGGCCAACGGTAATCCCCCAACCGGTCGCATGGCTCCATGGGAGATGGAGTCTTCCACAGCCTGGTTGGGAGCTTGGATGGCCGCTAGGGGGAGCTGCATGGAGTCAACAGCCTGGCTGGGCGAATCTTCAGCCCCTCCCGGAAGTGCAATTGGGACCAGGTGGTCAAGCAGTTGGAACGCTTCCGGGTGGGCTATAAAAAGGGCCAGCCACCACCACTCGGGGGCCAGAGTCGGGAGGAGGAGGACTAAGCTTGAGGAGGAGTGGTGGTAAATGAGAGAGTGTTTTGGTGCTGTTGAATTGTGTTTTTGGGGTTGTGTATTACCTGTGGGTCACAGGGAAGACGTGTGCCCACGGGGGTAGAAAAATAAAAAAGCCTGTGAATTTTGTACGTGCCTCTGCGTCAGTCTGTGCCGGGTCAGGCGTTTATATAGCGCCTTATTACATAACTTAATCCTGCTACTTACAGCATTTATCACAAGTTCTCGACTTCCACAACTAAAACAAGGCCAAAACCTATTTGGGAAATTATTAGCACTGCTGAAAAGATTTCCCAGTTACCTGGGTGCTTGCCCTTCAATATTCTCCAAGTACACACAAGAGATTAATGTTGCAGTGGCCATACTAGGACCCTGCCTTTCTCAAACCTGGGTGTCAAATATTAACTCTGACTGGATGCCGTTCTCAATAGAATTGCCTACATCATAGCTAACCACCTCAAATAAATGCTCCATAAGCAGACAAATAATGGCAGCCTCTTTCTAGGAAGTTTATTTTTTAAAAATACGTATTATATGTGACAAAGGATTGATTCCCCTGAGTCATATTTAAACATAGCCAGTTGGGTAATGATTTTCCTTTCAGAGCATCAAATATAGTGTCCAATTCACATAAAATCAAGAATGTTTCAGTGCAGGAATGACCACTGTCGAAAATCTACAATATGTTGATGAGATAAATGATTTGCCTTGTAAAATGAACACAATAAAAGCAAGAAATGACCTGTCAGTTCGAAATGAAAAACAATTCAGATCAAATTAAAAATTACGACAGACATGAGAATCGCTATCATGACATTGCCAAATTCTCAGTACTTTGTTTTGTTCACCTGTCCCTATGCGGACACGTGAGGATATAAACAATGTTCTGGTGAGCAGGGATTTGGACCAAAAAAATTACTTGTGAGCAAATGCCTCCCAAAATTAAACCTTTAGGAGCCCAATTAATTTTTCAGCCACTAAATTACAGAATCAAAGTAGTTCATATTGACATAAAAAAGACTTTCTGCATCCTGTGTTTTGGACCTATAGTTTCATTCACTTCTTTTATAACTTGCTTGTTACATTTCTCCATTGTGGTTGACCGGTGAATGTTCACTTGTCTTTTGTTCAAACTTTAAAGCTATGTACCTTGCTAGAATATTAGAACTACATAGAGTCACAAATTGAGCGTCTACTGTATTTGTCAGATTCTGAGTTGGTATCAATGACCATCAAAATATCATTGTCACTTAGCCATCCTGTATACCAAGGCCTGCTCTTTTCTCTTGTTTGAGCTGAGCCAGTGCCATACACAGGACTTAGGATCAAATTGTTTAGGGGAAGGGCCTTCTGAGCTGATCTTAAATAAATCTTCCAACGCTGAAATAATAAATTAATTGTGTAGTTGTTGATTTGAACTATTTTGTGTAGAAAAGTCTTGTTCACACTGATAAGGGTAGCATGAGCATGATCTCAACTAAATTTTCCTCAAACCTGTATAGTAAGGCTCTTTTGTTAAGAGAACCTCCCACAAGCTGCTTTAAGACATGTCTGCCAAATGGTCTTTGATGAACAATTTGTGTGCTCGCCACTCAATCTGAACAACACTTCTCATGCCTTGTAGAATTAGCACTACTGTATACAGTAAAGCTACAGTTGGAGTATCATTATTACCTTTGTGTGCTTCAATATCACTTGAAATATAATTTATTTTGGTACCACTATCATACAAAAATGATTTTGTACTCCATGTGGTTAAAAACGCTGTCCAAATACCCACCTACCAACCAACCAATTGATAAAGCAGCTGCTGTCCACTCTGTGACAAATTAAGTCGGGTATGATGTTGTGTGCTGTGTCTACATTTTAATGACAACTTAATTCTGTTCATGTCACTAGCAGTGCATAGGGATGGCAGTAAAGGGGTTGACAATGTATTTAAGTAGCAGCAGATAAAATATAACCATGTATCAACCCAGTCAGAAACTAATGGCAACTAAACTTTGAATCTTACGTTGTGGTGAGTGGCTGGGGGCGGTACCCAGACAGGATGCCTGGAAGGACCGGGAGAGAGACTACGCCTCCTCCAGACCACGAGAGGGCAGCCACCCTGGTTGGTATGGGGGCCATGGGAATGGAGCATGGAAGCTCAACCCTATAGGGGTCCGTGGTAAAGGCAAGACATTGTGGGAACCAGCCTGGACACAGACAGGTGGACCCCGATGGTTTAGTCACCAACACACGTTTATTCATATTTACAAACTACTTACAATAAAGAATACCACACACAACCCAGTGCCCCTGCACCAAGCACCCTCAGTCCAGGCCTGTCCAATGTCCTGCCTTTACTGCCCCCTCTCCTTTCCTCCAGGCTTCGTCCTCTTCCACCTGACTCCAGCTGACAAATGGAGGGAGGCGGCCCCTTTTAAATCCACCCAGACATGCTCCAGGTGCCTCCTGACGAGCTTCCGCCAGCACCTCCGGGTGTGGCGGAAGTGCTGATGTCCAGGGCTTCTCAGGCGTCTGGGCACCCTCTGGCGGTGACCACGGGCCCCTATCAGGTTGAGCTTCCATACTTCATTCCTGTGGCCCCCATACCAACCAGGGCGGCTGCCCTCTTGTCCCTTTCCCGGTCCTTCCAGGTGTCCCAGCTGGGTACCGCCCCCAGCCACTCGCCACACCGTGCTTTCAATCTTACCACGCTCCAAGATTTCCTTTTATAGTATTGTAGTTATGACCAACAAGAGCCCATGACCATGCCCTGCAACATCTTGGTTTGATTGAGTGGTTATGCTCAGAATCCAAAACGAAATTGTGCAATATAACCCGTTTCCAAATTCAGTACGTACAAATCTAATGTCAGCTGTAGTTCAAGAAATCTAAATCACTCTTTTATAAAGTGTGTTGACAAAAGCTGACAAAAAGAGTACAAGGGAGCATTTGGTAAAAGTCAGAATCTATACCTTAGAAGGCTAAACATCAAGGAGTTGCCCAGCATGCATTATTTACTTTTATCTACTAGATGGCAGCAAAGGCCATGAGAAGAAGTGACTCACGCAAACATTAGCCATTAATTTTTTTTTACTGCAAAACATTAAACACCGCCAGTCAGTATTGTCCATAAACAACTTATTGTTGATGCCTTGGATTCTGCACTGTTTGAAGAGAATTTTGAACTATCAGAAAAAAATTACAATGAGCGTGCTTCTAAAAATCATCGTCGGCAGCATTGTAAACAGTGCAACTTAGTAATGCATGCAACTGGTAGCTTTGGGCTGTATCATACACTTCAAAATTATCATGTTTTAAAATATTTGTAAATGTTAAGTTTTCCACACTTTAAGTAATACAAAAAAATTACATTTTTCACAAAAGTGAATTTGACAAAAAAAGGCAGAAAATCATCCTCAAATCAGCTGATATGAATACAAATATAAAAATGAACAAACCAACCAGTAACCATCTGAGCATTTTTGAATAAAATTAAATTTGTTTAATAAGCAATGACAAATGCATTTTACAAATTTACTAGGTTATGATTTATATTTTTACCAGTGTAAAACCAAAGATATTTATATAGCTTTTGTAGGATAAATGTTAATAAATTGCATTTTTTATTTTTCGAATAAAAAAAACACAAAACCAGCAGTGAATTCATTTACATGTTAAGGTGTGCTGCCCAGTGTAATACAGGAGAACTGCTGTCAGGCTTCTAGCTGCATTCTGGGATGTATCTTCTTTAGTATGTAGACCTGTTTCCAAGTAATTCTTCTAAATTCATTGCAACGCTGTTAGGGCTTTACCAAAACGTTTCTAAATTATGGAACTGAATCCTTATACTCTAAAGGGCAATAATCTAACTGTCACTGTATTAAAGTATAATAATCCCTTAATATGTCAGTGTAACTAATAAAAATTTACTACTTGGCTGTCGTTGTTTGAAATACAATGTGTTTTTTGAAGATCATTGTTGTTTGCACTTTTGCGGTAGAATAAGTAAACACACTACAGTGAAGAGCCCTATGATGGACTGGTGCCCTGTCCCCTGTTTGTTCCTGCCCTGCACCCTATGCTAGCTTGGACTGGCAACAAACCCCCAAGACCCTGGTCTGGATTAAGTGGGATCAAAAATGATTTGACCTGACTACACTGAGCAGTATCAATGAAAAATTCAAAATGAATATGATGCTGTTGCTTTTCAGGACAGTTACATAGCTTATAAATTTGAATTTGAAGTAGAGTGGTACAGTGACACAGTCCTTTCCTTCTGCTGGCTCAGTATTCTTGGATTTGCATCTTGGAATGGACACAGACTGTGGGAGTTTGGACATTCCTGTTCATTCCATGAGTGTTTCTCCAGTTTTATTTCACATCCTCAAATTGTTGCAGTTTGTTTATTTAATAACTCTTAAATTATTCTAGCTTGAGCAAATTAACTTTTTAGGTGAAACTGCTCTTTGATGGATTGGTGTCTGATCCAGTGTTATGTTTTGGCTTCTTAACAATGTAAAAACATTGAATTAATTTAAAAAAATAGGCTTAGAATATGTTAAAATACATAGTGTCAATTTATAAAATAAATAAAACTAATTTTCCTGTAAAATTCTAGAAAGTCCATTTTAAAAAAGAGGTCCGTTATGTTAGCAGACTGAAATTATAGTACAAAATATAGTACAACACTTTATAATTAAACTAATATATCCTTCAGGTGCTGTGATCTTAACAAAGATGTTAAGACACTGCAACAAAAAATTTTAAATGTAAAATAAATTTAAAAAAGAAATTCTTCTACAATGTAAAGAATTGTGGGTAAAAGGGGACACATGATTTATCACTCTTTCACAAATAATATTTATTCATTGCTTCTACCAGCCATCACACAGATGGCCAGAAAATTGGCTTTGTATGGAAAAGGGATTCAGGCATGAATATTAATATGAGACAGATGTAAACGCATATTAATATGCTTTTCCTTTGCCTAGTCTGAAATTGTAATTTATTCACTTAGAGGAATATGCTTGTATGTGCAATGCAAGTCATATTTAGCAACGTAGGGAAAGGGTTGGTTGTTAGGAAGCCAGGAAGTACAGGTCTTGCTAATGTTTTGCTCAAAAAGTATTTTTTTCTCCTTAGCATTTTAAAATAATTAGATCAAATGACAATTTATAAATTAATATACACTTGCAACTTGTACTTCAATTAAAAAGATATTTTTAATCCCCACATTACATTTTATAATACATTACTATATACCAATTTGCAAGTATTGTGTAGGCTCCTGTGAAGAAGTACACAGAGCAGGCTTGTTCTCTTTTTATTTACGGTTCTGAGGTTTGATGTTCAGATAATCAGGACAGAAATAACAAGCTAGTGCCACTTTTATTGGATTTGATTTTTTTCTCATCTATATTTGAACATAAGGGTACAATCACATAAAGAAATGCTGATACACTTATGATGTTTTTCTTAAGAAATATTTACAGGATTTTTTTATTGAACTTTATTTATATTGATTGCTATTTTTAAATTATAATTTACTACTATTGCAAATCTATAAAAGTAGTATATTTAAATATACATGTATCTTGTATTTGCCTGGCTTAGTTAAGAAGCCTTACCTGAATTATCTTTAACACTGGACGCAAACTGTCCACATGGAGGCGCTAACTGCTAAGTTTTGATCTTGATGATGTCAATAACTACAGCATTTGTTACATTAGATAAAAAAAAAATCAGTTGAAAAATAACATTAAGCATCACCTCATGCAAAACACAACCTATTAGAAAATCCTTGAACTGCAGAGATTTTTTCTTAGAATCTTATTATTTTGAAATAGTGACATTCTTGCTTAGTTTTGTAATTGATTGTTGTTTTCTGTAATACTTTAGTTTTGAATTTGCTGCTATGTGTCTAATTGTCTGATTTACTTTGATACTTAATTGGTATTTGGACATACTGTAGTGTTTCTGTTGGTACCCCTTGCTTCATTTGATTTTGTAGTTTCAGAGAAGGCACAGAAGGTGTGATGCTATTACAAAGAATCCAACAGTGCAAGAATAATACCCAGAATCAGGGTTGTGGATGTTGGAGAATATATGGCATCACATGAAAAATCCCTGGTCAGAGCACCAGTTCATTTATGCCAACATCCTTTGCTGTTCATATCTCTGCCTCTTTATTATTATTGCTGGCTAAATGTGTTACCTGGCTTCACATGGGGAATTTCCCAGAACAATCGGCCTTGGTTGTAGTGCCATCAGTTAATCTGATGTATCAGAAGTACTATGTAACTAAGTACTTTTCTGCATGCAAAATTTATCATGTTGCAATTCTTGGAATATTCTACATACAATTGGCAATGAGTAAAAAAAATCATGCCATAGATCCATTCTTGCTTTTTTTTTAATGACTGTCATTGGGTTCTGCTGGTGGTCATTGCAAAACACAATTTTACAAGAAACTATATAGTTTTGATTTGAAACAGTAAATTAGTAAGTATAATGAGTAATTTCTCCTGTAGGACATCTTGTAAAGAAGCCAGCTTTGATTAGATTTGAATGTAACACTTTGAGCTGTATTCTTGTATTGCTCCAAAGTTTAGGAAAGTTCAAAAGAAAGGCAATAAAGACATTGAAACAGGGCTAGCACATGTTTTATATTGTAACACTTAAAGAGTTATAGAGATATATGTTTATCATGTTTCTTTTCTTATAGGCAGTGAATAAATAAAAAGTGGAAGTAAAAATTCTTTCCATACTAATTGTTGTCACTTAAAAATGTTTTACCCATGTCACAATATCTTCCCTGCAGCAGGTAGTATGTATTTACAGTGCCTCTCAAGAGCAAATTCTGTAAATTCAATAGTTTTCTAGGATTTTACAGAAATCTGTGCCAAGATGCATTTGGACTGATTGATTGATTTTTAACTATTATGTCCACGGACTGACTCGCTGACTTACACACTAACATCACTTTAGACATGGTTGTATTTTTGGTAAAGCTTTATTTAAAAGTGGATATTAAGCAAAACATTTCCTTAGGTATGTTAAACGTGTCAATACTACATTAACTCTTTTCAGTTCAATTTACTTTAGTCTTATATAGCACTCTGTACTTGCAACTGTACTGGAATATGATAACAGATAATAAGTGAATCATGCTATATTTGC
>JANRMT010062842.1:25017520-25049411 GCA_026402145.1 Polypterus bichir lapradei
TATATATATATATATATATATATATATATATATATATATATATACATATATATATATATATATATATATAGAAAATAAAAGCAGATATTAGTGACATATGCTATAGAAATAATTACAAAAGGAATGCAACCATTAAATATTCAGAATAACTTAGACATTTGTAAAAACTTTACTTGTTTATCTTATAAGGGATGAAATGGTAGAATAATTACTTTATTATTTTGAAAACAGCTATGACCAAATGGCAACAGAGATGAGGAAAACAAAAATTCCAGAAAATCATGGCAATCTGATAATGTCATGGTATAATCGTTGTCATTCAGGCCAGTGAAATGTTCCATAACTTTGTAGAATCCCAAGAAAGAGAAGGAAGATTTTAACCAACACACATTTTACTATATAGTTGATTAGCTAACATATCCATAGAAACAATGAAGATATTTTAATCAAACTGTAAATCAAAATAAGTTCAGTAAATAAGTATTACTATTATTTTTTTTATAATCAGCAAATAACACTTTTTTAGCAAAAGTTTTATTGTGCTTGTTTGGTAAGAAATTCCAGCATTTTGGTGCACAAAAATAAAAAGGCACCTATCCAATCCTTTTATATCTTATTCTTGGTATAAAGCATACTGTATGCATTGTATTTAAATGTATAACTGAGAAGTCGCTGGAAGACAACAGAAAAGAGAACACAAAACTCCTGTCCACTACATTCTGTTATATTTTTGCCAGGGTTCATTCACTGGCTGGGGTTCAAATGCTGTATTTATGTCTTTTTTGTTCATTTTTGGTTTCTTTGGTGGGTGGTTTCCCAAGAGGCTGGGCCACTTCTCCATCACTGCAAGGGACCGCCCTCAGCACCTGTAGAGGCAGAGTCAACCCACATTCCCTTGCGATTTGTTCTGAATGTACTCATAGTGTGATGAACTCTTTTATTTTTATTCTTGTGCTTTTGTGATTTTTCTGGATTTTTGAACCTGTAATCTATTTTATGACTTTATCTCTTGGATGTGGAATTGGGACTGTTTGCTTTTGAGATTGCTTTTTCTGGGCATTGCCTTTTTGCCTTTTGTGCTCTTTGGAGGTCATATTTTGTCAGAGCCTTTTAATGAAGTATATCTTTTTATTTTATAACGATCCTGAATTCTGACCGGGTTAGTAGTGAGAAAGAAAAATCATTATTAAGCTATAATATTGTATGTATTAAAGTACTGCTAAATACATGTAAGCTAAAAAAGTAACTTGCAATATTTCTGTCAAACTGCTGACCTTTTAGTCTGTACTCAGAAAACTGTTAATCTTAACAAACATCTAGGATTGTAAAACCAACAGCAACAGACCTTTTCACTTAATCTTTAGTGGTTGAACAAATGTGTTGTAATTTTTGGGCATATTACTGAATCCCCTAAAGAATTGTGTAACCTTGTCACATGGTAAGCTATCTCTGTAAAATGTAAAAATTTCTGTTATAAAAAGGAAACTCACCCCCCCAAGATTGGGCTATTGCTGGTGACTGTCATTGACACTAACTGACAGGGCTGGAGTAGTCTCTCTGCCATCAAGAATAAAGAAATTGCTTTTTACTTTACATTGACTGTCTGCCTGCTGTATGCCTCGAACCTTCGTCCACAGTAGCGACGTTTTTACTGTTTGCCCTCTAAGTGACATTTTTGGAATTGTTCAGGACTCATCTGCTTTGGCACTTTCGATTATCATAACAAAATGAATGCTCAAACAGTCTGAAACAACTAAACATGGATATTTTCTTGGCACACTTTGGTTTATTTACCTTGGAAGTGACATTCATGTCTTTGGTGACTCTTTCTATGAAGTTGGTACATGGATTAGGAGAGCATGGGGTGTCATGAGGTCACTGGAAAAGGATGTGTAGCACTCCTGATTTCGAAGGATGAAGTTCCAAGTCTTTAGAGCCCTCCTGGTGCTCAGTGTTTTGCTACATATACAGTAGTTACAAGACATGGACGCTATCTAGTGACCTGAGATGAAGACCGGGCTTCTTTGGTACTGTGTAACTTTGGAGAATCCTTGGATACTGCTGGTTTGACTTTGTGTTGAATGAGCGGTTGCTCATGGAGTCCTAAATGTGGCACATTATCTGCATTGTGAGGGAGCGTCAGTGATCTGGGGCTTCATGTATAAACAGTGTGTACGCACAAAAATGTTGCGTAAGAACATTTCCACGTTCAAATCGCGATGTATAAAACCTAAACATAGCGTAAAGCCACACACATTTCCACTGTAGCTCATACCCTGTCGTACATAAGTTCTCTGCTTGGTTTTGCAGACTGGCAGCACCCAGCGTCAAAGCAGTGCTACTGATCCTGTGTGGTTATCCTTTCTTTTTTAGATCCACATCCCTGAAACGGCATTATGAATACACTGAAATTAACCGCATATTGTTTATTAGTTTAATGCATCTGCTTGTAATTAACCTGTAATAATATAATGGTCCACAGAATGGTCAAACTATTCCAAATAGCATAACTGCATTAGCGTTGTTGCTCTCACTGCACCACTCGGGGTATTTATATCACTGTATCTGAGTGTGAATCACAGCTGTACAGCAGCTGATCGGAAAGAGAATTATCGGTATACAGCATCAAGCACACGCTGCCTCAGCCATGCTGTATATTGAACTGCTCTCATATGGCAAATGCTTCAGAGCCTTTCCTGTACTGACCTCGCGGTTCAGAAACAGTTTCATCCCAAGAACTCTAAACGCACTCAATCAGTCCATCAAGTGATCCATGTAGAACTGTTTGTACTTATTAAACTTGAACTACAGTTATAATATTGCACAACCTGAGCCACTTTATAAAGCGCGTATTTACATATGATGCCAATATCATTTTTAGGGTGAAATGCAGCAAAATATGTTTATTATATTATACAGATAAAACTTTAACTTTAACTACACGGTGCCGCAGCTCTAGCGAGCCGCTGGCGCTCCATTCACGGAATTGTTCCTAGCTCGTGCTGTATTCTTACTGGTGCTGACGCGACACTCGAAGGATAGATGGATAGAATAATTAAACACGTACTACAAAGATATTTTGATGTTCCTTAAACGTTTTGAAGAATCGGCGTTCTAAGCTTACAGATGGCTTAACATCTATTAGAGAGCTGATTGTGTGATGATTGGGTACTTGGAGAAAGAAAAGTAAGGACAGGAATTGGAGGTTAGTACGTTTGAAAGAGACAATACTGCTACAATAAAGTATTTCATCGAAGTTAGCAAACGGCGCAGCAAGCATCTTGCATAAGACATGAACAATCACTGCGCCACCGTGTTCCCATGTTTAATAACATGCTTTAACTCCTATCATAATGAAAATGATATCACGTATACATCTCAGTATTTTAATTATTCAGAGAGCTGTAATTTCACAAATGTAATGGATTCTGTGTCCTGTCGGAGGAAGAGAAAGCCTGGAAGCACGTAGTGATTCACACACATTGAAGATCAAATACAAAACAAAGCATTTAACGTGCTACTTTAGTTACGATGGGATTGAGAAACTAGTAAATTAAACGATTTTAAGATTAAGTTTATGATGTTCTACTTTAATGACAAAATAAACTACATGATTAAAGTGGAAATTTAGAGATTAAAGTTGACTTTTCAAGCTTTTTTCCCCACTGTGTCCCTATTTTATTTTTTTTTTCTTTGTACCCTAATAAGCTTTCATATGATACTCAGACGTTGGGCTACGACTCGCCTTTTCATGGGGACTTAGATATCTGACAACTTCTTTTTTATTTCGGGCACTGTGCGACTTTGTGAACGTGAGCTTTCGAGTTTCTCAAACACGCAATGTAACTCGATCAACTTCCTTTTGTTGTTTATACCACTGTTTAAACCAACAAATAGTACGTTTTTCTTTGCCTCCACATGGTATTTGCTGAAATTCTTCTTTTTTCCCTCATGCTTTTGCCATTGCCTTTTCACAGAAGGCTGAGCTTAAGGGCTATTTATTTTGATTTGCATATTCATAGAGGCGTAATTCTGGGAAGAGTTGGGGCAGGACAATAGGTGCGTGCACGTGCATTACTTTTCTCACTGATTGGGATTTATGTAGTGGAAGAACGTGGAAGCTGCATCTGGATTTATGCATCTGGATTTTTCTGTGCGTACGCACATTCCCGCTTTTTTGCTTATGCCATGTTATAATGTGAGTGCTACACACGCCGTTATACATGAGGCCCCTGGTTTTTAGGATCCTCATTGCTGAGGACCCAAATGGCTGGACCAGGCCAAAGGGATGCCCACATAGCACCTGGATGTGGCAGATATATTTTCCTTTCTGCAAGGTGGGACTGAACTGCGTGTCTGCCTTGGAGGTTGCCAACTGGAATCCCAGCACATTTTGTTGTGTGGTGGGTGCGGCAATGCGATAAACTAGTGCATGTGCCCCATCCTCACCTAACACTTTGGGCCCCTTAGTACCAATTGAACATTGTTTAAATGCCACAGCCTGAATATTGTTGCCGATCATGTCCATCCTTTTATGACCACAGTGTGCCCATTTTCTGATGGCTACTCCAGCAGGATAACAAACTTAAGTCCAATGGAGGTCTGCTGGAGCCAATCCCAGCCAGAACAGGGTGCAAGGCAGGAACAAACCCCGGGCAAGGCATCAGCCCAAGGCAGGGTGCGCACACACATAAAGCACACACTAACCAATGCACCTAACCTGTACGTCTTTGGACTTTGGGAGGAAAACGGAGCACCTGGTGAAACCCATGCAGACACAGGAAGAGCATGCAAACTCCATGCAGGGAGGATCCGGGACGCGAACCCAGTTCTCCTTACTACCATACAGTAGCGCTACCTCTGTGCCACCATGTCGCCCACACTCCAAGTCACAAAACTCAGATCATCTCAAACTGGTTTCTTTAAAATGATAATGAGTTAACTATACTCAAATGGCCTCCACAGTTGCCAGATCTCTATCCAACAGAGCACCTTTGAATGTGGTGGAATGGGGGATTGGCATCATGGATGTACAGCCGACAAATATGCAGCAACTGCGTGATGCTGTCATGTCAATATGGACCATGATCCCTGAGGAATGTTTCAAGCACCTTATTAAACCTATGACATGAAGAATTACAGCAATGCCGAAGGCAAAAGGGTGTCCAACCCGGTACTAGCAAGGCATATCTAATAAAGTGGCAGGTATGTGTATGTGTGTGTGTGTGTGTGTGTGTGCGTGTATGTGTGTGTGTATATATATCACAGAATTATTGCCATCCCTGTTAAAGATGAATAAAAATGGGTAAAAAATACCTTTTGGTGAATTACCTTAATTTCACATTAAAAAAAAAACAGAAATTCAACCTTTAACTGAAATAAATCTCTCTATTATATAAAATAATCTTTGGACGAGACAAGACTTTTTCAGAGAGATAATTTCAAGTCCCGCGAGACAAGACTTTATGCCAAGAGATGAATTGAAAATCTAAAAGGCCCAAGCGGGGGTGGAAATAAAAGACGTTAAACAGTAGAAGAAGAAAGACAAAGAGTAGAAGACAAAGTAGAACTTCATAAAGAGGTTCAAAAATTTTGACGTGATACACATGCAGAGCAGGCTAGAGATTATGAAAGTACTAAAATTCAAAAGTCTTAAAAAACTGATAGTAAAGATCACATTAGCACTAACAAATGGAAATTATTACTCGGTGAAATAACAGAACAGTGAAAAGAGATTGAATATATGGACATAGTTGATATGACAGAAGTACGTAGATATTGTTCAACTTCAAAGTTTAAGTCGGAGGCTTGTAGATCGTCTATTTCATGTTGCCATCAGGGAAAAGTAGTGCTTCTTCCCAATGAAGAGGCGTAGCTGCAAGATAAAAGATTTGTTATTTGGTGAAAGTGAAATCAACAAACACTACAGGCAAAATATCGGAATCTACAATAATCTGTTCGCATTCGCATCATTTAATTCTCAAAACGCAGATTTACACGATTCAGAACCATATGCTATGAGAATCTGTGGTCCTGCAACAATTAAAGCTACTACAAGTTTAATTTCAAAGAAACCACAATTCGGGCAGGTTTATATTTATGATCACGGAGAAGCGATGCAATATAGAATCAAAAGAGTTAAATGATCAGACGTATTAGAAATTCTGCAGCCAATAATTAATACAAATCCAAACGTCCAAAAGTAGCATCTTTACACGAAATTTATCTGAAAAACATGGACAAAGAAGTTTTCTTGGAATTCTATATGAATCCAAAAGATCACGCTCGCATATATAATAAACCAACATGTGAACGAATTGCCAGCGATAATAGTTTCGAAAGACAGAGTTGATATTCGTGTTTATTGAAAAGCAAAGCACGAATCATCGCAAGCAGCAGATCTGGTAAATGACTAGCACGTAGGGCCCGCACGAGGGTTGGCGAGCTAGTTTATTCTAAAAAGTCCCTCATCAAGAAATTATATTTTTAACATGTGTGGTAGGTGGCCCGGACACAGACAGGCGGACACGTCAATGTCACCCAACACAAGTTTATTTGCCATATTTACAGTGCACAACAACCCCAAAAGTCCTGGTCACAACACAAATGCCTTCTTCTTCAGACCGCCTCCACTCCTCTCCACCAAGCTCTCTTCTCTCCCGACTCTAGCCATTGTATGAAGGGAGGCAGCCCCTTTTATGGTTCCCCGGATGTGCTCCAGGTGTGTCCCGGCAATCTTCCACCGACACTCCCCAGTGTGGCGGAAATGCCGGCTGCATCCCCAGAAGCACTCCGGGTGTCCCTGCTCCTCTTCCCCCAGCATTTCCGGGTGTGGTGGAAGTGCTGAGGTCCAGGGCTCTGTAGGCATTTGGGCGCCCCCTGGCGGTGACCACGGGCCCCTAAAGGGTTGAGCTTCAATGCTCTGTACCCATAGCCCACAAAGGTACCAGGGCGGTCGCCCCCACATGATCTGAAGAAGGCGCAAGCCCTCCTCTGGTCCTCCTGGGCATCCCGGTCGGGTCGCCACCCCAGCCATCTCTGACACATGATTATTGGCACCTCTGGAATTTTTTTATGAACAAAGTGTAACAGCAGCAGAGTTTTCAAGACATAATCCTTGACTTCCTGTGTCACTTGGGCATAAATATGAGGAGACACAGATGCCATATTCCCTTATTCATTCATCAACATGGGAAAGATAAGAGAACAAACAATTTAAATGAGAGAACAGTGTGTTGACCTTGATAAGTCAGGGAATGGCTATAAAAATTGCTTATCGCCTGAAAATGGCAATATCCACAGTTTGGGGCAATAATTATAAAGTTCAGATGAACTGGACCTGTTACCAACTTGCATGGAAATGGACCAAAGTTTATTTGACCTGACACACAGAAAGCAGGATGGTAAAATAGGTACCAAAGGATCACTGTTGGAGAGGTACAGAAAAAACTAGCATCTTGGTGTCACCAGGTCTCTAAAACTATGATCATACACCTCTCACACTCCAAAAGATTATTTGAAAGACATAACAGAAACAAGCCTCTGTCTAACAAGGCAGTCACAATCATGTACTTAAACCCCATTAAATACTAATGGGATGAGTTGAAGAGGAGAAGGCACAAGAGAGAACCTAAGACCCTGGAAGATCTGGAGAGATTCTGTAAAGAGGAATGGTCTGATTCCCTTTTCTGTTTTTTCCAGCCTTATAAGAAATTAAAAGAAGACTCAGTGCAGTTTTATTAACAAAGGAAGGTTGTACAAAGTATTAAATGCAGGAGTGTCAATACAGTAATTGTGGCACATATGATTTTGTTAAAACCAATTATTTCTTTATGAAGAATTGTTTTTTTTTTTCTCAGAATAAATTTACTTTAGTTAAAGTCTGCATTTCTCTTATTTTTATCAGTGTCAAATTAAGATAATTCACCAAAAGGTGACTTTTTATAAACCATTTTACTCATCTTTACCAAGGTGCTCCAATAAGTGTGTATTCTGTACAGAAACAAACACACACATGCACACACACATGCACACACACAAACATATATATTTACAGTAAATACATTGTGATTACCAGGGAGCATTCCAGCACTCCAGACACACCTTTGCAGACTCAAGTCCTGGTATAATGAAAGGTTTATTTTCACAAAATACATTACGCAAAGGCTTCAAAGGTATCATAAATGCAGAACAACAGAATTCTTCTCTTTCTTCTCTTCCACACCTCCCAGGGGAGCTTTGTCCTCCTTCTACCCAACTCCACTCGCATGGATGAGATAAGACAAGATTCTTTCATTGTCTTTGCATAACACATACAATGAGATTCCTTTACCATACCTGAAACGAAGCTCAAAACTATACATAAAAAAAAATATATATATACACACAACTAATAGCTAATATTCTCACATATACAGCTCACATGTTACCCAATTGTCAGCACATGAAAAAAAAGTTTGTTTTTTTTTAAATATTGCACAAATTAAGATAATAAATAAATAATAATGATAAACATAATATTTCACAATTATGTCCATAAGGTGTGTGATTTCAGTACAGAATTTAGTGTAGTAATTGCTTTGGGGTAGAAACTGTTCATCAGTCTTGTGCTCTAATGGACCTAAATCTCTTCCCTGATGGGAGCAGTTCAAATAGTTTGTGTGCCGGGTGATGCAAGTCCTTTATGATGCTGGATGTGTTCCGTAGACACCAAGAGGTGTAGATGTCTTCCAAGTTAGGCAAAAGTGTGTTGTTCATTTTCTCTGCTGTTTTTATGATTCTCTGCAGAGACTTTTTGTCAGCTGCTGAGGAGTTGCCATATCACAAGAGTATCCTGTGAGTCAAGACACTCTCAATGGAACAAAGATAGAAAGATGCCAGAAGCTTTTGTGACAGATCAACCATCCTTAGATTTCTCTGGAAGTAAAGTCACTGTTGTTCTTTTTTAACCAGTGAGTTTGTGTTTATTGTCCATGTGAGATCTTTTGAGATGTAGATACCCAAGAATCTGAAACTAGAGATTCTCACTACTCTGTCACTGTTTATATACAGTGGCCGATGGTTATCCTACTTCTTCCTGAAATCAGTGATCAGTTCTTTAGTTTTTTTGGTTTTAAATACCAAGTTATTCTCTATGCGCCTGTCTGTAAATCTTCATACCTCCTCTCTGTAGGGAGACTCATCTCCATCAGTGATCAGCCCCACTATTGCTGTATCATTGTGCAAATTTAATAATAGTATTGGCATTTTGGGCTGTTATGCAGTCATGAGTGCAGAGAGTAAAGGAAAGGGCTCAACACACAGTCTTGTGGTGCTTCTATGCTGAGTAACAAAAGTGGGTGACCAGTGGAGGCCCATCCTGACTGACTGTGACCATTTTGTTAAAAAGTCCTATATCCACAGGCAGATGTTATGCTGCAGGTCCAGGTCAGACATCTTGGAAAACAGTCTGCTGGGTATGACGGTATTAGAAGCAGAATTGTAATTCATAAACAGTAACTGTGCATATATTCCTCGCTATTACTGGTGGAGCAGTATAGTGTGGAGGACTGTGGAAATAGCATTGTTTATTGACCTATTTCATCTATATGTGTATTGGTGAGGGTCTAGAGTGGGCAGGAGAGCAGACTTTAAATACTTGTGGACAACTCTTTCCAGATACTTCATGATACTGGTATTGATGGTGCTGGCCTGTAATCACTGGGGCAGGTTACTGCAGTCTTCCTTGGAACTGGTACTATTGTAGATGTCTTGAAGCAGGTAGAGAGAATGCACTGTGATAGAGATCATTTGAAGATATTTGTAAATACCTCCACTAACTCTGCAGCACAGTATCTGAGAACTCTGAAAACTGTACAGCATATCAATGTTGTCATCTTCAAATACAGTCCAGTCAGTTCTACTGAATCAGTCCTGGAGCTGCTCAGAAGCTCCCACTGGCCACACCTGTATGTCTCTTACAGTTGGTTTGATGTGTTGATAAGAGGCCTGTATACTGGGGCTAAAAACAAAGACTACAAAGTGGTGGCAGGGGAGAGTGTAGTTAAGCAGCATAAGATGGTGGTTAATAGGATGAGCTTGGAGATCAAGAAGAGGAGGAGAGTGAGGGCAGAGCCAAGGATTAAATGGTGGAAGTTGAAAAAGGAAGACTGCAAGGTTGAGTTCAGGGACGAGGTGAGACATGCACTGGATAACAGTGAAGAGTTACTGGACAGTTGGGCAACTACAGCAGATGTAATAAGGGTGACAGCAAGAAGGGTGCTTGGCATGACATCTGGAGAGAGGAAGGAAGAAAAGGAATTATGGTGGTGGAATGGTGAAGTACAGGAGAGTATACAGAGGAAGAGGATGGCAAAGAAGAAGTGGGATAGTCAGAGAGATGCAGAAAGTAGACAAGAGTACAAGGAGATAAAGCACAAGATGAAGAGAGAGGTGGAGAAGGTTAAAGAAAAGGTGTATGATGAGTTGTATGAGAAGTTGGAAACTAAGGAGGGAGAAAATAACTTGTATGGATTGGCTAGACAGAGATACCAAGCTGAGAAAGATGTGCAGCAGGTTAGGGTGATAAAGGATAAAGATGGAAACATGCTCACAAATGAGGAGAGTGTGCTGAGGAGATGGAAAGAGTACTTCAAGAGGCTGATGAATGAAGAGAATTAGAGAGAGAGAGAGAAGGTTGGATAATATGAAGATAGTGAATCAAGAAGTGCAACAGATTAGCAAGGAAGAAGTTAGGACAGCTATGAAGAGGATAAAGAATGGAAAGGCTGTTGGTCCAGATGACATACCTGCGGAAGCATGAAGCTGTTTAGGAGAGATGGCAGTGGAGTTTTTAACCAGATTGTTTAATGGAATCTTGGACAGTGAGAGGATGCCTGAGGAGTGGAGAAGAAGTGTATTGGTGCCGATACTTAAGAATAAAGGGGGATGTTCAGGACTGCAATAACTACAGAGGAAATAAATTTATGAGCCACAGCATGAAGTTATGGGAAAGAGTAGTGAAAGCTAGGTTAAGAAGTGATAGGTGATTAGTGAGCAGCAGTATGGTTTCATGCCAAGAAAGAGCACAACAGATGCAATGTCTGCTCTGAGGGTGTTGATGGAGAAGTATAGAGAAGGCCAGAAGGAGTGGCATTGTGTCTTTGTGGACCTGGAGAAAGCATATGACAGGGTGCCTCGAGAGGTGCTGTGGTATTGTATGAAGAAGTCGGGAGTGGCAGAGAGTTGTACAGGATATGTACAAGGGAAGTGTGACAGTGATGAGGTCTGCGGTAGGAGTGACTAGTGCATTCAAGGTGGAGGTGAGATTACATCAGGGATCGGCTCTGAGCCCTTTCTTATTTGCAATGGTAATGGACAGGTTGACAGATAAGATTAGACAGGAGTCCCTGTGGACTGTGATGTTTGCTGATGACATTGTGATCTGTAGCGATAGCAGGGAGCAGGTTGAGAAGACCCTAGAGAGTTGGAGATATGCTCTGTTGAAGACAGGAATGAAGGTCAGTGGGAACAAAACAGAATACATGTGTGTAAATGAGAGGGAGGTCAGTGGAATGGTGAGGATGCAGGGAGTAGAGTTGGCAAAGGTGGATGAGTTTAAATACTTGGGATCAACAGTACAGAGTAATGGGGATTGTGGAAGAGAGGTGAAAAAGGGAGTGCAGGCAGGGTGGAATGGGTGGAGAAGAGTGTCAGGAGTAATTTGTGGCAGACGGGTATCAGCAAGAGTGAAAGGGAAGGTCTATAGGACGGAAGTGAGACTAGCTTTGTTATATGGGTTGGAGACGTTGGCACTGACCAGAAAGCAGGAGACAAAGCTGGAGGTGGCAGAGTTAAAGATGTTAAGATTTTCACTGAGTGTGCCGAGGATGGATAGGATTAGAAATGAATGCATTAGAGGGTCGACTCAAGTTGGATGGTTGGAAGACAAGGTCAGAGAGTCGAGATTGCGTTGGTTTGGACATGTGCAGAGGAGAGATGCTGAGTATATTGGGGAAATGATGTTAAGGATGGAGCTGCCAGGCAAGGGGAAAAGAGGATGGCCTAAGAGGAGGTTTATGGATGTGGTGAGAGAGGACATGCAGGTGATGGGTGTGACAGAGCAAGTTGCAGAGGACAGAAAGATATGGAACAAGATGATCCACTGTGGCAATCCCTAACAGAAGCAGCTGAAAGAAGAAGAAGATAAGAGTGTGCTTTTAGAAAGAGGGAAATGTCCTGTTATAGGCACTAATAATATGTGTGTATTTGTGTCCTTATGATTCATATCATTCAGCAACCTTATCAGTATAGAGTGAATAAGTTGAGACAATTGGGTTTTTAAAAGACAACGTTTTTAAGCTTTCAAAGACGAGGTCAAGATAAAATCATTTGTAATTTTATAATTGTAAAGGATTTCAAACATATTATTTACTTTTTAAAAATGGTATTCTCGTTTTAAAATTAAGTTACTCTCAAACAATTAACCCATTTATTATTATTTCATTATATTTTGTAAATAAAATATACAAATATGCAAAGTATAAATCTACATTCATTCACATAATATTTGTAGTAACTTTCTACTTTTCATTGGCATTATTTAACAAGAACTGTAAAATTCATTTTATTAAATGCATGTTGTATCAGATGGCTGGGGCCCTTACCCGGCTGGGATACCTCGACAGTGGAAGGACTGGGGGACAGAACTTATTTAGGGCGTTACCTCCCCCAGAGCGGTAGATGGCATACCGGGTTGCACCGGTGCCTCAGTCTCCCACAGAGTCTTTGGGAATTGGAGTTTGGAACAGTCCTGCTGGGTCCCATGGACAGCGATAGGAGGCACTGCAGGAACTGTTGGGCCCCTTGTTGCAGCACGCCATAGCAGTATTTCAGTCCTATTTAAATAACATTTTTCTGTTATGATCTTCATTGTTTTAATTATTTTTGAGTGGTTTTAAAATTTTTGTAAATTATTTATATTATTTAAAGTCACACTGGTTTCAATCATTTTCTTATTTCTAGTTTTTCCAACTTTCAATTCTGAATACGTATTAAGCTTGTGACACATTCTTAATCTCCCAGTTTTGACCCTCACTTCATCTTGGCTTTGACTTTATTTCCCAGTCCATTACCTGTAGATCTTTATAGCTATTAAATTTCTAATTGTGATATTACACTTTCTTTATATATTAGGAATCCCTTTACTGATCTACAAAGGTAACATTATGATATTTTTTTCAAATTTTAAGTAGCATGTGTATCATATTAAAGATGTTCTCTAATGTTTTTATTTGTTAAATTGGGAGGAGTGAATTTCTTACTAACTAAGTAAGATCCATTGAATGTAATTTTGACAGAGGCATGAAGAACTTTTGGCTTCCATTTGCTACATTTACTAATTGTAAAAGTCTCACATATTTAAAAACTACTAAATGAAATTTGTTTTTCAGTTGTTTTACTTTTGTTATTACTTGTTGATCCAGTAATGAAAATCACATGGCGGTTGCACTGCAAAATCAACTCAAGATTGAGGTAACACTAAACAGATGTTACTGCAGAAGAACTTACAGATGTTTTGGAGGAAGTAAGAAAATCTCAGCCTAGACAAATTACTTAATGGTAAAATTTGTAGAGCGGGGTCATGACCCATTGATTACTGGTTATCTGGGTATAATAAATCAACTGAACTAATAAAAAGATATGAAACAAGATATTGAGAAATATGTAAAGATTTGTGAGAAGTGTAATAAATATAAATCCTGTTTAGGGTGTCCATCAAAACATTTTCAAACCGTGTGACCACCTAAATGGTAAAAAAAAAATTTTTTTTCATTTTGTGACCCCAGAACAGTGTGTCTATCAAGACACAGCCAGATGGTCACCCAGCGATTACCGAAAGAGGTGTGTGTGCAGCCAGCGTCTGAAGATGTGCTGGGCACAGCAGCACCATCACTGCATGGCGTCAAGTCATTGGCATGAGGGTCAGTGTTTGTAATATTGTCTAAAACAGAATAAACAGATGGTGGACTGCAACTCAGATTTTCATGTCAACTTTGATATCTGACTACTTCTTTTTTATTTTGGGAACTGTATGACTTTCTGAACTTGAGCTTTCGAGTGTCTCTGCCATGCTATATCACTCCATAACTTCCTTTTCTTGCTTATACCATTGCTTAAGTCAACAAATAGTACATTATTCCTTGCCTCCACTTCACATTTGCTGAAATTCTTCTTTTATCCATGTGATTTTGCCATTCTCTTTTACCAAAACACCAAATGAAAGGTAATATTTATATTAAAATATGCAAAATTCTGGGACAAGTCAGGGTGGGGCTATATAGGCACGTGCACATGCATTAAATTTCACGTTCAGTAGGATTTATGCAGGGGAAGGGCGTAGAACTTGGTGTACTCACAGTTTTATGCATCTGGATTTTTTTGTGCATACACACATTTCAGTTTTTGCCTGTACACCATATTTTAGTGTGAATTCTACACATGGTGTTATACATGCAGCCCCTGGTGTTAAACTGACAATTGAAGTACACAAAACCATCTTGGTCATTGTCGTATTAGGAATGATCGTGCATCATGAGCAGCACCCTTTCAGGTTCAAAATGAGTAAATGACCCTTCTCAGTATTGCACTGGTAAAATGAGTAAAACTTTGAAAGAATCATCACGTTGGACATGAGGTTTAGACATGCGAGAACTGATACAATTTGGTTAATGCTACTTACCAACCAACAATGCGTTACACCCACTGTGGTGTCCTCTGTTGAAATTGCCCCGCTTCGGCATGCTACCTTTGTGAGAAAGGAGGTGGAAATTTTCTCAAACCATGTACCTACTTTATTAATTTAATTATTCAAGATATGCTGACACAGTATTGAAATTTAAAAGAATAGCAGTATTTAATAAAACAGAATAAGAGCAAATTAAATAAATTATGTGAATATTGGAAGGATGTTGGAATTTACTGCACTTCGAAACCATAGTATAACATGAAAAAAAAAATCAAGAACAAAACTGCTTAATAAGAGCAAACATATCTGACTGGTAGGTGTCCACATTTTGTATTTTGTTGTAATGATTTGCTTGCAGTTTCCTCTTGTTTCGCAGAACACAAGGTGCCTCTTACATTTTAACATCACACTGTGGAATGTTAATTTTCATCGCAATATGAATTCATATTGTCCGTTTCTATGTATACAATGAGGCGTTGTGGCACTTGTAAATTTGTGGTGAGCTCATCTGTTATTTGTTGGGAAATTAAAACATTCAACATTTTGACATTACAGTTTCTTTCTAAATGAAAGCATCTTTTTACATGAAGTTATGTTTGGGTAACTTTAGTATATTATTGTGCAGAATGTTCCATTCTTGGGCGGCACGGTGGGTAGCGCTGCTGCATCGCAGTTAGGAGACCCGGGTTCGTTTCCTGAGTCCTCCCTGCGTGGAGTTTGCATGTTCTCCCCGTGTCTGCGTGGGTTTCCCCCGGGTACTCCGGTTTCCTCCCACAGTCCAAAGACATGCAGGTTAGGTGCATTGGCGATTCTAAATTGTCCCTAGTGTGTGCTTGGTGTGTGGGCTGGTGCCCTGCCTGGGGTTTGTTTCCTGCCTTGCGCCCTGTGTTGGCTGGGATTGGCTCCACCAGACCCCAGTGACCCTGTAGTTAGGATATAGCGGGTAGAATAATGGATGGATGGATGTTCCATTCTTAGTCACAGCACTATAGGGTATTTTGGTGCTTATATGGCCAGTCCTGAGGTGTATGCATGCAGGACGTAGTCAAAGCGCCATACTGTGTGAAAACAAGCTGGAGGGAATCTGCTTGTTCTTTGGCATTTATTAGCTGAAAGGGAGAACCACAATGTGTATTGAATAGGAAGATAAATGTAATTAAAACAGTAGGTCAGTCTCTTATCTTCCCACACACTCTCTCTTCAGTTAGATATTGCATGGACCTTATAATACATCACTTAAATAAGCTTTGATATAATTTATAATATAAATATAATTCAGTTTAATTCAATGTGCATTTACATTACAAATACAATTAGCTTAAAATACATTGCTTTGTCAACTAAAAAGAATCCAATACATATTAGCCTTGAGTCAGCATTATTATTTTTAATTTACTTTTAGTTCCTGTTTCTTTTGAAATATTTAAGCCTATTTATCTTATTTGAATTAGTCATTATGCTAGTTTTTCACTATGGTTAAGAGTTAAACCTGTCATTTCTGGGAAGTAACCAGACTACTACATGAGGAAGGGAGTTGATTTTGGCACAGCAACCAAATAGTCCTTTACTTCAGCCTCAGCCAGGAAAAACTCCCCCAACCAGAGGGGCCGTAACATCACCAAAACCCCACCTCTACACCCACCTTTTTGGTCCTGCTGCTATATAGACAGTGCACTTGTACAGCCTCGTCGTCACCAATTGGGGTACCCAATGACTTCCCAAACCATTGTGATGATCTCTTGTCTTTTTATTTTAAGGTGTTCAATGGGTATCACATGAATTTTACTTTGGGTAAAAATATTATAAAGATTGTATATGTTAAGTGTGTTTTCTTTTAGTTAACACATCCATCCAGCAATCCATTTTCTTAAACTTTTTATCTAGGGCAGGGTCACAGAGAAAGTGGAGCCTACCACAGCAAACATCAGGTGCAAGGCAGGAGAAACATCTCGATAGGGCGCCAGTTCATCACAGGGCGAACAAACACAAGCTAGCACTGGGGCCAATTTAGCATCACCAGTCCACCTAACCACATGCCTCTGGACTGTGGGAGAAAACCCATGTAGACATTTTGGGAACATAGTATCAATATAGGAATACTGATTATATCGTAAAATATGTACATGCACAAGTAGTTTACCCAAACTTTTGGCATTCACAGAACAATGAACAGGATTGAACATACTTCTAAATCCCTCTAATTCATAGGTCAATAAACTCTTTATAAAGTTTTCTAAGAAATTGTCATAACAAAAATCATATCTTTTAAGTGATTAAAGCATATTTAGATAATGTTTTAACACATTACAAACTGCGGCTCAGTTTGGTGCTGTTTATTTCAGAATCTGCAGAGCATGCAAGTGACGTCACAGCAGCAACAATGGTCCTGAATGGAGAAAAAAATGAATAATATTAATTTTAAACAATCTTGGCATTACTTATCAAAAACACAAATACCTGGAGAAGGATTTTGAGTGAATTGTACTACTCATTGGAAGAACCAAAAGTTTACTTAGCACTGCTGAAAATCTTGAACCTCAATGGATTTAATGAGACAGTACTTGTAGAGAAGTACATAAGTACATTCTCCCATTAATGCAACATATCCTTGTAATGAAGATATTAAACTGGTGTTTTTGGAAGATTCCGTTGGAAATATTGGGTAAAATGTACTAAGAGAATTTATTTTTTAGGTCAAACTTTATGGGTAAAAAGGATTGTCAGGGACAGACCTTGACAAGGAGTCCCAAAAGTGAAAGCAAAAGATCTGAAATAGCCCAAATGTAAAGACTGTATGAGATTTAAGAGTACATACACATAAGCTTTGACTACCCAGAAAAAAAAGGTTTAAGGTTATTTCCACACTGTAAAAGACACAATGTTTTGGTTGTATAGCATTCATTAGGTATTCAAATGAAAAGGAAAGGGAAGAGAAGGTAACATGTATAGGGGGGAAGGAGGGAACAAAGCCAGGGCATAGAAAAAGAGAAAAAGAGAGATGGTGGGAAGAATGGAGGGAGGGATTAAAAAGTTAGTCAGTTATTAAGAAGTTTAGAAATGTGTGATCTCAGGTAAGGGAATAGGTGGCTTTCTGGCTAAAGGATCTGTGCTGATAACTGGAAGGTTGCCAGTTCAAATCCTGGTAGTGCCAGAAGGAATGCTACTCTGTTGAGCCTTGGAGCAAGGTGTTTAACCTGCAATTGCTCCAGTGGTGCTGGACAAATAGCTGAACCTGAACTCTGATCCCCACCTTCTGTGTGTTTCTCCAGAGAAAGAAGAAATAGTGTATGGCAAGTAAAATGGATTATTATTACCTCAAACTAAGAATGAGCTAAGCTTGTTCTGTTTTTTTTTTTGGGGAAGTGTCTTTGAAGCATAAGGGAAGAACACAAACAGTGTGGCTGTGATCAAGTGTTTTACAATAGGTTTTGTAATGTCTTTGAACTTAACACTAAGATTCCTGAAGCCTACAAAAAAACTCGTAATCACGGCCCACCTTAAATCCCTTCACACTACTCCATCAATGTCTTTTGTTTTGTAAATGTGTCGATCAGCAGAAGCAGCAAGCAGCCTGCTGAACTATCCCCCATCTCGACGGAGCTCAGCTTGGGCAAAAAGTTCTTCCAGCTCAAGCCAAGGTTCCTTATCTGTGTGTGATATGCCTGGAGTTGTATAGGGTAAATAATACAGTATTTCATTATTTGGAATACATGCATTTCATGTGTGTTCCGTGTCTACAAAGATCTGGGTAAGTGCAGGATGAAAGGAAATTGCTTGAATGTGCTTCCTGAAATTGTCTCCCTGTTTTCACCTATGTAAATAAATAGACACTTCCTACAAAAAATACAGTAAATAAGATTTTTAGACTGGCAAGAGGCCCGTGAAAGTCAAAGAGAGCTTTGCCCATTTTGTTAGGCATTTAGAGGAACACAAGGCGTGTTAAGTTAGCAGATTTAAAAGGGTTGTAGAAATTCAGGTGCACACCCCCCACCTGCATTTCTAGGTAAATGACTGAACTAAAGATAGTACTAATACTTTGGTGACATCCGTATTTCATCTGACATCAAATGTGTAAATCAAAGTTGACCTGACACCTCTACAGAAACCTCTTTTCAGCAAAATGGTCATTTATCTCAGGCTTTGTGGTGGATGGCTGGGGCCCATACCCAGTCAGAACGCCTTTACCATGGAAGGACTGGGAGAGACACAATACCTTCCTCGAAACATGAAATGGCAGCCACCCTGGATTGCCCAACCCTGCTAGGGCCCATGGCCACTGCCAGGGGGCACCTAGACAGACACTTGGAAGTGCTGCCAGAAAAGCATCCGGGTGCACCGGGAGCACTTCCGGGTGCCTATGCAGCACTTCCATATCCTCGGAAGTGTTGCCGGGTGAGGATCAGAGAGCACGTGGAGGCTGCCTCACTCCATTCGAGGAGCCAGAGTCGGGAGGAGGAGGACAAAGCTTGCGGGAGAGAAGTGGAGGCAGCAGAAGAAGAGAAAGGGAGAAAGAAATGGTCAAGTCACACTGCGGCAATAGTCAAGAAAGCCCAACAACACCTCTACTTCCTCACAAGACTGAGTAAGGCCCGGATGTCCCCCACAACCCTGTGCAGATTCTACAGGTGTACTGTAGAATCCATCCATCCTGACAGGATGCATCACATTCTGGTACAACAACTGCTCAGTTCAGGACTGCAGAGCTCTGCAGCGTGTGGTTAATACAGCACAGCAGATCACAGGCACACAGTTCCCTGCGATCCATGATATCCACACTACACGCTGTCTCAGGAAAGTGAACCGTATCAGGCGGGACCCCAGCCACCCTGCACTGTCACTTTTCACCCTCCTCCCATCTGGGATGCGACTAAACTCCATTTGGACACGCACCTCCAGGTTCAGGAACAGTTTCTACCCAAATGCAATCAGACTCATGAACAATCAGTAACCTTGTATCTCCTCCACTGCTACCTGCACATATACTTCTGCCACTGTCTCTATTTATTCCTAGGATTTTGGTTTTATTTATTTACTTATTTATATTCATTTATTTATTGTGTGTGAGTTTTTTTTGTCTATATTAACTGTCTGCAGGGGCACATGCAAGCATGCATTTCATTGTACATGGTACTTGTACACTTGACAATAAAGAATGGAAATTATGTCTCTGGGTACCTGAAAGCAGACGAGTTGCTCTCTGTTTGGAGGAGCTAGACTCTGATTGTCTCTTCTGTTTGTGAGCTAAAAGTTGACAAGCTCCTCTCTTTTGTATCAGAAGCCATCTAATCTCTGCAAAGAGAAAAGCTTACAAATTTTCTTTAGCGTGGAGGTTACTCTCTATAGGGTTTTGTGTCAGGATACCCTGAACTAGCTCTAAGATGCCCCCTGCAAAGCCAGGTTCCGTGGAAGTAACTGAGCCCAGTCTAAAAAGACGGAAAAGTAGTATTACTTCAAGAATGGAACTTCAGCACCTACACTCTTGTGCTTTTCTCCATGAAGCTGCAGAAGACGCAGCAAAAAGCCTATCAGTCAGCTCAAAAAGGCAGCATCACACCACATCACAGATAAAAGACCAAGTAGCAAACACAAGGTGTGTACTCTAATGCACAACATGGAAATCTACGGAACATAAGTGATCTGATGTTTGGAGCCACCTGGCTTATGGCTTTGGGGTGATCACCCCTGTAATACCCAGCACTATATGTATGTGATTGTATGTTGGAACCTCTGGATTCTGGTAGCTATCTTTCATATACATCTTGTAATATCTCCTACTATGCTTCTTCTGGATTTTTTGCTGTTTTGCTATTATCTCTCATCTGCACCAATCCACCCTGCCCCACCAATCTCACCTTCTCTACTGTGCTGCTCTGCGTCTCTGCTACTCTACACTATATGTTGCAATATTCTCATGGCAAACCTTCATATTAAACAGTTTGTTCAGAGCAAGTAGCCAGCCTGCAATGTCCTAAAAGACTCTGGCATTATGCGGTGCCTGAAATATTTACATTGTGTCTGGTCATTGGCAGCATTTATTCAGGAATATGACCTACTTATGGTTTTGGAAGTAAGAGTGTCAGTGTGCCAAATTCTCAGTATGCTAAAACAACCTCTGGCTATGGATATATGCACAACGGACACTAATCAACTAATATTGCATTGTTTAAAACTAGAATCCCTGAAGCCTACAAAAATATTCATAATGCCAGGCCACCTTAAATTCCCTCACACATCTTCATCAACGTCTTTGTTTTGCAAATGTGTCAGTCAGCACAAGCAGCCTGCTATCCCATCCCCCAACAAGGCAGCTGAAATCAAGTCAGACACAAAATTCTCAGAGCTGTTCATCTGAGAGTGAGGTGTCTGGAATTATATAGGGTAAACTATATATCGTTATTTAGAATACATACAGTACATTTCATGTGTGTTCTGTGTCTACAATGATCTGTGTAAAAGTAAGATGACAGGAAATGTGAGGCAAGAAATGTTGAACACATAACAGAAACTTTTTTCACGTTATAGTAATAATTGACAAAATGTTGATGTGAAGTACATAATGTGTGAAGACTGAAGTCCAAATATCAAATAAACAGTTTCATAAAAGGTATAACAAAATAAATGCAATTTTAATCAAGAATATAACTGAAGAAACTAAATTTCACAACTATGAATCGATACAAAGCAGACATGTCCTCTTGGCTAGTGCAGAGGTAAGAACTGCTATAGACAAACAAACGCAGTGAATCTTTTCCTCTTGGTGTCTTGTTGAGCAAACAGACACCTCAGTGTCTGGGGTGGATGTTACTTTTCCTCGCACACAGGCATTCACTTCAGTATGACATTTGAACAATTTTTTTATTCATGAATCCAAGAATAAAACTGAATAAATAAATCGTTGAAATGACATGTTGATATGAATGTCTGTTTTCAAGGAAAAGTAACATCTTTTATAAGCGCCATAAATTTACATAGGATGTTACAGACATGGCGGCACGGTGGTGCAGTGGTAGCGCTGCTGCCTCGCAGTTAGGAGACCCGGGTTCGCTTTCCGGGTCCTCCCTGCGTGGAGTTTGCATGTTCTCCCCGTGTCTGCGTGGGTTTCCTCCGGTTTCCTTCCAAAGACATGCAGGTTAGGTGGATTGGCGATTCTAAATTGTCCCTAGTTTGTGCTTGGTGGGTGGGTGTGTCCTGCGGTTGGTTGGTGCCCTGCCCGGGATTGGTTCCTGTGTTGGCTGGGATTGGCTCCAGCAGACCCCCATGACCCTGTGTTCAGATTCAACAGGTTGGAAAATGGATGGATGTTACAGACGCACATCAAATGTATGTTTTTGTTATATGATAATAATAATAATAATAATAGCAGCTCACTATTCAAAGCATTAAATGCAGAGAAGACACAGGATTCAAACGTATTACCTTGAGATTGCTAAACAGTAGCTTATCCACTGCATCATCTGTGATGGAGCAGTGTTACCACTTTGACAACTGGTTGAAAATGACACACACAAACACGAATGTCTTTTATTTTGTACTGACTAATAGCTGGGCTTTAGCAACATGTCAACTGAGCAATTTCTTGAATAAAGCCATACTTGTTTTGTTACACCCTTTGTGAAAGTTTCTTGGATATTTGGGCTTCACACAACCTACACCATCCATCCATCCATTATGCAACCCGCTAAATCCAAACACAGGGGTCTGCTGGAGCCAATCCCAGCCGACAGAGGGCAGGAACCAATCCTGGGCAGGACACACACAAACACACCAAGCCCAATTTAGAATTGCCATTCCACCTAACCTACACGTCTTTGGACTGTGGGAGGAAACCGGAGCACCCAGAGGAAACCCACGCAGTCACAGGGAGAACATGCAAACTCCACGGAGGGAGGACCCGGGAAGCGAACCCGTGTGTCCTAACTGCGAGGCAGCAGCGCTACCACTGCACCACCCATACAACCTACACTTCATGTCAAAATTATGACGTTATTACTATAACATATAAAAAAAATGTTCATTTTTAGCTGTGTGTTCAGCATTTCTTGCCTCGCATTTGCTCTGTCATTCTATATTTCCTGTACACAGATCGTTGTAGACACGGAACACCTGAAATGTATGTATTTCAAATCACGATATTTTATTACCTATACAATTCCTTACAATTCCAGATAAACAGCTCAACACAGACTTCAGCTGTTAGGATTTCAGCAGGGTGATGCCTTCATCTGACCGAATGGGGGGTGGGGGGTGTAGCAGGCTGCGTTCTGATAATCTACACATTTGCAAAACGAAAGCGGGCTGTTAGTACAGTGATAAGGAGCTATGAGCTTCTTGCCATATGTCAGGAAAACTGAAGGAGGTCAGGGACAACGAAAAAAATGGTAAGCTTCAGGGATTCTAGTGTTAACCGAAGATCTCTTAATGGCAAAGCATTGGTGCTTTGAATTCATTACAGATTCCAACTTTGATGTGATATGCATAACAGAAACCTGGCAAAAACCGAATGACTTTACGTCTTTCGCGGAGGTGATACAATCTGGATACATTTACTACTCAGAGGCTCTTAGCTCAAGACAAAGCGAATGGGTCACAGTAATTGCTAGATTGGTGTTAATTATCAAAAGAATCCCAGTTGACTGTCCATTGTGTTTCGAGTGTTTGGCTCTTAAACTAATAAGAAAATCTGGGCCTATCTTACTTATTGTTGTCTATTTTCCCCCAAAATACAATGGGTCTTTCTTATCTGACCTGAGTGATCTTTCAACCCACTCCAATTCCCTCTCCCAGAGAGGTATTCTTCTTGGCAATTTCAACATTCATATTGACACTCCTACATGTAAACTAAGGAATGAATTCCTGTCCTTACTAGACTGTTTTGACCTGGTGCAACATGTTAATTTTCCTTCCCACTCTTGTGGTCTTGTATTGTACCTGATCTTCACGTTTGGCTTATCTGTCTGCAACACGTATAGCAGTGATTTGGAACTCTCTGATCATAAAGCAGTTTTTTTCACTGTCGCATTACCTCTCTCTCCTCTTACCTGTAAATGACAAATTTCTTTCAGAAACCTTAAAAATATCTGTCTCTCTATTCTTGCTGAATTCATTTCTGATCTTTTTCTGTTTTCCCCTGTTCTATCAACGCTAGATAGTCTTGTTGAATAATATAGCTCAACACTTTATTCAGCACTAGATAAACAGCTCAATTCAAACATAATGAAGTTTCCTATAAGTGTTCATCTCCATGGTATAATTCAGAATTATGGTTTATGAAAGCAGCTGGCCGACACCTTAAAAGAATGTCACGTAAGACTCTCCTCACTATGCATATACAGGCATTCTCTGATGATCAAAAGGCTTACAGGGCTGCACTAACTGCAGCCAAGGACACCCATTATGACAGAATAATAAAAAGTGGCCATGATAACCCGAGGACTTTGTTCTCTGTAGTTTATAAACTACTTCAACCTGCACTTGGCCCAATTACCTCCTCTACTGAAGTCTGTGAAAAATTTCTCTGCTTTTGCCATAATAAAGTTAAAGATCTAAGTAATTCAACTAACATAAATCCATCATCCATTTATATCTTTCACCATCTTCCCATGCCATCCAGCTCCATTTCTAAATTTTTACCTGTCACGTCTGCATTTGTTAATGACCTGCTTTGTAAAATGAGGCTGACTACTTGTGTACCGGATCCCATTCTACCACACTTCTTAAATCCTGCCTTTGTGCCATAATCCCAACTGTTACAACAATAATAAATACCTCCTTTGACACCGGGTTTATGCCGGCCACTTTTAAAATCACTTCTGTAATCCCAATATTAAAAAAGTCTGGTCTTAATGCTGAAAATCTTTTGGCCTGTCTCTCATTTACCTTTTCTGTCAAAAATTTTTGAGCGTGTTGTAGCCACCCAACTCACCAATTATTTAATTTCTAATAATATGATGGAACTCTTTCAGTCTGGTTTCAGAATGCAACACAGCTGTGAAACTGCCTTACTTCAAGTAAGCAATAATTTTCTCATGGCAGCAGACTCTGGACAAGCCAGATTATTAATTCTATTAGATCTCAGTGTAGCTTTTAACACTGTCAGACATGATATTCTATTGTCCAGAATGGAGAACATGCTGGGTATCTCTGGCACTGCCCTCCAGTGGTTTATGTCCTATCTGACTGATAGGCAAGAGTTTGTTAGTCTTGATAACAGCAGATCCAGCTCAGCACCAGTAACACAAGGAGTTCCACAGGGATCTGCCCTCTGTTCTTCTGTATCTATATGCTTCCCCTTGGCCATTTTATTCATAGCTTTGGACTGGGTTATCATTTTTATGCAGATGATACTCAACTCTATTTCAATGTTAAAAGCAACACCTTGCCTCAGTAAAGTTAAAACCTGGATGGAGCATAACTCTTTAAAATTAAATTGTAAAAAAACTGAACTCCTGCAAATTGGCACTAAAGCACAACTTAAAAAATGAGCTTCTTTTCAGTCACTTTTGATGGTGATCTCATTAGATCTCCTTCTAGTGCAAGGACTCATATCATTTTTGAATCCTCCATTTCTTATTCCACCCACATAAACCACATTAAGAAACTTTGTTACTTCCACCTCCATAACATATTCCATGCTTGCTCTTACCTCTCCTTTTCTAATGCTGAGAAACTTGTCCCTGCTTTTATCACATCCTATTGTAACTCCATACTGGCAGTTGCCCCTTCAAATCTTATATCACATCTCCAGTTAATTCAGAACTCTGCTGCAAGAGTCCAAACACTGACCAGCCACAGCAAGCACATAACACCCATCCTGCTGTGCCTTCACTGTCTCCCTTCTGTCTTACAGGATCAAGTATAACATTCTATCAATAACCTGCAAAGCTTGAAATGGCCTTGGACCAGACTACATCACTGACCTTCACTACTCCATCACTATGTTTCTATTCGGCCACTAAAGTCCTCTGATTCTGGCAATCTTGTTGTGCCCCACACTAACCTCCACTCTATGGGTGCTATTTTACAGATAGCATTATACTCTGGTTTATTATTTCTTTTATTCTATTTAATGCTTTTGTACATACTGTGTTTATTTGTTTATTGATCTATGCAGAAACTATTTTTATCATTTTGTTTGAAGCACCTTGAACATGCAAACAAAAGTATTATTATTATTATTATTATTATTATTATTATTCTTATTATTATTATGTAAAATACACTACCGTGGCTGTTTGTTTGTCTGTCCAGGATTTTAAATTACCTGTAGCTCACAAACCTTTTGACCTATTGACCTGAAATTTGGTACACATATGCTATGTGACCTCTACTATCTGCTTTTGGGGTGATGATTGACCTCCAAGGTTATTTCATTTTTTTATTTTTAATTAATTTTATTATACAATCAACTCTCTGCAGTGGCCATGCAGCGCATGTGTATGGGTGCCGTTCTCATTCCCTACCACCTTCACCGTCACTTCCCCTACCTCTTCATATCTTAAATCATTTTTGAGACAGATTGAAGACTTAAGTGCCAGCTCAAGTAAACGATTAAAGAAAACGTAATAAGTAATTGCAACACAAATACCAACTTAATCAGTTTTAACGTGAAAAGATGCCGATGAAAAAAAGAGAAGAAGTGGGCCGCTAGGGTGGAGAAAAGAAGAGCTGCTCAGGAAGCAGCAAGGGCATCATCCTCTGAGGAAACAAATACTAAATGTACAGTGAAACAGTATGAAAACTATGAATGCTCAAGTCAAGTGTATTCACTGCACGTTATCGTTGCTGGTTATTATATAAGTCTAAAAGCCGGAGACCCCTACTACAGAGAGAGGTAAGGAAAATAAAGTGGGAATCTTATCAAATTATTTAATTAGCTACTGGCTTTGCCAAAGGCATATGTAATAATTAATTAACTGATTGACTAAGATCAATTGATCAGTTCTTCTTCTGACATCAATACACTATTTCCTACATTAATTTGGTGTCCCTGGGTGGACTACAAAACAGAGATCTCTCACTAGCTTTTCTGTATTCATTATTTAACATTTAATTTACCAGATGCTCCAGATACAAGGGTGTTGTTGGTGGCATATTTGCAAGTGACACAACGGCTTCTGGTAAAGCTCAGAGTACCTGGTGGGGAATGTAGCTCTCCTCTGCAAATAGAACTGCAGGCAAGAAGTTTGCATAGGTCAGTTGGTCAACAGAAGAAAATCAAGGAAGGGTTAGAGAAAAAATGCTGTTGGGAAAGGATGTCTGCAAAATGGGCAAATTTTGCGTAATGACCTTTGGGAGAGATAGGGTGTTAAGGTGGAATGGGAGTACCATTGGGATGCATGTTTTGCTATTGGTGTTCCTTTTAGAGTGGGTGGATGTTACAGTGTTTACTTGTGGCTTGATTGAAGGCCCTGTACACAACAAGAGAAGGGTATCCTCTATTGATGAAGAAATTTCTCATTCTGAGTCCTTCATTAAAGAAGTTAACCTCATCACTGCATAGGCAGTGGAGTATAAGGATGTACTCACACTACATTGCACTGCATGTTTGTTCTGCACCGTGCCCAAGCACGATTGTTCCCCCTTCCTACTCTCCCACTGGCCTGCACTTACAATGAGCTTAATTTTCTGGACCCAAGCACAGTTTCATCATGATCATGCAACTTTGTGTAAAGTCTAAACAATGTCAAAATGATTTTACTTATTTTGTGGGTTTTTTTGGAGCCATGTAAGGCAGGATAATGCTCTACCCTCTTACCCTCTTACATTTACTCAGTGTGCAGCAAAGCATTTTGCTGTAAATCGTGCTGCACCTACGAGAAGATTTTTACAGAGACAAATGATGTTAAGGGAGGAGTTTGCAAGTTTTCTTACCAGCTACAATTCACGTTCATGTGTAAGGTGAAAATAAAAACATGCTTTGAACTTAAATGGTATTTAATGAAATGAGAATTGTACCATCTGACATGTTACATTATTGATGTCATGTCTGTTTTCCATGCTTGGGCACGTTTAGCTACCACACTGTTCCTGAATCCTATTGAACCGTGCTTGGGCCCACCTCTTCAATGCGGCCCATAGTATGGTATGGTTGGCGATCACAATAGTCAAGCGAACTAGACTTTATGGGGTTACTTGAAGACAAACATGGTCAGGTACAGAATGAATTACGAGTGTGAGTACACCATAAGGTACTGTGAAAGAGGAAGAGAGTTTTTTAGTATGCCAGAGATGAAAAGAGCTGTGGAGAAAATACCTGTGTGAGTCGGTTTGTATAGATTTTGAGTCCTGGAAAGCAAGACTGGTATCTAAAAATCGTAAAAGAGTGGTAGGAATGTTGACTTTAAACTTGAGAGATGGATAGAAACTAATAAAATCATTAATGAATTCCTCTAACCAGCTTTAGCAGCCAGAGGTATCACCAATAGAAATCGTTGAAAGATCTTTTGTACAAGTCGTAAGCAAAGCCTAAATAGGAAGAAAAGAAACATTCTTCTCTTCAGCTGACAAGATGTAGGCATAGATAGGTCTCATTCTAGTACACATCATAATGCCACTGTCCTGGTGAAAAAAAGGTGTTATCAAAAGAGACAGCATGGAGGATAAGACCCAGTTCTGCTAGTATAATTAAAGTGTTTATTGGAGGATCCTGGACTGGATGTTGTGACGGTCCAGGTCAGCTTCATACTCCCTGGTGCTTCCAGGAGCTTTTCAAATCCATAGTCATGTTCTGAGATGAGCCAGACAAATGAGGATGCATACATTCAGCAAAAATATCAAGTGCTTTTATTAAAAACAAAGTTTTCCTAAGTGTGGTGCATAAAAATCTTCCCAATAAATAAATAATCCAATAAAGTCAATGGACTTAGTGGTTAAAATCCAAATAAATATATTCCAATAACAACAAGGTTAAAACACAGAGCAGGAAGCAGTTCTGTAAAAACTCACAAGCCCTTGTGCATCCTTCTTAAAACCAATGTCTCCTCTGCTGATTCCTCATGGGGTTTTGCAGCCAGAGAAGACATCCTTCCAACCGGCATAGCCAACCTTTTAACTGACTCGGCCTCTGGGGTAGCCACAGGCTTCTTCAGGGCAATGCCCTGAGCCTTGTTCCTCCAACTCTCTCTGCCACTCCTCGGCCTTATGAGGAAGCCCTCCTGAAGCAGTCAGTCACTCCTGGTCACCAGATGGTTCAGCAGGAGCGACAGCCACCCACTCCACTCCTGAGACTCTTCTTTGCTGCCTGCCTCTATTCCTTCTTGCACTGGTTCGTCTCCCAATTTTTGCCTTCTTTCTACCGTCTGTAACCTTCATTTCTCTTTTTTCCCATTCTCCCATTCTTTCCCATGTGAGCTTCTTTTATACTGGCTCATTGGGTGCAGGTGTGGTACTCTGCCTACTCTGAGGTGTGAATGAGGAACCTGACTGGTCTAGAATGAAAACCTGCAGCCACGGTGGTCCTCCAGGACTGGAGTTGGTGACCCCTGCTCTATGTTATGCTCATCCCCATGTTTGTTATTTAGCCAGGTTTCTATTATTGCTGTAATGTCATAATTATGCTCTGCTACATACAGCTCCAAGTCACTTCCCTTATTTTTGATACTTCCTGCATTCAGGCAAGCTATTTTTAATGTGTTATTCCTTTTACATTTAAACATTGGGTTAGAATTTACATTACTACTCATTATTATTTCTACACTATTGTTTGTTCCTCCATGTACTGTTCTAAACCTGGCCTGTCCGAAACTCCCTGCCCCCCATTCCCTAGTTTAAACAATCCTTGACTAACCTACTCATACGCCTCCCCAATATATTGGTGCCTGTCCGGTTCAGATGTAACCCCTCCTGGTGGTACGGGTCCCATCTGTTCCAAAAGTAGTCCCAATACCCCAAAAACCTATTCCCTTCTACCATGCACTAAGATTTGTGCCACATGTTAAACCTACTAATCTCCTCAATCTTACCTGGACCAGAGCGTGGCACAGGAAGAACTTCAGAGAAGACTACCATGTCCTCAATCTGACACCTAACTCTTTGAATTTGGATTGCAGAACTGACTACCCTTATGCATGTCATTTGTTTCAACATAGACAATGACAACTGGATCCATCTTCACTCTGGCCAAGAGCCTATCCACCCTTCCAGGGAGGTCTCCCACCTGTGCACCTGAAAGCCAACACACCGTGTGAGACTCTTTCTCAGGAGCAAACCTGTGCTTCAATCTCCCTAATGACTGAGTCCCCAACTATCACTACCTTAACTGGTTTTAGGTGGCCTGTTGGGGCTCCTCATCTCTGTCTACAACCTTCTTAATCATCAGAGACACCCCCAGCTCCGTAAGTACTTAAAAACAATTTAACCTTTACCTTGCGCCTTGTGACCATGACAATGTCTGGTCTGGAATCTCCTCCTGCACCACCTTAGAGGTGCATACTGTCTCTCTAAAGGACACCTGAGCCAGATGTGCCAGTTCTCTACTATAATGTAGGCCCGCCAACTCCTCCAGTACAGTGACCCTGAGCTCTAGGTGCTAAATCAGTTAGCAACTCCTGCAGATGTAACCCTCATAGAAGACAGGCTCCTCCACACTGTCAACTAAAAAGTCCAACATCCAACAGGACTTGCATTGTGCTGGCATCATTATTAAAATTTGATTTAGCTATTTTAAACGTTCTGGCCCCTTAAGCTCCTGTAATATTCTCACTCTCAACTGCTTGCTGTTTGTCCTTCTATGAAATTAACTTTACTAATTTCTGTCTGTTCACCTAACTCTGTTCTCTTCTTATTCCTTACTTAAAAGGTCTCCACTAGCATCATTTGTATTTCCCGGTATTAATGAACACTTGCGCTGTCGCCCACATAACTGCTCTACTTCCAGACCACTAAGAACTGTTCAATCTAAAATAAATAAATAAAATTTTAGCCTTCCACTTCATTGCTTTGAAGTCAGCCGTGGCCTTTTTTTAACTAAGGAATCATTGTTTCTGTTGTGCCTTTGAAGTATAATTACCACAACTAACAAAGAACTTTCTACCTCTTAAGTAAGACTCAAATTAATTGAAGACATTGCTAGAGAGGTCAACCCACAGACTAAGACGATTTATAAGAATATTGTAATTAATGGTATCAAATGCTGCACTCAGATCTAAGAGGATGAGAACAGAAAAATGGACTTTGTCTGCATTTACCCGCAAGTCATTTACTACTTTAACCAGACTGAAACTTTTCAAGAATAGCATGTTTATTCAAGTGATCATTTAGCTGCGTAATGACTGCCTTTTCTAGAATTTTACTTCAGAAAGGCAAGTTAGAAATAGGTCTAAAAATGTCAAAAACAGATATATATAATGATGAGTTTGCTATGTCAAGCACACTTTCAATTAGCACATTGGATACTTCTTTGAAAAAGCTTGTTGGTATTGGGTCAAGGACACAGTTGGAGGGTTTCAGTAAATAAATCATTCTGTATAGATTTGGTAAATCTACCCTTGTGAAAGAATTTAATATGCTTTAATAGAATCAGTATTGGGGGATATACTATATTATTTCTAATATAATTAATTTTGTGTTTAAAAATATAGCAAAAACCTCATAAGTTTCGCTGGTAGTTTTTTGGAAGCATTCCTTTGAGTGACCTGGGTTTAGCAAATGATCAATTGTAGAGAATAAACCTCTTGGATTACCAACATTATCTATACTAATAAACGGCAAAGCCCTCACTCACTCACTCACTCACTGACTGACTGACTGACTGACTCATCACTAATTCTCCAACTTCCCGTGTAGGTAGAAGGCTGAAATTTGGCAGGCTCATTCCTTACAGCTTCCTTACAAAAGTTGGGCAGGTTTCATTTCAAAATTCTACGCGTAATGGTCATAACTGGAAGTTGTTTTTCTCCATTTACTGTAATGGAGTTCAGCTGGAGGGGCGGAGTTTCATATGACATAATCACGCCTCTCACGTAATCACGCATTACGTAGAAAGCCAGGAAGAGCTACAAAACGCGCTTTAGAAAACATGCATTATATAATTAAGAAGGCAGCGAAACAATTAAAAGCAAGCGAGTGACATATAAAACCATATTCAGCGGCTCACGTGAACTGACGCAGTGCGCAGACAAAAAGTAACAGTTCCAAAGAGTGCTGAACAAAAACCGAATTACACTGCTA
>JANRMT010062842.1:25054411-25070396 GCA_026402145.1 Polypterus bichir lapradei
TATATATGTATATATATTTATATGTATATATATATATGATGTGTATATATATGTTTATATATGTGTGTGTGTGTGAGTGTATATATATATATATGCCAGCAACACTCATGACAATGACAAAACAATTATATTGTCAATCATGTTACGTTATTATTAAAATGTTTCCTTTTCTTTTTACTTCTCTGCTGCCAAACGCGGGTATTTTGCTATGTATATATATATATATATATATATAGATATATATATATATAGATAGATAGAGAGAGAGAGAGAGAGAGATGACAACAACACTCATATCAATGACAAAACAATTACATTAACAATCATGTTACGTTATTTTTAAAATATTTCCTTTTCTTTTTCATAACTTCTTTAACACACTACTTCTCCGCTGCGAAGCGCGGGTATTCTGCTAGTTATTTATAATTTTAGAGAAGCAGCATCGCCTCTCTAGATGGACTATGTTGTTATATTCCATTATTTTAGGCTTCAGCATTTCATAGTGAACTATCAATATATTTTTTCTCCACTTATGTTCAGTTCTCTGGCATGTTTTCTTTAAATTAGACAATCTTTGGGTTTTTCATGGTATAATAGTGCTGGAGGATTTTTTAACTGTCTTTTCTGGAGTGACTATGTCAGCAGCAGCTCTCACTTTAGCATTAAAAATTTCCACCTTACTATTTACATTATTTTCACTATTGTAGTAAGCACTACAAACCAACTGATTGTTTAGAATGTTAGTAAACGTTGAAGCTGAAGATGTATCAAAATAGTGTTTTTTGAACCATACGTTTCTCATTAGTTGCAGCTATCAGTATTTATACATTAAATAATATGAAAAAATGGTCTGATAAACTGATATCTTCGATCTGCCTCAAATCAATGTTTAACCCTTTAGTAATCATTAAATCCCGCAAGTGTTGGCAGGCTAATGTACTGGGTCAGATCAAAAGAGTGAAGGAGGTTCATAAATTCTTTTGCTTTCAGGTCATACTGGTCGATATGAAAACAACCAACAATTAGTAAACCTGTCATAGTTAGTTATTATAATTGACACTATGAAAGATGCACAGACAATACTAGAGACTACGAAAATTTGCACTATGCAGTTCCTGCATTGATGGATTGAAGACAGTACCCCAGATGTCCATTACCATCAAATTCTTTCACGTGAAGCCTGAACACTATGAGGACTGATTTAGATAATTTATGTTAGGTAGAATGCCTAATCGGGTCTGGGTGGTCTCTTGGCCTTGGAACCCCTGCAGATTTTGTTTTCTTTTCTCTCCAGTCCATCTAGAGTATTTTTTTTCTGTCTTCCTGACCATCTGACCATACTTTATTCTTTGCTACTTAGTATTGCCTAATCTCATTTTTGTTTCATATAAACATTTCTTTCTCCATCTTGTAAAGCAAGATACCTACACCATTTGTATGGAAATGTTCTATATAAATAAATGTTGTTGTAGTAAATAAATGTTGTTGTTGCTGTTTCTGTTACTTATTAACTATTTATTGCTAAGATGCAGTTAGGCCTATTTGCTTACAGATGCCAGTATCAGTCACTGCTGCTTTCTGCCCTGCCTCATTGATGCTAGTTCAAGTACAAATAACAAGTAGCAAGTACACGTAACAAGAAACTTTTCCAAGCGCACCCCCAAACACCCAGCTACTTTTGCTCCTATGTGGGCAAAAAGAAACAAAAAACCTTTCTAAATGGAAAAAAAGCTTTAGAAACTCCCGAACTGTTCCTTAACGGCAACCAAAACACAAGTTTATAGGAGCAAAATTAATTTTTTAAATTAACTTTCACATGACAGAAAACACAAAAGGCTCTCAGCAACTCTCAGTTGCCTCTCTCATTTGTAAAGTTGACTTCAGCACGTACTTTCAGCACATCAGCACTTGTTATCACCCTGATCTGCATTGAAATGTGTAGTCCTGAAAAGAAATCAATGAATAAATAATTTAAATAATCTGACCTAGCAAAGGAGTAAAATTTTTCTGACACAGTTGAACAGGCTAGGAAGAGTTTCCATGTACTCGGTACTATTACTCCTACTGCTACTAAATGAATGCTCTAATAAAGATACTTACCATAAAAAGCTGATGGGTTCCCACTTAGAACAGGATTTAATCCCTCTGAACTTTATCTGAATGACAAGAGGGTTATAAATGTAAAGAATTATTATTATTAATTCTCATGTGACCATCACATTACATACTTAAATGTCATTCTTTGCATCTGACACAAACCTTGTTTGTCTTTGAAAAACATGAAAGTTCATTTGGAGGAAATAATTCTCTCGCCCCCACATTTAACTAAATAGTCTTCTTTTCTTTTTTTGGGTACAGAATCTTCTGTTTTCTCCCCAGATAATTAACATCAATGCTGAGTGTAAATTGTTTTTTTTTAACATCTTTGTAAGATATTATTTTAAAATGTAGTAGTTTAACATTATTTTTTTTCTCATAGACATCATAAGATCCAGCATTATTGACAGACCTGGCACAGTATAGAGTCAACATTGTTAGCCAACATTTTAGTAGAGCATAAAATAGACAGACACTGACTTACCATTCTCTTAAGATTGTGGTCCCCAAAGGTTTATTTTTTTCTAGTTAAGAGTCTTTTACCTCTATTTGCAAAATGCCTTAGCTTAAAATGCTTAAGATGTTATAAATAGGCATTATTATTAATACTAGCTATGTTACCTATTGAAGACAGCTAACAGAATAAATTAAAAATTATTTAATATTTGGTATCTTCTGTCTTACATGTACCTTCGGCATTTCTCCTACAACTTTCCTTTGTATCCTTGAGTGTCTCAACCTCTCTTGCCCAGCACTTCCTCTCTTGATTGTGTTTCTGTAAAGCCTGCTTATTTAACTTGTATCATTTTGAGCCACCTTGTTTGTATCCTGTCTGCATTTTGACTACTACCAGTTGTAGACAGGATCCCATTACCTGCTGTGAAAACATCATTTGTATTATTGCAAGTGAAGGTGACTTGGATTGCACCTCATTATTGTTTAGTGACTTAATAAAGTATCTATCTATCTATCTATCTAATCTTGCTGGCTACGTTATTCAGATTGTTGTCACTGAAATGCTGCATTTTAATGCCTTTTTTTAGAAACAAAATGGTCACAATCAGAAATTAAACTTCACATCCCAACATATCATGTCATCAGCCTTACCACTTAGCCACCAAAGCCAAACTGACCAACCATATTGTTTAGATGGACTAGACATACACACACACACAGACAGTAATGACTTATTATATAATAGATGTTATATACTATTATTATTCTGAGCTATAAAAATATATTTTAAATATACATGCATATTCATTATATAGTATGTCTTTTAGCATATACTACATTGTGTTTTGTGTTAAATTGCACAGTATGTCTGTGATTTTACTGAAATTATGTTGCCTTAACTGTATTATACCTGCAAATATGGGCATCATTTTAGCCTGGTCATAATAAAAGTCACACCCGGAAGTGCTGCTGGAAGAAGCTCGTTGGGCCCTATAAAATGAGCCAGTCAACACCACACAAGGCCTGATTTGGGAGAAAGTGGACGAAGCTCTTAAGGAGGAGTGGAGGCGGAAGGACTGGCCACAAGGAGGGACTGTGCTCTGTGCTTTACTTTGTGCTGTGGAAGGCAATAAACTGTGTGCTATGTGGCAAAACCTGTGCATCCTGCCTGTCTGTGTTGGAGTTAGGGGGGCTGTATGCCCCTCAGTCATCACAGCAGTTTTCATAATACTTGTCAATTATTTAATGTAAACCAAAAAAACAATTTCAGACAATTGCAGCTTACTCTCATTTTACTATTGATTAAATACAAATATATATATATATATTTCTCTGAATAACTTTTTTGAAAGTGCTCTCCAAATGGAATATAATCCTGCAATGCAGTCTTAACAGTGATGAGCTCACAGAGAAACTCTCTCAGTAATATTTTTACATTATTAAAAATTCTGATCAATTCAGTTTATTCTTATGTAGCACTCCTGGCTGAATACAGACTCAGAGCAGTTACACAGGTTTACAAATATATTAAAGTGACAATACTTAGCCATGTAATTTAAAATCATACAGTGCAACACAGATGAATAGCTAGGTTTATGCATTATGAGATGACTTCCTTAATGTTTATTAGAGTAATAACAATATTCATCCCAATCTATTTTTCCAAAAGTAGCATGCCACACAAAACATTATGTTTTAAAACTACATTTTCATTAAATGAAGGTTGATATAGAAATATCCCCAGGCATTTTCTTCCTAATCGGTCTTCTTTTGTATTTATAATCTGTAGCATATTTCACTGTGCCGCTCCATGACCTTTACATGAATAAGGGTTCCTTTTTGTTTGTGACCTTTGACAAAGGTCATGTATTGAGAAACATTATTAAAGAGTGGTTGTAACAGTTGCTTTCAAAGTGGCATTTTCAACACACTGCAGTTATCACTAAGCAAGTGCAATTTAACACTCAAAGTGCCCTTTCAAATTCATCGTTCAATCTTAACTACACATTTTAGTTCAGTAAACGTGTAAAGTATACATTCTTATTGTATGGCATATTATTAATTTATCAGTAAAATATGCAATTTGCATTTTACTGTGTACAAGATGTCTTATAGTGTGTCATAAATACGAGTCCAAGACATTATAAAGGTTTGGGACAGCCACCCGTATATTGTTTTTCCCAGCTGCAAAAGGGTTTTATGAATCAAATACACGATGTGCATATCACAGAGTCCAAAACAGAACTGGCTATAGATAGATAGATAGATAGATACTTTATTAATCCCAAGGGGAAATTCACAAAGAAAAGAAAAAAAAGAACATTCTGACATTTTTCACCAGCACAGCCAGTTCGTCGATCTTATTTGGTAGTGAGTTCACATTTCCCAGGATCACAGAAGGCACCGACGGTTTATAACGCCATTTTCTCTCAAGTTGCCTGGCTTTTATCTTATCTTTTATCTTTGCGCCGGTTCGGCTGCCCCGATATCGTCTTCTTACTTCATCTGGTAAATAGGGAACCACACCGGCGTGAGCATTTCTTCTCAGTGCTTTAAGTTGACTAATTGAATAGGTGAGTCTCGGAGTGTAAAAATCCATGTCAAGTAGTAAAAATAGTAAAAAGTGTCCAGGGAGCAATTCCACATAAAAGGAAGTGGTAGAAGTGATCAATGATCAGTGGAAATAGAGAAAAAAATCGAAAAAAAGGTAAAAAGATAAAGTCATACACGGAGCTGCTGAGATGGCTGCCGCTCGCAGGCGGCGCCGTATGTAAAGTATAGTATGTACAGTAGCCCAAGATGGAGGCTTTAAAGGTCTGGAGAGGAACTGATGTCAGCAAAGGAGCTGGAACCAGAAGTGACGTCATCAAGGGGGCTGGCTTCGGAAGAGACGTCATCAAAGGGGCCAGCTTCGGAAGTGACGTCATCAAAGGGGCTGGCTTCGGAAGTGACGTCATCAAATGGGCCAGCTTTGGAAGTGACATCTTCTGAGGCGCCAGAACCTTGCAGAATTTCCCGGGAAAGTTTTGTAGGGAACTGAGAAAGACAGTCATTGCACTCCGCCACCCCCTGGTCGGATGTTTTATTACAATTACTCAGGCCCTTTAGCTTCCTCCTACTTGCACATGTGTGACAAGTGCTAGACCTAAAGTTTGTGAATGTATAGTACATGATAATAGAAATTGCTTTGTTAATTATAATGAATTACAGATTGAGATCAAATGAGAATTATTCTAAAACTTGTGAAATAAGGCGGCCCGGAAACACACAGGCGGACACCGTTTTGGTCATCACCCCACGTTTATTTACAGTATTTACAAAGTCAAGTGCACCACCACTAAACCCCCAGTTCCCCAAAGTCAACAAACACAGTCCTCTTCACACAACACTCGGGCATCTCCTCGCCTCCTCTGCCTCGACCTTGTCCTCCTCTTTACCCGACTCCAGCCTTGATTGCAGGGTGGCGGCTTCTTAAATAGGTGGCTGATTGCCGACCACACCCAGCCACCTGCGACAAACTCAATTTTGTTATTGAGTGCTTTTTTATAATTTAACCCAGCCACAGGGAATGCACAAACCAGTGTGTTTCTTCATGCCAGTCCCAAGCCCGGATAAATGGGGAGGGTTACGTCTGGAAAAATTTTGCCAGATCAATATGCAGACAACGATACAGATTTCCATACCGGATCGGGCAAGGCCCGGGTTACAAACAACCGCCACCAGTATTGTTAGCCAACAGGATGCTGGGGGAAATTGGGCTACTGTTGGCCGAAGAAGGAGAAGAAGAGGAGGGAGATGTGCCCGGAGGCAGAAGGACAGGAGGAAGGTAAAGAAAGTGGAATTGAGTGTAGAAACTTTGAATGTTGGCAGTATGACTGGTAAGGAGAGAGAGTTAGCCGATATGATGGAGAGAAGGAGGGTTGATATATTGTGCGTACAAGAGACTAAATAGAAGGGGAGTAAGGCCAGGTAGGTCGGAGTGGATTCAAATTGTTCTATCATGGTGTGGATGGGAGGAGAAATGGGGCAGGGATTATTCTAAAGTAGCAGTATATCAAGAGTGTTTTGGAGTGTTTTGGAGGTGAAAAGAGTGTCAGACAGAGTAATGATTATGAAGCTGGAAATTGGAGGTGTGAGGATGAATGTTGTTAGTGCATATGCCTCACAAGTTGGGTGTGTGATGGATGAGAAAGAAGATTTCTGGAATGAGTTGGATGAGGTGATGGACAGTGTACTCAAGGGACAGAAAGTGGTAATTGAAGCAAATTTCAATGGACATGTTGTTGAAGGGAACAAAGGAGACGAGGAGGTGATGAGTAGGTATGGTGTCAAGGAGAAGAATGAAGAAGGTCAGAGGAAAGTGGATTTTGCAAAAAGGATGGGCATGGCTGTGGTGAATACATATTTTAAGAAGAGGGAGGAACATAGGGTGATGTACAAGAGTGGAGGAAGATATTCACAGGTATATTACATCCTATGCAGAAGAGTCAATCTGAAGGGGATTAAAGACTGCAAAACGGTGGCAGGGGAAATTGTAGTTAGGCAGCATAGGTTGGTGGTCTGTAGGATTAAGTTGGTGATCAAGAAGAAGAGGAAGAGGAGAGGGAGGGCAGAGCAAAGGATCAAATGGTTGAAGTTGAAAAAGAAACACTGCAAGGTTGAGTTCAGGGAGGAGATTAGACACGCACTGGGTGGCAGTGAAGAGTTACCAGACCACTGGGCAACTGCAGTGGGATGTAGTAAGAGTGACAGCAAGATGGGTGCTTGGCGTGACATCTGGACAGAGGAAGGAGGAAAAGGAAACCTGGTACTGGAATTTGGAAGTACAGGAGAGTATACAGAGGAAGAGGATGGTGACGAAGAAGTGGGATAGTCAGAGAGATGCAGAAAGTAGACAAGAGTACAAGAAGATAAGGCACAAGGTGAAGAGAGAGGTGGTGAAGGCTAAAGAAAAAGCGTATAATGAGTTGTATGAGAAGTTGGACACTAAGGAGGGAGAAAAGGACCTGTACTGATTGGCTAGACAGAGGGGCCGAGCTGGAAAAGATGTGCAGATGGAAAGAGTACATTGAGAGGCTGATGAGTGAAGAGAACAAGAGAGACAGAAGGTTGGATGATGTGGAGATAGTGAATCAGGAAGTGCAATGTATTAGCAAGGAGGAAGTAAGGACAGATATGAAGAGGATGAAGAATAGGAAGGCCATTGGTCCAGATGACATAGGAGAGATGGCAGTGGAGTTTTTAACCAGATTGTTTAATAGAATCTTGGAAAGTGAGAGGATGTCTGAGGAGTGGAGAAGAAGTGTACTGGTACCGATATTTAAGAATAAGGGGGATGTGCAGAACTGTAGTAACTACAGGGGGATAAAATTGATGAGCCACAGCATGATGTTATGGGAAAGAGTAATGGAAGCTAGGTTAAGAACTGAGGTGATGATCAGTGAGCAACAGTATGGTTTCATGCCAGGAAAGAGCACCACAGATACAATGTTTGCTCTGAGGGTGTTGATGGAGAAGTATAGAGAAGCACAGAAGGAGTTGTATTGTGTCTTTCTGGACCTGGAGAAAGCATATGACAGGATTTGAAATGAGTACATTAGAGGGTCAGCTCAGGTTGGATGGTTTGGAGACAAACAGAACAAGATGTAGAGGACAGGAAGATATGGAAGAAGATGATCCGCTGTGGCAACCCCTAACAGGAGCAGCCGAAAGAAGAAGAAGATTCTGCATGTCTTGGTTGATCTACTGAAAATGTGTAAAGCAAGTGCTAAGATACTTTTTTTAGTAAATGATTTTAGTAATAAATTCTGCATTTATGTACAATACTGGAATTAAAATTCAAAGAAATTATACTTACAAATCTGCTTTGGGACTCTATACCTATAAAATGATTTATTGATGAGACTTGTGACTGAGCTGACAAAATACAGCAATTTGTGTATCTTTATATCTGGACCAGTTTGCCAATCAAATATATGCTAAAAAATTCAAAAGGCTTCTACACCAAAAATATTGTTTGAACCGTAAATGTAGTGTTTTTTTCTTTGCATATAAAACATATAGCATTTAAAAATAATGCCTGAAAAAAATTGCTGTTTTGCACATTACAGGCCTGGCATGGCAAACATTCTGATATGTAAAACAAATCATGAAATGTTCATTAACTCATATTGAGTATAAAAATTCCAATAAAACAATACTATGACTATCCACACAAATAATATTAATTACTTCTAAATCACTGGAAAAATAACTCAAAATTTAACAGAGAATGCAACTACATTTCCAGATTACTGGTGCCCTGTCCAGTTTTTGTTCCTGCCTTGAGTCCTTAGTTTCCTAGGAGAGGCTCCAGCTTCCTCATGGCACCACTCAGGATAAAGCAGGTTTCAAAAATGAATGAATAATTAACCAACACACTAATACTCACCCTTTTTTCAATATCAGCTGTTATTCCTGGCTAATAAAATATTTTTCTAATTGCATTTCTTGTTTTTGCAAAGCCATAATGTTCACTGACAAGAAAAGCAGCTAGTCTGCTGCTAGTTTGCTTTGCTGCATGGTACTTGACTTGGACTTTCAAACCTTTCTAAGTTTCTTTGTTTTCTGCACACTACAGTTTTCTATCTATTTTAAGTAAGAAAAACGAACTTTAAGCATTACTAACGTCTTTGGCAACATGAAAATATTTACAGGAGAAAGTACGAGGGAAGTTTACCCATTTTTTTAACTCTATTTATTAAGAATTTCAAAAACAAATTACATCACTTTTCTTCATAATCACCTTTATTTGCGATGCAATTTTCCCAGCAAGTGCAGAAAATTTTGAACATCCCAGGTATGTATTAATAATTTTAAGTTCACTAATACAGCCTTTAACAAAATTAGCAAGGCAATTATTTACTTACTTGGAAGAAACTGTTCTGTGACTTAAATGTTTTTGGGGCAATTTTCTGCACAAATTCAATGTGTCTTGTAATACACATTGTAAAGTTAGCATAGTTACAGTTAAGTTTGTTATAAAGTGTGGGATCCATTTCCTTTTCAAGTAAAAAATTGACTTGCATAATCTTCTTATATAATACGCTACTGTGGCTGTTCGTTTGTCTGTCCAGGATTTTAAATCACCTGTCGCTCGCAATCCGTTTCCCCTATTGACCTGACATTTGGTACACATATACTACGTGATTCTACTATCCGCTTTCGGTTGATGATTTTTATTACTCTTTTATTTTTATTTTATTTTATTGTAGAACTCTTGGCAGTGCGCCACAGGCCAGACGTGCGGCGCATGCGTATGTGCATCGTTCTCATTCCTTACCACCTTCGCGGTCACTTCCCCTACCTTTTCATATGTTTAATCATTCTTGAGGCAGATTGAAGACTTAAGTACCAGCTTAAGTGAAAAATGAAGAAAAAAGTACTAAGTAATTGCAACACAAAAACTAACTTAATCAGTTTTAATGCGAAAAGATGCCAACGAAAGAAGATAAGCAGCGGGCCGCTAGGGTGGAGAAAAGAAGAGCTGCTCAGGAAGTGGCAAGTGCATCAACCTCTGAGCAAATGAATGATAAACGTTCAGAGAAATAGGATGAAAACTAGGAATACTCAAGTCAAGTGGATTTACTGCACATTATCGTGCAGTATGCCGTTAATGGTACATTGATAAACTCTAAACACAAATTTAAACAGTAAAAGGATCAATGCAACTCCTCCATTAATAGCTTTTATGCAATAGATAAAATAAGAAAAGGAAAAGGATGTAAAAATCCAGGTCATTAATTCACTTGAACTGATGCTGTCCTCGATAAAGCTGAACAAGTGGCGCTCCACTGGATTTTGCTCATAAACAACGTAGAGTGCTCTGGTAGTGATGCTCACAAGCTGTGCTCAAAATATCCAGCAGTGCACTGGTGTTGTACATCTACAAACAATAAAGTTTTGGATGGTGTTAAACTCAAAAAAAAAAGTTAGCATTTTTATAAGGAATATTTGTAAACCATGTTTAATCCCTCTTAAATTTCTTTTTAGAATGCAGTGTTTGATAATATAAATTTGGAAATATTTCACTTACTGATTTACTGAATTGGCTGAAAAGATATGATTTAAAATTGTTCATATCCAGTTCAATAAGTACTTTCTAAGTTTAAACATCAGCAGGATGATTTAGTCTTTTTGTACTACTGAAGGTGATTATGTGATGAATCTCTTTGTTAGTTGTATGTTTTCAAAACTTTTCTTTTTAAGGAATTAAAAGCGTATTCGAGATTTAAGGATTTAACATTCTTTTGTATTGTAAAGGAGAAAACATAATAATTGTGGGCAAAGTTCATATCTATAAATCAAAATGGTTCAAGACTACATCCTTTCAGGATATTTTGGGGATTTCAAATATTATTTACTTTGTAAAAGCCTTGAAAAATATTAAACAAAGAAAACTTTGAATTATGAAAAAATATATAATTTTGTTACATCAGTGTTTAATTTGTCACCTCCGGATGTTTATGTTCTTGATATTTATGGAATTTCTGTTTGTAATTGTTCTCTTTTGTTTATTAAGTTTATTTAAAACTTTTTAAAACTCCATATTTCTCTATTATAATAAAAAAATCCTGGGACAAGACGTGACTTTTTCAGAGAGATACTTTCATGTCCCGTGAGATGAGACTTTGTGCCAAGAGATTTATCAACACCCGTGGCTGGAAATAACAGACAAAGGGTAGATGACAAAGTAGAATGTCGTAAAGAATTAAAAAACGTTGGCAAAATACACATGCAGAGCTTATGTTAGAGATAATGAAAGTACCAAAATTCAAAAGTCTCAAAAAAAAGATAGTAAAGAAAGCATTAGCGCAAACAAACAGAAATTATTACTCTGTGATATAATGGAACAGTGAAAAGAGATTGAATATATTGTTCAGGTTTAAACTTTAAATCGGAGACTTGTAGATCATCTAATTCATGTTGCCATTAGGGAAAAGTAGTGTTTCTTCCCAATGAAGAGGCGTATTCGTGAGAATGATAAGATTTGTTGTTTGGTGAAAGTGAAATCCACATACAGGCTAGGGGGGGTGGCGAGCAAATCAAACAGGGGGAACAGCCCCCTAGTAACTAACCAAAAAATCCATTTTAGCCATCAACATTATCTCTGTTTATAATATCCTAAGTCAACCAACACCAATCACCAAGCCAAAATAAAGTATAAATCAGGAAAAAAAAAAACTAGAGAAAAAAATGTAGAATAATAATTGAGCTGTTCTACCTTACGGGGGCATCAGCCTTAGAGAAAAACTGACCTTTTTGGGAGCTACACTTAGTGTAGCTGAAGAGACTGCAAGCACAAGTTCATTTTTTCAGTGCTCTACCTGATTATGGTTCCAAGCCAAAACTATACTTTAAATGTGGTAAAACATTGTAGGGTGAGCCAGGAAGTTAAGTTCAAAATTCTTGTTTTTTTTTGTACTACATACTGTATTTCAGAATCACTTACACAATATCTAGTATTTAAAGCTGAATGTATTTTCGTTTGGTTTGCAAATCCACATTGTTGATTCTATCTCCACCAAATTTTGCACAAATTTTCCTTTTGTACAGGGGACGACCATGGGCTATGTTTGTTCTGAAATATTTCCCCTTACTTACTTACTTAGAGAGCACACTTGCACATTAATAATAGTAAATATTCTACAGAGAGCAGTCTTATATTAAATGTGATCTCTTACATTAGATAAGTCAACTTTTAAATTTCAGGTGATGCATCTTGCCAATTATAAACTGGAAAAAAAGCAGCAAGGAACAATTGTATGTCATACATAAAAGAGAATAAATCAAGCCAGCAAGAATTAATGTGCTCAATGTTTATTAATAATCCTTAGTGAAACCATCCTTTTGTCACAATTCTGTTAACCCTTACTTTGAAGTCAAAATGTTTATAGCTCACCAAATGCAAAATAATGCAGATGTGTCTGTCAAGGCTCTGAAGGTGGCAAAGTTAAACATTAAAAAATATTTTAAACATCAGACAAACTATCTCCCGTCATTAATGTAGTATTCACCTAATTTTTGTCATATTTGGATTTTTCTGAAATATATTATTTAACACACTCCTTACTCATGTAATTACAATACCAAAAAAGAGTAAAATCAACTTGTATCTGCAGAATCAAAGGGATGCCCTTTTTTAAAAGAAATCACTCAGTTCATTCTGATATGAAAATACCAATAACTTTGAACTAATGAAAATCATTTCATACCTTAATTTAACTGGGTTTACTTTCAGGATAAAGATCCATCCATTATCCAACCCATTATATCCTAACTACAGGGTCACGGGGGTCTGCTGGAGCCAATCCCAGTCAACACAGGTTGCAAGGCAGGAAACAAACCCCAGGCAGGGCACCAGCCCACCGCAGGGCACAGGATAAAGATGTCAATTCAAAAGAAATAGTATTTTTAAAGAGTTTCATATTATTAAGATTATAAAAGTGGAACATCTATTGCATTGCTATGTTACATGGATTCAATGAATTTGATTACATATTTTTTTTCATAGTTTTTAGCATAATGCTTGAAAAATAAAGAGGCACTTGTTATTTTGATGAGACAAGAACCCAACAAAGCATGCAATCCTATTCACCTAAATCCTAAAGTGACTTGCAGTATTTAATAATCTATACAGCATTATAAAGGTGTTATATAAATAAAATATATTATATACATACACACACACGAACACACACACACACACACACATATATATATATATTTTTACATGTCTCATCTTTTAACTATTTTACTGCAGACACTAGATATTTTCAAACTGGAAAAATCTATCCTGAAATCCTATTAATATTTTCCTTAAAATTAACTTAGCTGTGTTTGGCAAATATCACAAATTCATCATCTAACACAAAGGATGTGTTTTATTTGAGTCAACAAATTTTACTTTCTCTCTTCATATTTGATAATTTGAGTATACTATAGTGGCTTGGTAAATTGCAATCAAACTGCAGAGCTGGAGAATAAACTTTTATTTAGCATGACTTTTAATGCTGATTTATACACAAATGAGTTGTTGTAGAAGATAAAGCAATACATCTTTGACAATTGAAATGAAAATCGGCATTCTAATCTTTGGTACTTCTGGAAAATAATTAAAATATGGCAGGTTGAACAGTGAAAACTTTAATTTTTCAACTGAAAGATGCGGGATTTATTTAATAAATTTGTTACAGTTTTTTAAGTTATTTAAATTACATTGTTTCACATTTTAATATTAAATTCTGTCATTGGGCTGCTTTCTCAAAATTCTTTCCCCAGGGACAAGGGGCTGGCAACAGCAAAACCAGTGTTGCCAGGTCTGCAGTTTTCCCCGACTGTGCTTTTTTTAATTGCCGCCCACAGGAAAAAAATGGGATTTCATGAATTGCTGTTTTTTGGGCTACTTTTGTAAATGGAAAACCCTGCTATTTGTACTTGGGAGGATTGATTTAAAGATATGTACCTAATTCTTATGTATTGCCTACTTTCTGGTATGTCATATTGGCTCTGTTAGGTATTGAGCTTTTTTTTTTTTTTTTTTTTGGGCATCAGTGCTATCTGTCTTTTGGCTATAATCTGGCAACCCTGACTCAATGCCCAAACTACCTATTGAAATTTAAATGGAAAACTGATTTGGTATAAAAGCAGCAGCACTAGAAAAGAGAGTAAACAGGTAAGCGAGGGATGGGAAAAAGAGTTTATTAAAAAAAAAGATAAAAAAAAAAACGCATTCTGTGATTTACAAGTGGACGAGGTCCAATATCAGCTTGAACTTTCTGAGCGACTTTCAGTCCAGCTGGTACAGCAAGCTCAATGACTTCTACTTATTCCCCCTCAAATTCCATGGTACCTCCGAATGTTGTGTTTTCTGTAGAGATTTGCTCTTACCTTTTTTTCTTTTCTGTTGGCATGCATTGTCTAAGTGGATATGCAGACTTAGAAGATAGTGAGTGTAACCAATTTGCACACAAATTTTGTCATTGAATGTTTAAGCATTTTATGTTTGCATATGGCAGTTCAAATTTGAACTTAATTTTGCCATTTAACTGTATTATTAAACCATTTAAGTAGGACATTTAGCATTTACAGTAAGTGTGATGTTTAGACATTTAAGTTGGACGTTTGGCCAATTTAGTGCAACATTTAGTATTTAAGTGTGACATTTAACTGCTAAACTTGGGAATTTGCCAGAGATATTTACTATTTGATTTGGACATTTAGCATTTAAGTGTGATATTTAACCATTTAAGTTGAACATTTAGCATTTATCAGAGACATTTACTATTCGATTTGGACATTTAGCATTTAAGTGTGATATTTAACTATTTAAGTTGAACATTTAGCATTTATCAGAGACATTTACTATTCGATTTGGACATTTAGCATTTAAGTGTGATATTTAACCATTTAAGTTGGACATTTAGCATTTATCAGAGACATTTAGCCATTTAAGTTGGACATTTAGCAATTAAATGTGACATATAACATCTAACAGAGGCATTTACCATATTATTTTGTTTCAGCAGTTTTCTCATATATCATTATCACAGCTTTTGTTTCAAATGGCTTTGTTTTAAAAGTCTGTTTTTTATTTCCCAATGCAGTTTTTCTGAAAGGCGCATTTCCAGTTGCCCCTTTTAATATCATGGCTATTTATTTCAAAGTGGCTTTTTTCTTGATGATTTCATCACTTGTCAATCAAGGCAAATACCAACAGAAACTGTTCATGTTGGTTAATCCTTTTGCTGTTGATTACTTTTCCTGATTGTAAACAGCTACTAGAGATCAATAGCACTGTTTATAACTGGCAAAGACTTTTCAGTTGGCAGGAGATGTTAAGAGTTGGATTTGCAGATGAAATAGACAGATCATTTAATATGTCGTGTAACTTAGAGATGAAATAACAATATATCGAAATACTCAGATGGACAAATGTTCTTCAAAATGTTAATGTTAGCAGTTTAAGACTGATTCAGCACAGTGTCCATACGGAAGGCACCTGTGAGGAAATCACATCGACACACATTCAAGTTAATTGTCTGAGGCTAGAAATTCCAGGTGCTTTCCTGTTCAAATACAGTGCTTAGTCGATCATAGGCTACCAAGAATGTCTTTATCAGCATGAATATTTTGAAGAGCACTTACTCATCCAAGAATTCCAAATATAGTGTTAAATATACAGGACTAGCAGAATACCCGCACTTCGCAGCAGAGAAGTAGTGTGTTAAAGAAGGTATGAAAAAGAAAAGGAAAAATTTAAAAAATAACGTAACATGATTGTTAATGTAATTGTTTTGTCATTGATATGAGTGTTGTTCCCATATCTATATCTATATATATATATATCTATATATATATATATATCTATATATATCTATATATATATATATAT
>JANRMT010062842.1:25075396-25160512 GCA_026402145.1 Polypterus bichir lapradei
TTTGCTATTGGATTGCCGCTGACGGACGGCCTTATATGGGCAGGCACTAAATTACAAACGCCAGCGGCAGCCTGTCTATGAACTTAATTTAAAGTGTAGGTTTACACTGTGCTTTGTTTCCGAAGTAGCAGAACTCATGAATATGGTTGTATATATCACTCGCTCGCTTCTTATTGTTTCGCTGCCTTCTCAATTATATAATGCATGTTTTCTTCAGCGCTTTTTGGGGCTCTTCCTGGTTTTCTACGTACTGCGTGATTACGTGGGAGGCGTGATGATGTCAAACTCCGCCCCCACGGGTTTCAAGCTCATCTCCATTACAGTAAATGGAGAAAAAACATCTTCCAGTTATGACCATTACGCGTATAATTTCGAAATGAAACCTGCCCAACTTTTGTAAGGAAGCTGTAAGGAATAAGCCTGCCAAATTTCAGCCTTCTACCTACACGGGAAGTTGGAGAATTAGTGATGAGTGAGTGAGTGAGTGAGTGAGTGAGTGAGTGAGTGAGTGAGTGAGTGAGGGCTTTGCCTTTTATTAGTATAGATATATATATATATATATATATATATATATATATATATATCAAAATGCATATCTATATACATATCTACATATACATATATATATATATGCATACCTATCTACATCATATATACACACACATATACATACATACATACACAGACACACACATATATATAATTTGTGTGTGTGTATGTATGTATGTGTGTGTGTGTGTGTGTGTATACACATACATACAAACATACACACAGGTATATATAAATATATGTGTATATATATATGTATGTGTCTATATGTGTGTGTATAGCTTTGATCACTGAGTGCAAGGGAAAAATAATAAAATGTAGTCTATAAGTTATTAAACAGTAAAACATTAACGTTTTAAGAAGTAAAGGTACATTGAGCACTACTGGAGTGGTTGCGGGTAAACTACATTTTAAAGACGGTATAACAGAAGAGGTAAGTAGTACTAACAGCAGCTAAAATGTATATGGATCATCTCTCGGTAGTAGATCTCTTTTGAAAGGCGCTACACGACGGCTGTGGTATAGAAATTACATTTTCTATGTGAAAGTCCAAATTTCTACCTCTAATAATGTGCCTTACCAGCAATTAAAGAAAATTAGTTTTGTGTCCTCTGCAGTGTTAAGAGAGAAAGGCTTTGGTTTGGGATAAACGGAAAAAAGGTGTAAAGAAAGGAAAGTTGCCTTTTTCTTTTCTTTTATATAGTATAGAGAGATGTGTTCGCTGACGATATGAGCGCCTTTTGGGGACAGTCGCGGTGGGTCTTGTGCAGACTGGTGAGACGTCCCAGCTATTAATCGGCTGTGATGGCACTGTCAGTCCTTCACTCCTGTGCATGTCTTCATAAGAGCTGACGACCTCATAATCGTATACGTGCAAAATAAAGTGCGAAGCGCCTTAATATTATTTTGCCGCAGAAGCGCAGTCAGCGTGTGAAAGGCCGGCACAGCTATGCGCGCGCGCCGGCTGCTCGACTTTGGCTGGGCAGGAGACGCCAGTTTTTGCAGACACGTTCACATGATCAAAAGTCTCCGCGCTCTTTGGAGGTCATTCATATACAAAATACCCGCGCCTCGCAGCGGAGAAGTAATGGGTTAAAGAAGTAATGAAAAAGAAAAGGAAACATTTTAATAATAACGTAACATGATTGTCATGAGTGTTGCTGTCATATACATGCCTGCCTAAATAAGTCACCCTCGCTTCGCTCTTACTTTTTTACCGTTCATTTAATCATGGCTAGTGGCGGAAAAATTATAAAATGGAAGGAGGATTACACTGAGTATGGCTTTACCAAAACAATTATTGATGGCGAATCGATTATTCATAAAGCTTGAATTGGTGATCTGTTTTTGTGTGTTAACCTCATATCTTTTCATACTTCTTCTCAAACCAAGGTGGTGCGAGGCTAAAATGAATTGGGATGCGCTGATCAATGTTATCGGTGTACCAGGAAATCATGCATTGACAAAAGTTCCCCTTTGATTGTAATGCAAAGTGTGATTAAATGCATTATTTTTTAACGCCTTATGGAGCACATGCATCGAAGCTTCTCAGCTGTGCTTGTGCTAAGAAAATTAAACATTTTAAAAATAACGTAACACGATTGTCAATGTAACCTTTTGTAAGTAGTGCCTGGAGGATTCAGTGTGGAGAAAGTCTAGAGACAGAGTGTGTATTAACTTGTGGATTTCTCTGTATTTGGTGGCAGTGTGACAAAGTTGCTTCGGAAGACGGCGTTAGCCGCAGAGCTCAGCTCAGAGCGAAATGAGGTAAATGGGAGGGGAGATGATGACGTGACTCCCCCACCCGCCTTAACTGTCAATCCCCCACAAACACAGTCTCTCGGAATTTGCATAAGCACACCCCTTCACCTGCAATTTTAACTTAGTTACAAAGTGATCAAAACTCTCGTTTATATCCTGCGTCCTCTCATTAAACTTGTATCCCGCATTACCCGTGGGCACGAAAAGCACCAGCGGCAGCCTGTCTATTAAGTTAATTTAAAGTTTAGGTTTATACCTCGCTTTGTTTCCGAAGTAGCTGTACTGATGAATATGGTAGTATGTCACTCGCTCGCTTCTTAATGTTTCGCTGCCTTCTCAATTATATAATGCATGTTTTGTTCAGCGTATTTTGGAGCTCTTCCTGGTTTTCTACATAGTGCGTTGACAGTCAGTTCACGTGATTACGTGGGCGGCATAATGATGTCACACGAAACTCCGCCCCCACGGCGGTCAAGCTCAACTCCATTACAGTAAATGGAGAAAAATACCTTCCAGTTATGACCATTACGCGTAGAATTTCGAAATGAAACCTCCCCAACTTTTGTAAGGTAGCTGTAAGGAATAAGCCTGCCAAATTTCAGCCTTCTACCTACACGGGAAGTTGGAGAATTAGTGATGAGTCAGTCAGTCAGTCAGTGAGTGAGTGAGTGAGTGAGTGAGTGAGGGCTTTGCCGTTTATTAGTATAGATAATGTACATCCATCCATCCATCCATCCATTATCCAACCCGCTATATCCTAACTACAGGGTCACGGGGGTCTGCTGGAGCCAGTCCCAGCCAACACAGGGCGCAACGCAGGAAACAAACCCTGGGCAGGGCACCAGGACACCGCAGTATAATATACATGATATACATTATACATGATAATATATTGTTGAATTACCTTAAAACAGCATCATATTGTGGTCGACAAACTGCTTTTTAAATAGAAGGAGCTAAGCGCTTAGTGACAGTGACTCATTACACAGGGACAAGGAAGTCCTTGCATTCCACCAGCCTCAAGAACACTCATGGAAACAGATGAAAACTTTCATAGAGAGGATAAACAGCATCCCCCAGCAGGAGATTTGCTTGGGATAGAGAGAGCACGAATGAGGAATACTGAGAAGGGGCGATCAGAGATACTAGCAGCACTTTAACATTGAAACATTAGAACAATCTAGATGAAAACAGGCCATTCAGCCCAACAAAGCTTGCCTGTCCTATCAATTTAATTTTTCCAAAATAACATCAGGTCTAGTTTTTAAAGTCCCTAAAGTCCTACTGTCTACCAAACTATTTGGTAGCTTATGTGTAAAGAAAAACATTCTTATGTTCGTGCTATATTTATCCTTAACAAGTTTCCAACTGTATCCCAGTGTTCTTCTTGAACTGATTTTTAAATAAGTCTTGATCCATTGTACTAATTCCCTTCATGATTTTAAATATTTCAATCACATTTCCACTTAATCTTCTTTTTATTAAGCTGAAAAGGCTCAGCTAGTTTAATCTTTCCTCAAAATGAATCCCCTGGAGTCCTGGAGTCAACCTGGTTGCTCTTCTCTGGACTTTCTCTAGTGCTGCTCTGTCCTTTTTGTAGCCTGGAGACTGAAATTGTACGCAATACAATACAGTACACTGTACTGGTGATGAGGCCTCACCAGTGCATTATAAAGGTTGAGCATAACCTCCTTGGACTTGTACTCCTCACATTGTACTATATAATCTATCATTTTGTTTGCCTTCTTAATGGCTTCTGAACACTGTCTGGAAGTTGATAGTGTAGAGTCCACTATGACTCCTAAATCCTTCTCATAAGGTGTACTCTCGATTTTCAGTCCTCCTGTTGTGTATTCAAACCTAACATTTTTACTTCCTAAGTGTAATACTTTACATTTACATTTACCAATATTACATTTCATCTGCCACAAATTCACTATTGTGAGAAATTAATATAACAAGCAGGAAATGATTTACATCACACAAGAAACATAGTGAGGGAGCAAAGCAAGGTTGTAAGCAAAAGAAACAAACGAACAAGCAATCAAAACATTAGGAGAAAACAGAAATCAGTAGTCGAAGACAAAAAGGAGTTCAATAAACCAAAATGAAACCTGACACTTGGGTCTGCTTGTTTTGAAGCTAACTCTCAGTAATAAAGTTCAAGGATTTTCATCTGTTGCCATGATTTTGGTCACATTACGCATCCTGCTGCATCATGTAAACAAAGAACAAAAACAAACAAACAAAATCTTTTATAAAGTAATTCAAAATGAATATATACGAAACATCACCTGGATGCACTAGGACACATCATCAGTGATGTACCCTGAGGTCATCGGGCGTTTCGGGTCTCGCAACATCATACACCCTCGCTCAGGCGACCCAGCCGGGGTTGATCAGTCCCCAACTCAGATATAATGATCACGTCTGGCCGGAGTGTTGTTATAATTTGCTGCGGGAACTTTAGCTTCTTTCCCATGTCAGCCTGCAGCAGCCAGTCAGAGGCTGTGTGGAAGAGGCCTGTTATTACTGCCTTTGCCTGGGATTGCTCTCCCGCTTTAACGAAGGTAACTGCCTTTTTTGGGCCATGGAGGAGTTTGCTTGTCTTGATGGCTGCAGCCAAGCTTTCAGCAACTGCCTTGAGCATCTTGTCACGGTGCCACCAGTAGCGGCCGTATGCCAGTGCCTTAGGGCAGCTGCTGAGTAGATGTTCTAGATAGCCTCTTCCTGAACAAAGTGGGCAGGATGGTGTCTCGCTCTTTCCCCAGACGTGGAGGTTTGCTGGACTTGGCAGGGCATCATTGACCACCTGCACCAGGAACCGGACACGAAAGAAATTTCCCTGCATGATGTCCAACCAGGTGATCCTTCGCTGGAGAGTACTCTCCCACCTTGTCCATGCACCCTGTTGCTGGAGTCCTACTGCCCTGCTCATTCTCTCTTCCTCCACCCCTGCTCAGACCGCTTCCTGGAGTAGATGGATTCTCTCCTTGCCCTGGGCCTTGCCAACCTGGGTCTTTGGGAAGTAGCCCAGACCTGCTCTACCTGTTGCCACGGTGCCCACCAGAACCTTCTGTCTCAGGCGTGACTCTGCCACCTCCACAGCCTTCTCCGCCCTCCATTTCCTGTCTGTCCTCACCTCAATGCCAGCTGCTGACACCTTACGATCCTTGGAGTCCCTGTACTGTAGGGCTCCTCTGGTGCGTGCTACCATAAATTCTTCTGTGAGGCCGCTAAATGGTACCTGCAGGATGTTCCTTGTTCCATACAGTGCTGCGCTAGTGAGGCTGCGTGGGAGTCCCAGCCACCTCCGAAGAAAGCTGCTGATCTTCTTTTCAAGGGACTCAACTGTTGGAAACAGGACTGCATATACCAGCAGAGTCCATATGACCTGGGGCAGGATTGAGTGCTGATAGATCCAGGCTTTAAACCTACCTTGGTGAGCCACATCCCAAACTCCTGGGTGGATTTCTGAATGGCAGCTGTGTCTTTCAGACTTGAGTCAAAGACTTTTCCCAAACTCTTGACTGGCTGTTCTGTGATGGATGGGATGACTGTTCCCACGATAGCAAATCGGTACTTATCAGTCACCTTCCCCATCTTTAGCACCATGCACCTTGACTTGGAATTCTTAAAACTCACCCTTGCCCACGTGATGAGTCTCTCAAGTCCTTGTAGGATCCACCTGCTCCCTGGGACCGATGTTGTCGTGATGGTTAAATCATCCATATAGGCTTTTATCGGGAGCTGTCATATACCTGACTTAGTCAGGGGCCCTCTGCATTCTACCTCTGCTGCCTTGACCACCATATTCATGGCAAGGGCAAAAAGAATAACGGAGATGGTGCACAGTGTTAATATTCCCTTGCCAAGCCGATGCCAGCCTGATATTTCTGACCCAGAAGTGACCCTTATCCTGAAGTTCTTATAGTAATCCAGGATCAGATCCTTGATTTTCCTGGGAACATGGTGGCGATGTAGTGCGAGCTCAACCAGCTTGTGTGGTATAGACCCATAGGCATTGGCCAGGTCCAACCACAACACAGCGAGGTCACCTCTGTTCTCATGAGCCTCTCTGATCATCTGAGTTACCACACCTGTGTGCTTCAGGCAGCCAGGGACTCCAGGAATCCCCCCTTCTGGACAGAGGGGTCGATGTAGTTATTCTTGAGGAGGAACTCTGTCAGTCTTTTGGATATGATGCTGAAAAACACATTTCCTTCTACACTCATTTGGAACTGGTCGCTGTTTCTTGGAATTCTCCTCTTGAGGGACCCAAACTCCCTCAGCACACCTCCACTGGTCAGCGACTTTCCCTCTTCACCAGATCACCTTCAATTTCTTCCATAGTTACTGGAGAAGCACAGGGCAGCACTTATAGACAAGGTAGGGTACGCCGCTCGGGCCTGGAGTGGAAGCTGATCGGGCTGCCTTGATGACCTCCTTAACCTCCTTCAGACTTGGCTCACCCAGCTTGAATGCTGTTATTGGGAGGGCAGGGTTGATGAGGGCTTTATTGGCATCGAGATCTTCATCCCTCCTAAGATCACTCAATGTGTCCTGGAGGAAGCACTTCACTTCCTCCAATGAACACTCAAGACGCCCACTGCGCTTATTCCCTAGCAGTTGTTTCGTAAGACCAAAGAGATTGGCAATAAAGGCCACCAGCCTCCTCGCTCTCTCTCTTCCCCACCTCCTGTGCCACTCTGCTCTGCGAAAGGTCAACAGCTTCTTCCGCAGGATGTTCTGCAGTTCTGCCAATGCCTGCTTTTCCTCATCAGCAGCTGTCTTGTACTGCTTCTTGAGGGTTCGAAGCTCTTGACGTATCTGATGTATGTTGAGGGCCCTGTGGTTCATAGTATATGAGGTGGACTTACCCTTCTCCATCTGACCAAACCTCTCAGAGGCATAACTGACGATGATCGTGGTCATTGTTTGAAGTCGCCTGTCGACATCTTGGACATGTACTGATCAAACTGCATCCAATCTCTACGTTTGCTGGCTGGAGGCCACTTAATCCGCTGCTGTGGAACTACTCTGTCAGAGTCGGGAGGCTCAGGTATGTGGAGGGACTGGGCTCTGTGGGTTGCCTCCTGGCCAGGCTCCTCCAGCGTCTCACCAGGTCCAAGACCTGTGCGTTGCACCTCCTTCCCACTACTTTTGAGCCCCTGAAATGAAAGGATTGTGTTAAAAAAATGCTTTAGTTGCCTCACATTTTTATGCAATCTTTTTGTTCAACCCACTGAATTAAAGCTGAAAGTCTGCACTTCAACTGCATCTGAGTTGTTTCATTTAAAATTCATTGTGGTAATGTACAGAACCAAAATTAGAAAAAAGTTGTCTCTGTCCAAATGTTTATGGGCCTAACTGTATAAGGCAGATCACCATTTGCTTGCTCTGTCAAAGGGGCAGGACAGTCCCCTACATTGTCTTCTGGGATTGTGTGCCATCTTTGAGGTTCCCTCCCTAACCTCTATCTCTTTAAGAGAATAGGGTCAGTCAGTGTCTATACATGTGAGCTATACAGTAATAACTTTGGTGACAAATCCTCTAAGAAACTGAGCTCCTTTATAACAAAGTCAGCATAAAACAAGCTTTTGTGCATGCACATATTCCAACACCAGTCTGCTAGAGTGCAGTGTTACTTATTGTGCTACTTCCTTACACAGAATGGTAGCTGTCTGTCATTAATATTGTTCGTGCTGTAGAACATACAGGTAAAGCTGTATGTGAGAGATTAGTTATTGTATCTCAAACGTTCTTTAGTAATATTAATATTTTTAGAAAATAAAAGAGATAACTTGCCCACTAAGTCACAAAAACATAAAGCAATATATTTACAAGCTAAAACTACATTTTATAAAGAAGCTAGAAGTCAAGGAAAAGAAACACCACTTAGCAGAAACATTGTGGTTAACAGCTAGACATGAAAGGATCTAGTGAAAAGTATAGAAGAGGGATGAAGATGCAGAGCACATTAGCAGCAAGTACTCTGAAGATGTTTCATTGCTGTTGAAGTTGAGTAGTCTGAGTTGTTGTCTCTGAGTTCAAGTGGAGGAGCAAAGCAAAGTGAATGGTGCAGATTAGAGACTGAGTAGCTACAAAGAAGGAGATGCTGCTAGCCGTACATGACAGCAGCATGGAAGAAGCTGGCAGACAGCAGAAAAATGCTTACAGTATGCATCCATATTGCTCCTTTTTTAAATCTACTCCTACTAATTAAGTTTTGTGTAATGAACTAAAACCCAGAAACACATCTACTTTCTTAATGTGGTACTACTGTATATGTAAATAAAGCAAGATCAAGCATAAATGTTATTAAAGCATCCTATGTGATGAATCATGTTTTGTGGATTATTTCATTAATGATTAATTATTTATATTTAATATTTTTAACCACATGCTACGTGTAGGACTTTTCCATGATTAGGTTCTGGAAGTCCCTTTGAAACTTTGCTATAAGTACCGCTTTCTGTGATTGATTTGGCAACCTGAAAAGTCTTATGAGCAGAATGTGTACAGCATTCTGGGTGCATTCACCTCAAAGGGGTTTTGAAATTGTGGAAGCCCACAGTTGATTACTGGCTCCAACAAATGTTAAGCAAGACACACAAAAAGGAGACCATGTGCCTGAAACATGGGGGAAATTACAGTCCATGTTGTTTTAGCTGCAAAACTCACAGTTGGCCATTTCACTCAAAAATGAGTGTATTACCACATGTCATGGGGTGCTGTGGGGCCTTCTTCACAGTCCTCTGATCTTAAATTTCATTGTACTTGAACTGAAGTGGGAATGTACAATATACAATACAATACAATACAGTTCATTTTTGTATAGCCCAAAATCACACAGGAAGTGCCGCAATGGGCTTTAACAGGCCCTACCTCTTGACAGCCCCCCAGCCTTGACTCTCTAAGAAGACAAGGAAAAACTCCCAAAAAACCTTGTAGGGAAAAATGGAAGAAACCTTGGGAAAGGCAATTCAAAGAGAAACCCCTTTCCAGGTAGGTTGGGCGTGCAGTGGGTGTAAAAAAAGGGGGTCAATACAGTACAATACACAGAACAGAACAAATCCTCAATACAGCATAAAAATAACAAATTTTAGAAGTACGGAGCAGAATTTAACAGTAGATGATATCACATAATAAGATTTGGATATTTTTAGAGTCCTGGTGACCTCATCCATCAAGCTGCCTCACCCATTTGACCATTCCACGGCTGAAACAATGCTGGGCCCCTCTTTCCCATGATTCCTGTGATCCTCCATCAGGGATGACTTTACCATAGGCAGGTAAAACAACTTGGCAGGTGGGCCATGGCACCAAGTGCCACATTTGAGTACCGAGAAGAGAAACAGAATAGGTGAGGGATAGTATTCAATTATAACTGTCATGTTATTATGTTTTAGTGCTAATGACTAACAACAGAGATGCAGTATGTACAGTTAATCAGCAGCTCTAATCAGGATATGCTAAAATGAAGTGGTGAGTCTTCAGCCGGGATGTAAAGGCTGAGACCGAAGGGGCACCTCTTATAAAAGCAGGCAGACCATTCCACAGTTTAGGGGCCCTGTAACTAAAAGCTCGACCTCCCACTGTTATTTTATAAATCCTAGGAATCATAAGCAGACCGGCATCTTGAGATCTTAATGTATGCTCAGGTTTGTAAGTCATGATAAGTTCAGACAAGTAAGCCGGACCTTGGCCATTTAATGCCTTATATGATAAAAGGAGGATTTTGAAATCTGCCCTAAACTTAACTGGGAGCCAGTGTAAGGATTTAAGAACTGGAGTTATGTGTTCATATTTTCTTGTTCTTGTAATAATTCTTGCAGCCGCATTTTGGATTAACTGGAGGCTGTATAAAGAACAGTTTGAACAGCCAGTGAACACCGCATTGCAGTAGTCAATCCTACTAGAGATAAATGCATGAATTAATTTCTCAGAATCCTGTTTATTTAGAAAGCGCCTTAATTTCCTAACATTTTTAAGATGGAAGAAACATGTTTTGGACAACTTTGTAATATGCGCTTTAAATGACATGCTAGAGTCAAAGATAACCCCGAGATTGCGGGCTGATTCAGTAAAATTAATTGGGATTCCAACGGAGTAAATGATGACAAAATATTGTTGTGATCAGCATCATTCCCTCTAACAATTAACATCTCTGTTTTATCTGTATTTAAAGACACGTAGTTCTCATTCATCCACTCCTTTAATTCACTAACACAACTAATTAAAGACAACATCTGAGAAACTTCATTTGATTTAAATGAAAGGTATAACTGGGTGTCATCTGCATACGAGTAAAAATTAACATTATGTTTCCTAATGAGAGATCCCAGTGGAAGCATGTAAAGTGAAAACAGTAAAGGTCCCAGTACTGAGCCCAGTGGGACACCATATCGAACTTCTGTGTATAATGATGGAGTACTGTCAGCACAGTTCTGTACATATTGGAATCGATTTGATAAATAAGAACTGAACCAAGCGAGCACGGGGCCTGTAAGCCCAACATCGTTTTCTAGCCTGTGCAGTAAATAGAATGGTCAATGGTGTCAAATGCTGCACTTAAGTCCAACAACATAATTACAGTGGAGTTTCCTTCATCAGAGGATATCAGAATGTCATTTACAACCCGTGTTACTGCCGTTTCTGTACTATGACCAGTGCGAAAACCAGACTGGAATTTCTCAAATAAATTGTAATGCGTAAAGTGTGACTGAAGCTGACTGGCGACTACTTTTTCTAGTATTTTAGAGAGAAACGGTAAATTTGAAATAGGCCTATAATTATTTAGTGTGTGGGGGTCTAGGTCTGACTTTTTAATTAATGGTTTAATGACTGACACTTTTAGTGCATCAGGTATTGTGCCATGCAATAATGAACTATTGATAATGTTTACAATAGGCGCTGCAAGAACATCCATTGCACTTTTTACTAGTTTTGTTGGCACTAGATCTGGGGAACAAGTAGTGGGCTTCATTTTAGAAATTAAAGTTAAGACTTCCTGCTCAGTTACAGGATTAAAATTACTAAAGTGCTGAATGCAATGTGAGACAGGGCCTGCTAAGCTAGTATTTGGTTTGTACTGTGATGCTGAGATCTGGGATCTTATATTTTTAATTTTCTCATTGAAGAAGTTCATAAAGTCTGTATATACAGTACAGGCCAAAAGTTTGGACACACCTCCTCATTCAATGTGTGTTCTTTATTTTCATGACCATTTACAGCAATCCATCACTCTCCTTCTTGGTCAAATAGCCATTACACAGCCTGGAGGTGTGTTTGGGGTCATTGTCCTGTTGAAAAATAAATGATCGTCCAACTAACCTGACTTCTGCACAACACAACTGCTGGTCCCAACCCCATTGATAAAGCAAGAAATTCCACCAAATAACCCTGATAAGGCACACCTGTGAAGTGAAAACCATTTCAGGTGACTACCTGTTAAAGCTCATCGAGAGAATGCCAAGAGTGTGCAAAGCAGTAATCAGAGCAAAGGGTGGCTATGTTGAAGAAACTAGAATATAAAACATGTTTTCAGTTATTTCACCTTTTTTTGTTAAGTACATAACTCCACATTCGTTCATTCATAGTTTTGATGCCTTCAGTCATGAAAATAAAGAAAACACATTGAATGAGGAGGTGTGTCCAAACTTTTGGCCTGTACTGTATGTTCCCTATAATACATCACAGATCCAACCATTTTAACATTTACTTAATACTTAGGATCCACAACAGTGGGGGCACATAAGTCTATGATGAATTACAGAAACACAACCCTAATAACATTTTCAGTATTAAACTCAAATTTGTGAAGTCTGCATATTCAGGATATAATTATCAGATTATATCACAATATGCTCCAAAAAAAATTCAAAGTACTTTTCATGCAAGTGTCAGTCAAAGCTGTTTATTGCATTGGGATGACTTGTGCAGGTGTTCTGAAGCTAATAAGAATTTAGCATGAGATGATGTTTGCCATCCCTGTCTACTTCATCATCATAATTCTTAACACCCTAATGTAAACGTTACTAATAGCACCAAAAGTACTGACAAGAACAAAAGCATATTTCAATATAAATAATTACCAACATGGAAGAGTGGTTTATCAATCTACAATGCTGATCAAAACATAACTTAAACGTTTTGATACTAATTATCCCATACAATTGGATTATTATAATAAAATAGTCTTTGATTGCCTGTGAACACAATTAACTACAACTTTTCACTCTATACCTCAGATATGGATACAGTAGATTCTGTCAAAGTCCTGTCCTTGAGTAAAATCATCATTGACTTCAAATTAGGGGACTGAGTTAAACGTTTCTTTTTCTAATGGTTTAATCCATTAACAGTAGGGCAATATAGTGGCTATCATCTCACAGATTGGGTCACATGGATTCAGTTCCTGGTGTGGTCTTTACCTGGTGTCCTGAAACATTCCACACACATGCATCTTAAATTAATAGGACATTTTACTTATATATACTGTATATATATTGTAGCAGATGGCCAGAGCCCTTGCCCGGGTGGGACACCCTGCGCATGGATGGACCATGGGAGAGAGTATTTCCATGACAGTTTCCACCCTGGACCGATAGAAGGCTGGTTTCCAGCAGGGCCACAGGTCATGAGCATGGAAGCTCAACCCTGTTTGTGTTTGTGGTCATCGCCAGGGGGCACATGGACATTCTCAGGGCCCTATTTGGCCACACTTCCACCACACCTGGAAGTGTGACTGGAAGAACCTCGTTGGGCACCTGGAGTCCTTCCAAGTGCCCTCTAAAGGAGCCAGCCACCACCACTCAATGGCCAGAGTCGGAAGGAAGAGGACAAAGTCTGAGGAGGAGTGGAGGTGAAGGGACTGGTGACAGAGAAGGGACTGTGTCGGTGATTTGTGCACTGTGTGCTGAACTGAGAATAAATCTCATGTTGTGTGGCTAAACCTGTGTTCTGCTTGTTTGTGTCAGTGTTAGGGTGGCTGTAAGCGGATTGGGTATCACTATATACATATATACTGTATATATATATATATATATGTGTGTGTGTGTGTGTGTAGCAGTGCACTTTTGTGTCAGTCTGGGTTGTTTTCTTTCATCTCTCTAATGATACCTGGAAAGGCTCCTCCTGAGACTGTAGAATGGATAGATGAATGTTGATGAATTGTCACTCCTATTCAGACACCCTTGAAAATATTTATTAAGCCTTAAAGGTTAACTGCCCTTTCCTTGGTTGTGTTATCCTCTCCTTCAGTGCCATTGGCATTTGATATAAAATGAGACAATTTATACTATGTACTGTATGTTATTTCCTTTAGTGGTAATCTTTGTGTGACGATGCGGGTTCTGCTTCAGGCACCCGTCTCCATTTTGTGAGCTCTTGAACCCAACACAGTCAGTAATGTCACCGGATGAGCTGGACAGTGAAGAAACAACGAAGCAAGAGGATGGTGCCAAAAAGTGCAAAAGTGCTTTTATAAAAAAAAAAAAAAACAAAAGCAAAAGTGTTCAAAATAAAGTGCAGAACTCAAATGTCCATAAATAAGTAATCCATAAAAAGATAAAATCCCAAATGGTGATAACAAAAGCTAAAATGAGACTAAAACAGCAGCAATCATTGGGGGCTACACCAGCCAGACACAGCTCCTTTCCAGCCTCTTCAGCTCACACAAGGTATGCTCAACCAACGAGACTTCAGCCGCAGTGGTCCTCTCTCTACCAACACCCGTCTTAGCTGCCTCCGCTGGCATCTGATAGACCGCTCAGGGTCAGTTGTCCTCCCGTCTTCCTTCTCGCACATGTGGTCGTCCCGCAGATCCCTAGGGCGGACACCTCCTTGATTGTACCCATTTCCTCCACATAATCAGTAGGCATGATCCGTCCCTTTAGCACCGAGCACTCGCTCTATCCAGGACCCTCGACCGCTCTGACCTTCCTATTCCTCAGCTGGCTGGCTTGTCCATTCTCTTGCACTATCCCCAATTCTGCTCTCTCCCTCTCCAGTCTTTTACTGTTCTCCCTTTTCTTTTTCTTTTTTTTTCGTTCCACCTCGCACTTCTCCTATTTATTATGGGGACGTGGCTCAGGTGTGGCAATTAGCAGCTCCCGGCTTCAATCATTAATGAGCACGGGAACCGCTCCGGCCGCACTATGATGCCCCCTCTTTAAACTGCGAGTGTGGTGATTATCTATTGAAAAACTGGCCTTTTTGATCTGAGCTGTGGACCCTCTATACCACACTCTGTCATCCTAAATCATTTTACAATCGTCATGTACCTGTACAGAATTAAACAGAAATTAAGTAAACTCCCATTATAAATTTTGTTTAGTAAGTTTGGTTCTGCTTTGAAGCCCTGGGGTCACAGGCAAACTGCAAAGTGTTTTAATATAGGCAAAGACTTCCACTTCAAACTCAAAGTCAAAGCGAGCTTTATTGTCATCTCAACCATATACAAGTATACAGATAGACGAAATTGCGAAGCTCAGGGTCCACAGTGTAATAACATGAAGTGCAAAAATAAATTAAAAATAGAATTAAAATTAAAAATTAAAACACAAACAAGATAAGACATTGTGCAAAGACAAGACAAAGAAGTAGAAGCAATATTGACATGTATTGGTGCGTAGTAAGCAATATGAACATTGATGCAATGTATGGTATTTGCAATCTAGATACATAAATATAGTCAATAGATATGTAATATAATAAATAAATAAATAAAAGATATAGATAATACAGAAATTATCAGTGTATGATAATAGTTGTTTAAGACATGTGTAAACAATGACAGGTCAGAATGTTTCACAGCAGAAGGATATCAAGAATGTCAAAATACTTAAAGGTCAGTATGAGATTTTAAGTTCTATTCTACATGCACAAGTGGTTTGCATGTATAAAAGTTCTGTTTTTAGAGGTGGTTGAAGCAGTGTGGAAGATCCCAGGGGCAGCATGGTGTTAAGGAGTCTGACAGCTTGGGGGTAAAAACTATCTTGCAGCCTGGCAGATCTGACTCTGATGTTGCAGTATCTTTTCTTGGATGGCAGAAGTGTGTAAAGTCCATGTGAGGGGTGTAAGGGGTCCTGCACAATGCTGGAGGCCTTGCAAACACTGTGTTGGTAAAATATGTCTTGTAGCGAAGGGACAGGCACCCTAATATTGTTCTCTGCTGTCTTCACTATCTTTTGCAGGGGCTTGTGGTCGGATATATTGCAGTTGCCATACCAGACAGTGATGCAGCTGGTCAGAACACTCTCAATGGTGCCTCTGTAGAAGATGGTGAGGATGGAAAGGGGAAGACTTGCCTGCTTCAGCCCCTCAGGAAGTGTAGTCTCTGCTGGGCTTTCTTGATCAGTGATGATGTGTTATGCATCCATGCAAGTTCCTCAGTTATGTGCACACTGAGGAACTTGGTACTCCTAACAGTCTCCACATCTTGGTGCTGAGTGGGATGTGGGAAGGATGTGATTTTCTGAAGTCCACGATTATCTCTTTTGTCTTGTCGACATTGAGAGATAGATTGTTGTCTTCACACCATGCGGACAGCCATTCCACCTCATCTCTGTATACTGTTTCATCATCCCTGCTTATCAGTCACAGCACCGTCATATCATCTGCAAACTTGAGGATGTGGTTGGTGTTGCACGTGGCTGTGCAGTCGTGAGTCAGCAGGGTGAAGAGCAATGGACTAAGCATGCAGCCCTGCAGCACTCCAGTTCTCAGTGTGATGTTGCTGGAAGTGTTGCAGCTCATATGAACTGACTGGGGCCTCTCTGTCAAGAAGTCCAGGATCCAATTGCAGAGGGTGGTGTTGAGGCCCAACCTGCTCAGTTTTACAACCAACTTTTGAGGGAGGATTGTGTTGAAGGCAGAGCTAAAGTCTATGAATAGCATCCTGACATATGTGTCTTTTTTATCCAGATGTGTCAGGGAGAGGTGAATGGCAGAGCATATGGCATCCTCTGTTTACCTGTTTGAGCAGTATGCAAACTGAAGAGGGTCAAGGGAGGCAGGGAGATTGGTCTTTATGTGTGACGTGACTAACATTTTGAAGCACTTCATGATGATTAGTGTGAGTGCAAGTGGTCGGTAGTCATTCAAGCATGTCACTGATGACTTCTTTGGCACTGGTATGATGGAGATGAGACACTGGCTCAGAGATGTGTTGAAGATGTCTGAGAGGACACCAGCCAGTTGACTGGCATATTCTTTGAGCACACGACCAGGTATGTTGTCAGGTAATGCAGCCTTGCTTGGATTCACTTTGGATAGAGTCCTCTTCACATCAGTTATGGAGAGACAGAGTACCTGGTCAGTGGAGGGAGGTGTTGCTTTTCTCACAGGCTGTTTGTTCTGTGCCTCAAACCATGCAAAGAAGTTGTTCAGCTCATCCAGTAGGGAGGAATCACCATCGCTGCTGTGTGGGTTGGGCTTGTAGTTTGTAATTGTCAGAATGCCCTGCCACATACAACATGTGTCTCTGGTGCTGCTGAAGTGTTTGTTAATCCTTTGCACATATGCCCACTTAGCTCTCCTTATAGCATGAGAGAGGTTGGCTCTGGCCATCCTGAGGGCGGCCTTGTCTCCAGATCTGAAGGCTGCATTTCTGATCTTGAGCAGCTTGTGCACCTCACTTGTCATCCAGGGCTTTTGGTTGGCTCTTGTGGTAACATCCTTGGTAATAGTAACATCATCTATGCATTTAGAGATGTAGCCAGTCACAGAGTCTGTGTACTCCTCCAGATTGATGGAGTCACCATCCATAGCAGCCTCCCTGAAAATGTCCCAGTCTGTCAATTTGAAGCAGTCTTGGAGAGCTGAAACAGCACCAACCTGCCACACTCTGATGTTTTTGTGGGCTGGTTTAGTGCGCTTCAGCAGGGACTTGTATGCAGGAACCATAAACATGCTGATATGGTCTGAATAGCCGAGGTGGGGGCGGGGTAGGGCCTTGTAGGCATCAGGAGCACTCGTGTCAACATTGCCCAGACAGCTTCCCCCTTTAGTAGCAAAGTTCACCTTCTGGAAAAATTTTGGGAGAACTGACTTCAAGTTAGTATGATTGAAGTCTCCAGCAATAATCAAAAATGCCTCGGGGTGCGTCGTTTGCAGTTTGCTGATGATCTCGTAGAGTTCCGCTAGCGCCTGGTTAGCATTTGTGCTAGGCAGGAGGAAGACGGCAACCACCAGCACGCAGCTGTACTCCCTCGGCAGGTAGAAAGGCTGGCACCTTACCAATAAAACCTCTATCAGCAGGGAACGGTGTCGCATGACTGCAGCAGCGTTCATACACCACTCTCTGTTCACATAAACACACAGTCCCCCACACCCGTGGGTCTTACTGGACAAAGAGGCATCTCTGACCACTCAGAAGATGATCAGTCCGTCTAGCTGGATGGCCAAGTCTGCAATGTTTTCCTGGAGCCATGTCTCAGTGAAAATCAAGATGCAACAGTCTCTCATTTCCCACTGTTTGGCCCGCTGCAGCGTTGTTGTCTAGCGATCAGACACTCGTGAGCAGAATGGATGGTATCACAGGTCTGGTGGGGTTAGTTTTTAGGCTTGTGCTAACAGTGCCGCATTTCCCTCATTTCTGCTTCCGATCGCTGCGCTAGCGTTTCCGCCAGCTCAGCTTCTCAGGCTGCCGAAGTAAGCAAAGGCTGCGGAGCGTCTCTGTCACTTCGCTGGATATTTCGGCGCAGTTTCTTTGAAAAACAAGCAGGATTTGCCGCTCATAAATGTATGTCTGTGTACCACTATCACTTAAATCTACTTCTTTTCTTATACTAGTTGACAAAGATGAACAAAGATTAACCCTAAACACAGTGGACTCAGGAGCTCTGTAAGCCGCAGCCTGCATGGGCGCTGCCATCTTGTGAGGACTTTGGCCAGAGTTTTAGTTAAACATGGGTTAGCCTGTCTGATTCAATTTTGGCTGAAGTTCTCTTCTCTATTTGTTCCTCTTAAATTGTTAATTCAAACAATGAACATATACTGGTTCAAATAAATAACTGCAACTTGATGTGGAATGCTACCTTCACCGTGTGCCAGTCCTGTATGTGCTCATCATACTAAAAGTTTTTGAAAAAATGAAAATGACATACAAAAATGTGTAATGGGAATATTTCAAAGCCATTTAAGAACAGAGATGAGGCACTTAACTAAAGCATTAAGTATTTTAAGTAGTTTTAAGTAAGTGATTATCCTTCAGAAACAAAGTTGATAATCAGTGGAATTAAACAAACATAACTGTTGTCATTGACCAAGAAAACACACACGTCCACCAAAGAAATGTTGGAGTACCAGTTGGGTTGCCCCCTTTAATATGTCCCAAAAATTAAACAGGCCCTCAATGGCACAAATACTAGAAATGCAAAAGGTAATATCACCTGGTAGAGTTTGTAACTGAATCAAGGATCTGTAAAGTGGTCACACTGTGAGTTGACTCCCGCTGGGAGCGTCTTGCTTTTATAGTTGCTGGACCAAAAGGGGCAGAATCAGTTACCCTTATTGGGTGGTTTCTCTGAGCTATGACTGGAATAAAAGACAATACTGTTAGTGACAGTGCCCCCTGGTGTTCCAGGGTGGTTACCTCTAATGATCTCGGAAGGTGATCCTCTGATGTGCATGTGTGACATGTTGTCCAACAGACAGTGCTAGCTCTACAGATGGACCAGGTTCAGTGCTGGGAATTGTAGTGTGGAATGTTGCTCCACTTACAGTACCACCTCACAGTCACAATGGTGGAAAAATATTCACAACAATTAAAAAAGCAATAATGACACCAATAAAATATTTTTGTAAAAAACAATATTTCAGAATATAAATCCACAGAATCTGGATACTCATGATAAAAGGTGACAGAGGTTAATGCAGCAGTTTACAGAGATACTCACAGCTCTTTCCCACATGCTGTCGTAGTCTTCAGACATTTGGAAGGTGGAAGTTTATAGAAAGAAGCAACTCAAATGATCCAGGGTTGAACAGATCAGCAGTTGTGGTACTTTTGGTGTCTCAAAATGCCACTGTGTACCAACTTTTTTTTGTAACTTTACATTAATACTCTTTTATTACAATAAAACAAGCATCTCCCCCCAGTGCTTGAAAGGACCTTTTTTGCATTTTGTCTGGCAGAGACCAAGAAACATTTTCTCACAGTGTAGTAATGAAAACAAAAGTCAGTAATGCATCATAATAATAATAACCTGAATTGGTACATAAAATAATACTTCATAAGCATGTAATAGGAGTCCAAAGCTTATTCAATGCACAGACCGCAGTGATGCATGGAACAGTAGTTGAACTTGACTGGCAATTATAACATTTTCAAACCTGATAAATTGAATATCCAGTGTTACATTTATCCAAAGCCTATCTAAACAGCACTGGGCACCAGGCAGGAAATAGGCATGGACAGGACCCCACTACATGCAGGGGTCACTCACATATAAACACCCACAGACACTCTCACATATGGACAATTTGGAATCACTGGCTAATCTAAACCGCTCATCTGTGGAGTACTGGAGTACCTGAAAGAACAGTCATGCAGATGCAGGGAAGGCATGCAAACTACACACAAATAATGACCTGGAGCAGGACTCACACTGTTACATTGGAGCCCTGAGGTGGCATTGCTAACCTCTGTACCACTGTGCCTCTTCTCAGTGGATTAAAAGAGCCAAAATCAGTTATCACAACATTGTCAAACATTTAGAAGAATATTTTTAGCAACATAATTTAACTGTGACATTCATTCGCTTCCCTCTGAAAAGGTACGTATGGGAATGCCGGGAGTTTGTGTTACACTGGAGACAGTGTAGCAGCTTAATAAGATAATTAGAGAGCCTTTTTGGTACTGATAACAGTCACATGTGCTTAATTAGTCACCTCAGCTTAGTACACAATATGATCTCACCTTGAATTGTGAGCAGCTGCTTAGAGAGAGCACTGTGAGAGGAAAGGAGGTGAAAAGGTGCAGTATATAAGGCACAGATCTGACATTAACATCTGTCAGGAGAGCATTTCCCATTTAACAAAGGGAAAAAAAACAGAAAAATTGCAGGATTGCTCCAGAGAAGTCTAAGGTGGTTTGCATTTGCTTATGTGCAATACAAGAATGTTATCTTTTTAAGCTCTCACTTTATTTCAGATTTTACTGTTGTATACGTATTCCAATAGTATTTTTATTTCTTACATAATCTTGCTTTTGGTGACTGTGTATATATCTCTTTGTGGTCCATGAAAAGTAAGATAATAATATTTAGATATGCAAAGTCCATGAATAAAATAAAATATTTTCACTATCTACCTATTCATCATCTAAAATGCATTCACTATCTCTCTTTCATTTCACTAGAGTCAAAGCCTTTAAAGCAGCAAAGTGCTAACCTACTTAATCTGTGCTTATTTCAAATATCACCCATTTTTACAGTGATATATTATTTAATTATTTTGTTCAGTATGCCTCGAATGTTTTGTTTCTGAGACGACATGATACATATATGCAGTGATCATCCACATTAAAACCACTGACAGGTGAAGTGAATAGCATTGATTATCTTGCAACAATGGCTTCTGTCAAGGGCTTTGATATATTAGATAGCAAGTGAACAGTCAGTTCTTGAAGGTGATGTATTGGAAGCAGGAAAAATGGGTCAGCATAAGGATCTGAGTGACTTTGACAAGGGCCAAATTGTGATGGCTAGATGACTGGGATAATGCATCTCCAATATGTCAGGTCTTATGGGGTGTTATAATATATACAGTGGTTAGTTCCTTCTGAAAGTGGTCCAAGGAAGAACAATTGGTGAACCGGCCCAAAGCCTATTGATGCATGTAGGGAGCGAAGGCTAGCCTATCTGGTCTGATCCCACAGAGGAGCTACTTATCACAAACAACCTACCGGAGCAGATGGTCTTCTAGTAGTTTGAGACTGATCAGGACTGAAGGTATAATAAGAAAGGCACAAGACTGGCAAAAATACAAATAACAAGGTAGATTTTTACTCCACAATAATGTTTTGTTAAAAAAGAACTTGGTTCTTAGTGTAAGTATTTATGGTGAAAAGTGTATGGTACAAACAAAAAATGTAGTCCAGAGCCAAAGCAATTTTTGGTGAGGGAACGACAAAAGAAAAAAAATTATATAAAATGAGGAACAAATAAAAAAAAAAACCAACAACTTACCCTGGTATTTATTTAACTGATAAAATTTTATTAGACAAATTATTAAAAAACAAAAAAAAACCTGGACTCTGCTTCTGCCTATTTCATAAAAACAACTCCTCGAAAAAAAAAAATATCTCAGGAACCCTTTTTGGTTCACTGGAGCCTCAAGCCAGGATTGGGTCACTGCTTTTTGCAGATGATGTTGTCCTGTTCAGCTCTCTCTGAATCGGTTCGCAGCTAAGTGTGAAGCGGCTGGGTTGGGAATCAGCACCTCCAAATCTGAGACATGGTCCTCAGCCGGAAAAGGGTGGAGTGCCCTCTCAGGGCTGTGAGCGAGAACCTGCCTCAAGTGGAGGAGTTCAAGAATCTTGGGGTCTTTTTCACGAGTGAGGGAAGAATGGAGCGTGAGATCGACAGGCAGATCGGTGCGGCGTCCGCAGTGATGTGGGCTCTGCATCGATCTGTCATGGTGAAAAAGGAGCTGAGCTGTAAGGCAAAGCACTCAATTTACCAGTCGATCTACGTGTCTACCCTCACCTATGGTCATGAGCTATGGGTAGTGACCGAAAGAACAAGATTGCGAATACAAGCGGCTGAAATGAGTTTTGTCCGCAGGGTGTCTGGGCTTTCCCTTAAAGATAGGGTGAGAAGCTCAGTCATCCGGGAGGGGCTCAGAGTAGAGCCGCTGTTCCTCCGCATCGAGAGGAGTCAGATGAGGTGGCTCAGGCATCTGATTAGGATGCCTTCCTGGATGCCTCCTTGGCGAGGTGTTCCGGGCACGTCCAACCGGGAAGAGGCCCCGGGGAAGACGCTGGAGGGTCTATGTCTCCCGGTTGGCCTGGGAACGCCTCCTGATTCCCCCGGAAGAGGTAGAAGAAGTGGCCGAGGAGAGGGAAGTCTGGGCATCTCTGCTCAAGCCCCTGCCCCCACAACCTGACCTCGGATAAGCGGAAGAGGATGGATGGATGGATGGATGGATGGATGGAGCCTCAAGCTGTTCCTTACCATCGACCAACTGCTCATCCACTAGGCCCCACTAAGTCTGGTGCACCTTGCACATACTAACTCCATCTCACTAAGTTTCCAGAATCAATCGAGCTTCCCTTCTTAGTGACCACAACTGTCCTTAAAAAGATGACTCAGTTCTTGGATACAGCATACACACACAAGGGGAATTGCACACCTCAAACAAAATCTAAAGCTTCAACAAACATAACATCAAACACAAATAAACATAATCAATCACCCACTAACATAACCAAATATAATTATGCTTAACCACAAGGTTAATAATAAAAAAAGAAAAATGCTATGGTATGAAATTATTAATAAACAAACAAGACTCCACTATGGCTGTCTTTCCAGATTCCCAGCCATCTCAGACTGCTGTAAGCCTCGGCGTAAACTTTAAAACACTAGACGGTAAATGTGGAATAATAAGCACAGGGCCCATGGCTGAACCTAACAGTGAAAAGTCCAAAACTTTGCTCAAAGTTTTCTTTTCCACTGTAAACCATTATATGAACGAGTTTGTCTCAAGAGTATTTCAACATAAAGAGTAATACTTATCTGATAGTAGCAGAGATACAGAGCAGCACAGCATAGAAGGTGCGACGGACAGGTAAGGTGGGATGGTGCAGATGAGCGATGATAGCAAATGAGCAAAAAATCCAAATGAAGCATAGGAAGATGCACATGCAGATCTGAAGGTTCCAACATACAACCACATACATATAGCGCTGGGTGCTACAGGCGTGATCACACCAAAGCCACAAGCCAGGTGGCTGACAACATCAGATCACTTCTCAGTCATTCCCAGTTGAAGCACGTGCAGAAGGAATTGATAGTAATCCATATTCATTATAATCAAGGAGACAGAACCTCCCCAGCTCTTAGATATCCAAGGTGCAAAAAAAAAAAAAATTGTTCATAGATCAATCATCAGGCAGGCACACAGGAGCGAGCAATTAAAAGAAAATCTCATCCAGTGAGCTACAGAAACATTGAGTTGTACTCGAGGCTGATCCCAGTCAAGGCAAAGTCCATAAAAATAAATCCAAAGTCAGTACTATTCGAGTTGATTGCATTCATGAATTATACATAGAATAAAAGAAAATGAAAGAAGTGCAGAAACTGCTAGGTTTATGCAATTTTTTTAATGAAAAGTGTTGTTAACAAGGAGGTGCGGCAGCAACATGTATGCACCAGAGTACCCACATCTGATGTAGTAGTGGAAGGTGACCTGGTGTGATGAATCATATTTTCTTTTAGATCATGTGTGTGGCCCTGTGTCTGTGCAGCATTGAATTGGGAAAGAGATGGCAGCAGGATACACAATGGGAAAAATTTAACCCGCCAGAGGCAGTGTGATGCTCTGAGCAATGTTCTCCTGGGAAAACTTTGGTCCTGGCATTCGTGAGGATGTTACTTTGATATGTACTACCTACCTAAAAAATGCTGCAGACTATGTACTACCCTTCATGGCAATGGTACTACCTGATGGCAGTGACCATGCCATTGTGCAAAAATTGTTCAGGAACGGTTTGAGGAACATGACAAAAAGTTGAAGGTGTTGACTTGACCTCCAAATCAAGCATCTCTGGTATGTGCCAGAAAAACAGGTCTGATCAATCCAGCACCCACTTTGCAACTTACAGAACTTAAAGGATCTGCTGCTAACATACTGGTGCAAGAAAGTACAGGACACCTTGAGAGCTCTGGTGGGGTCCATGCCTCAACGTGTCAGAGCTTTATTGGCAGCATAACATTACATTTTTTGGCTGTAAGATAATGTCACAGTGCTAGCTGAAATGCACGCAGACATTAAGGGAATGTGTAAACTTTCACACAGACCACACTAACACTTGATATTACATCTTAAATATTTTTGACCAGCAACTCTTAAAATGAAACTCTAGATCAAGGGCCTTCAAGCTGCAGGTTTTTATTTTCCAACACAATTTGTTGTACTGAAGCCAGCTGTTGCTGCCTGTAGCAGTTTTGACCTGAGCACTATTGTTGTGCATTATATTAGCTAACTCATTTGTAATTCTCAACCATTATTTGCTTCTTTTATTCTTTAGAATCAAACAGCCCTGTTCACTGTTTTTAATTGCTTCTTTTACTCCTAAACAGCTGACAATTAACAATGAGATAAGAATGACAAAGGAGCCATCAGTTCACTGTCTTACCCAATCCTATTTACATCTGAGTGTGTTCATGATAAATTATCTATTCAAATGAAATACTTGGAAAAAACAGTAGAGAAAAAAACTGAAGAAATAGCTATGACCTACAAATTATTTTAGTGAAATATCCTTGTAAAAGGAAATTCTACAATGTAACAATTTCTTGAGAAGTCAGAAGGAAATCCATTGAATTAAATACAAGGTCAGATATCAGCAACAAATGGCTTTTAAATGAGCAATTCGGTTGGAACAAAATCCTTCAGTCACTGCAGCCCTCCAGGACCGAACCTCAGGACGGCTGCTGTAGATGTTTCCATTGTGCTCTCCATTCTCCCCAAAGATCCAGTTGTGACAATTCTTTAAATGCCTCATTCTTTAGATTGTATATATTGTCTCACTTCTCTTTCTTTTCACCACCTCTATGTTCTCTTCCCCACATGAGATGTGTCCTGGGATGGACTTTTGGTCACTTCTGGTATGACTCCAGAAGTTTCAAACCCTCCCTCACGTGAGATAGTTCAACTTGTCAGCATCCACTTGGGCCTCATAAGACATCCCTATTGTTGCTTCCTTTCTCGTTTTCATTTGATTGTTTTTATTAAATGGGTACCTGGTTGGTCCCCAACTCTTTACGATATTTTGTTTAGCTATTTACACATGATTATAATATGTATACATCTTTATATATATAAAATCCAATGTTTGTCTGTCTTTCTGTCTATCTGTCTGTCCGCATTTCATGAGAAAACCACTTAATGGATTTAGTATTGATTTATTTGCGAAATTCCGAGAGACATGCAGAGAGCCAAAAGGAGGGGGGCAGGGCCCCCCTCACTCACATGCCAGCCTCGGGGTGTACCCTACCTCCACTTAGCTAGCGAATGACAGAACTACTTAATGGATTTAGATCAGGTTTTTTTCCATAATTTGCTTGATCATTCTGGTTGATTTTGTGACTTCTCTCATCATGCTAAGAATCATAGTTTGCTTGCAGGAGTGATATGTTAGTACTAATCCAAGACAGAAGCTGTGGGCCGAGGGGAAGGGGAAGTGTGACGTCAGGAGTGGGGAGCCAGTCTGGGTCCTCCTCACTGTCCTTTTTCACTAATACACAGGCGGATCTGTGGGGGACGGCTAGTATACTATGTATGTGTGTATGTTTTCTAAGAACTTTTGTAAGACAATGGGCCTCAGTTATAGTACTGTCAGTTAGTCAGATGTAGGAGAAGTACTCTGTAACTAAGAACTTTCCAGTATATAGTATTTCCAGGCATATATTATTATTAATATTAATGACCATCAGTATAGGGTGTCCATAACTGAAGACCAAGTACGAAGGCAACTGAAGAAGCTATACACAGGTAAGGCTGCGGGACCAGATGGACTCAGTCCTTGAGTTCTAAAGGCCTGTTCTGTCACATGTTCAATCTGTCTCTAAGGCTCCAGAAAATGCCACTTCCATGGAAAACCCTGCATTGTTCCTGTTCCAAAGAAGGCAGACGCTCCTTCACCTAATGACTACAGACCAGTGGCACTTACATCTCACTTCATGAAGACCTTTGAGAGGCTGGTCCTGGACAATATGAGACCTCTTGTGGTAGACCATCTAGACCTACTGCAGTTTGCCTATCAGGCAAAGATTGGAGAATGTAATTATATCTGCTCCACAAGGCTTATTCTCACCAGGAAAAAACTGGCAATGCTGTGAGGATTATGTTTTTTGATTTCTATAGTGCCTTCAATATCATCTAGCCATCTCTGTTAAGGGGAAACTCAGAGATAATTCAGGTGGATGAACCTATAATGTCCTGGATAACGGACTATCTGTCAGGCAGGCAGTAGTCTGTGGGAATGTGTTTTTAAAATGGATGTGAGCATCATAAGGACAGTCCCGTCTTGTTTTCTTTTCATGCTGTACCCCTCCAACTATAAATATAATACCAGTTCAAGTTGCTTGCAGAAATCCTCAGATGACTCTTCACTTAAACAGGGTGTATTGATAAGGCGGATAAGACAGAATATAGGCATCAGGTGGGTAACATCACTTCAAGAAAGGCCCACCACATCAACAAGCTAATTAAAAGGGCACACTCAGATATGGAACACACTCTGTACCCCCTGGAGGTAGCAGTAATGGAGGGAATTAAACAGTGCCATTAACACTAGAATTACCAGAGCCTACGAAAAAACTCTTAGATCCGTCCCATCTTAAATCGCTTCTTAAAACCGTTCTCACCTGTCCGCCGGCGTCTTTTGCTAATCTAAATGTGTTGATAAAGAAAAGTTGCAAGTAGCCGGCTATTCCATCCCCCCATCGACTTAGAAAGTGCACAAACTTCTCCCAGCTCATGCCTTGATTGATTATCTGGGAGCGAAGTGGAGTTTTAGAGTGGAAATAATAGATCATTATTTGGAATACACGTATTTCACGTGTGTTCCGTTTCTACAGTAATCCGTGTAAACACATTTTTAAAACAGAAACGTTTTTCATATTGTAGTAGTAAATGACAAAATGTAGGCATAAACTATATAATGTATGAAGCCTGAAGTCCAAATATCAAATTAACAGCTTCACAAAAGGTACAAATATAAAAGAACAAGTATGCTTTTATTCAAAAACTAGCAGAATACTCGCACTTCGCAGCGGAGAAGTAGTGTGTTAAAGAAGTTATGAAAAAGAAAAGGAAATATTTTAAAAATAACGTAACATGATTGTTAATGTAATTGTTTTGTCATTGATATGAGTGTTGTTGTCATCTCTCTCTCTCTCTCTCTATCTATCTATATATATATATATATATATATATATACATAGCAAAATACCCGCGTTTGGCAGCAGAGAAGTAAAAAGAAAAGGAAACATTTTAATAATAACGTAACATGATTGACAATATAATTGTTTTGTCATTGTCATGAGTGTTGCTGGCATATATATATACACTCACACATATATAAACATATATATACACATCATATATATATATATACATATATATATACATATACATATAAATATATATACATATATACACATATATATACATATATACACATATACATATCTACATATATACTGTATATACACATATATATATATACAAATCTACATATATATCTACATATATATATTAGGGGTGGGACTCGATTAAAAAAATGAATCCAATTAATTAGAGGCTGTGTGATAATTAATCTTGATTAATCGTATGTAATCGCACACGTAAATTTGCCCCAAATCGCAAATGTGTTTTTTTAATTTAAAAGGGTTTTAGTGGGCGACAGAATCAAATAATAGACATGGACATGAATATTGTAAATTTCTGAAAATTTCTGAAAGAAAAAATGCTTTTAAACTGCATTTGAATTCAAAACAGAAACAAAAATATCATCCCTGGTTAAAATTGGGCAGACTTAAAAATAAAGTGGTAGTTTAAGTACTTTAAGTACATTTTCAGAATGGTATTGTCTTTAAATAATAATAACCAAAATTTCAACATAAAGTGCAGTTTTTCTTCTTAAAAAAATAAGTCAGAAACATAAAAGGTAATTTGACCAACTTAATCTTTAAACTCTGAGTAACCTTAGCGAAAATTATTTTGTACATTAGGCTAAAACAGTGTGATCATTGAACATTTTGTAATTAGATGTAATTAGAATTACTAACGGTCACGGAAGTCCAATGATCCCCAGTAAGAGCCACAAAGTCCGCTTTCTGTAATGCATCTAATTTTGCTTGCTTTTCACTGTGCACAAAACCATGCTTTTATCAAGGCTTCGCTCGGGTAGTTTTTTGAAATTTAATTTTCCTTCGATCAGTCGTAGGAACGCGCTTCATTCCGAGTGTAACATTTTTGTAGCTGTGATGTGTGCATCAGTGTAATCGATGTACCAGGAAATCATGCATTGACAAAAGTTCCCCTTTGCTTGGAATTGAAAGTGTGATTAAATGCGTTATTTTTTGTTATGGAGTACATGCATCGAAGCTTCTCAGCTGTGCTTGTGCTAAGAATAGGAAAGATTTTAAAAATAACGTAACATGATTCTGCGTTAACTGCATATTTTTTCATACGTCTCAAACCAAGGAAATGCGAGGTTAAAATGAACCCGAGAAGCACGCGTACATACTCAGTACATCCCCTCTCGGGAATCGAACCTCAGATGTAGGCGATAGAGGCGAAGCCTCTACAATTGCACCACAGTGTGTGGCTTATTTATTTGAGAGTATGTAGATCGGGGTATATATATATATATTCGCAGCGGAGACGTAGTGTGTTAAAGAAGCTATGAAAAAGAAAAGGGAACATTTTAAAAATAACGTAACATGATTGTCAATATACAGTAATTGTTTTGTGAGTGTTGCTGTGATCAAGGATTCGATTATCATTATTTGTTTCAATCAGGGTCGTATTTGTACGATGCTTTGTGTTCAAGTTACATTCTGTGTTTGTCAGTCGTTGTAAAGATTAAATTCTGTAATTACAACCACATTAGCTCCACAAATGAGACACACGGGTTTACCGGCAATGTCAGTAAACATATACTCAGCCTCCCATCGGTTTTTAAAGGCTCTATTTTCAGAATCAACTTTTCTCTTCGGCATCGTGTGGGCTAGCTTCGCAATAACTTGCAGCAACGCGGTAAGTGTTCGGCAAGGCAGCTGAAGCGCTGCATTATGGGATCTGTAGTTTATTGTGTTACCAGCGCTTCATATACCTGGGCCATTAATAACAATAATACAGTAATATAAAATGATCTCGCGGGCCGGATATAATTACACGCCGGGCCGGATGTGGCCCGTGGGCCTTGAGTTTGACTCATATGGACTAAATAGAACTTGAAAAGAAATATTTTTTGGAATGTGATTGCGCAAGTCAGTACATCGAGCCCGCGTGCTATTGTGGTTTTGCTTGTGTGCTTCAGTAAGTTACCGTCCCCTCGCTCTTACTTTTTTACCGTTCATCTAATGAATACACTGAGTATGGCTTTACCAAAACAATCATTGATCGCGAATAAAGTATCCATTACTCATGAAGCTTCAATAGGTGAATAGGTGATCTGTCTTTCTGCGTTAACCACATGCGTTTTCATACGTCTCAAACTAAGGGGATGCGAGGTTAAAATAAATCGAGAAGCGCACGTACATACTTAGTGCATCCCCTCTCGGGAATCGAACCTCAGACGTGGGCACTACAGGCGAATGCTTTACTATCACGCCACAGCGTGTGGTTTATCTATTTGAGATAGCAGTGTAATTCGGTTTTTGTTCAGCACTCTTTGGAACTGTTACTTTTTGTCTGCGCACTGCGTCAGTTCACGTGAGCCGGTGAATATGGTTTTATATGTCACTCGCTCGCTTCTAATTGTTTCGCTGCCTTCTTAATTATATAATGCATGTTTTCTAAAGCGCGTTTTGTAGCTCTTCCTGGCTTTCTACGTAATGCATGATTACGTGAGAGGCGTGATGATGTCATACGAAACTCCGCCCCTCCAGCTGAACTCCATTACAGTAAATGGAGAAAAATAGCTTCTAGTTATGACCATTATGCGTAGAATTTCGAAATGAAACCTGCCCAACTTTTGTAAGTAAGCTGTAAGGAATGAGCCTGCCAAATTTCAGCCTTCTACCCACACGGGAAGTTGGAGAATTAGTGATGAGTCAGTGAGTGAGTGAGTGAGGGCTTTGCCTTTTATTAGTATAGATATAACTGCAGGAAAAAAAAGCCGCATTAACATGCCACATTGACACATATGTATCTCATCTGCCATGGTAGCGTAATGCTATCAGCTGCTGACTTATAACCAAAAGGTTATGAGTTCGATCCTGCACGATTCTCTTTTGAAAAGTAAACTGCTCTTATTCTTACTATTTTAAAATAAAAACATACATTTGATTTCAGTGTGTAACAGCCAGTGTAATTTACGATACTTGTAAAGGTTAGTTTTTTTTTTTTTATTCACTTTTCATTCTCTCAGTCGTGTTCAAGATCCTTCCCTACCTCCCCCGCCCCCCAATCTGAAGACGCGCTATAGCTCTGCAGCGTACTTGTGACTGCATTCTCGTACCAATGTTTTTGCGAACTGCTGTGCCTGCGTGCACTTTTCGTGGTATTACACGTCTATTTTTTTTGAGCATACCCGGGTCGCTCAAACACAGGAACATCTGTTGTTTACAAGTATAACAAAACAAGTGCACTTTTATTCTAGACTATAAGTGAAGAAAAAATAAAGCAAGTTACAGTAGGTGGTCGATACGACAGCTTGCGTGGGGCAATGCTAAGAACTGCTGATTTCCGATCCGTGCTATATAAAATCATCCCATTCAAATATTAACAATTCCCACACACCCTTCCAACATTTATGACATGTGTACTTGTTGCAGTGTACACACCTCTCTGTGCTATGGTTCCTATTACACTGAATGAGCACCTGACACTGTACTTTCTTCCCTATATAAATAACATTCGAGCTATAGCGCGTCTCCAAATAAATCACATTTGAGCTATAGCTCGTCTTTATGTGAAAACAGCGTTGTCAGATGGTGGGGGGGGGGGGGATCGTGAACGCGACTGAGGGAATGGAACTGAATTAAAAAAAAAAAGCTAACCTTTACAATTATCATGCATTTACACTGGCTCTTACAGACTGACTGAAATCCCAAACCCCAGACACAATATCACCCAACACAACTCTGGCTTCAAATAAAGGATATTTATTTGTTATCAACAAAATCAACACCAGAATATAATAAGCAATCAAGTGAGCATCGCCCACTGCCTTCCGACTCTGAATCGTCAAGGTGAGGCTGCAGGCTTCTTTTGACGTAGACCGGGACTGCTTCCAGAGCCACATAACGGTCGTCTATAGCACTTCTGGGTCATGAGTAAACCATAGCAGTCCTCTTCTGGCTGTGCCCACTGTTAGTATTTAGGGAGCCCAACAGGGCTGCATTTCCAGAATCCCATTTCCTTTGCCACTCTGAACCCCCTAAATGGGTTCAGCCATGAGGAACACTGTCACCTTTGGTGTCAGCACTCATGTTTGCCCAGTCCATCCATTATGGTCACCTAGCAAGGCAAGAGATCATCCTCCATCCTGGCCATGATGCTTTTCCTTCTTCCATGCCACTTACACCATAGCCAGACAGTAAAGTTCTAACACTGAGCAATGTTTTATTTTAATTTATTACAAATGGCAATGACATGTACAGGCTGCACATTCAGGCAGCCATGTGCAGTGTATGGAACATTTTTTTTGGGGGTTGTTTTGTCTGCCTGTTGAAATAGAAGAAAATAACTGTTTAGGTTCCCTTTCAAAATCCTCAAATGTGAATGTATATTAGAATGAGTACAGGGGACCATTGTTAAAAGTGCCGGTACTGTGAAAGGTTAAAGGAATGAATGGCAGTACTGTGTTTGTTTTTTTCATTTTAAAAATATTGTAGTGTCCAATTCATGGGTACAGGAACGAAGGAGTGTCAGTGTCAAATGTATACAAACAAGGGAACAGCTTTTTTTGAAGGAGTGAGGTTCAGAAAAGGAGAGAAGTATTGTGTATTGTGCAGAAGAGAACATGTGAAAAGATATAATGTCGTTAAGTATATATACTGTCCAGTATCTCTCTCTTGGGATTGTGGGGGACATATTAATTGAGTTTTGCTAGCAGTTAAAGTTTTGCTTCTAGTGAAGCAACACATTGACTAACAGTCACAGCCGCTGGCACACAGTCAAGAAGCATAGCACGGTTGCTAAGCACACTTTACCTTTGCTTTTGCTTAACTTTTCTTCATCCACCTCAAAACTCATTTTTCATGCAGTACATCACCCAGTCTCTTTTTCCTGTGTAGGGCATCTTGTCTTCTCAGTTTATTCAGTGGCGCTCTTATGGTGATGGCATTTCTGTGCATGAAATGCAATCCCATTTCTCTGAGCAATCACTTTTCAGGGTTAATCCAAAAACAAACAAAAAAACAGATGTGGGTCCTAAGAAGATTCAACTCCCTACAGCTTTTTTACCGAGGAACACCGACAAATAGGAAAACACAATTTGGCTAATTTTGTTTTTTCTATTACATCAGCAAAATTCAATCAAATCAGTCAAAGTATTTTTGAGATTTTGTGATATGTAGTTTTTCTATTGCAGGGGGTTTAAATATTGCTATATCAAAATGCCATTTCTTAGTGTATGACTACTGCCCTAGATGTACATTCCTGCCAAATTTCAGCTTTTTAACTGAAACGGAAATAGTGTTTTCGATGATGAGTAAACGAGTCATCCAGTCAGTTAATGTTGGATTAGATTAGGTTAGATTAGATAACCTTGATTAATTCAATGGGGAAATTCAGATGCATACATCAGTAGAAACATAAAAAAGAAACAAGGATACAGATTTACAAGACAGAGAATAAAGCCAATCAATAATTAAATAAATAAAATATACTGTATGCTATTATAGCATAAAAGTAATGCTATATAGCGTCCGACCTGGCACAGACTCACACGGAGGCACGTATAAAACAACACAAATGTTTATTTTCTCCAGCTAGAGGGCACATCTTCCCCGTGACCCCTCCAGCCACAACACAGTCCCAAAGCATTTCAAATAAAGCACAAAACACACAAAGTAACATGCCCTTCTGGCACCACCACTACTCCCTTGAAGCTTCGTCCTCTCCTCCCGACTCTGGCCCCTTTTATAGCCCACCCGGAAGCATTCCAGGTGCTTGACCAACTGGTTGCAATTGCACTTCCAGGTGGGGCTGAAAAGTTGTCCAGCTGGGCTGAGGAATCCATGCAGCACCCCCTGGCGGCCACCTCAACTCCCAACCGGGCTGTTGAGGACTCCACCTTCCATGGAGCCCTGCGAGAGGTTGAGGCATCACAGCCGGCCAGGGAGGCTGCCAGCAGGGGTGTCCTGGCCGGGCATGGGACTCGACCGCCCGCCAAAATAGATACATCCACTTTTATATATCAGTCCAACTATATACATCCATTTTGAGTAGGTCAGTTTGAAACAGTTTGAGGGATAGGACTGGCCACTTATGTTCAGCTAAGTTTAGTTTCAGTTTCATTTCATCAGTTCTTGAACATTGTTGTCATTAATGCTCATTTTATAAAGGAAAAATACACACCTGCTTGGTGTACTTTATTTCTAAGCACTGTCCTTTTGGTTAATTATTTAATAAATAACAGGTCCTTTGTTTTGTATGTTTTCTTTGGTTATTGTGCCTGTTCTGATGATCTCCTATTATCTTATTATCTTATTCATTTCATGAAACATCAGTTCTTTGGCGTTACTCAAAAGGAGCATGGTAATTTCTATTCCTTGCTACAAGCTTCCAAAGATTTTTAGTGCTGATTTTCTTGCATTCAAATTAGAAAAACATAGGGGCAATAAGAGTTGTGATAGTTTGGCAGACACAATGGAGAATTTATAGCAACACTTGCTGCTCTTGTTTAAGATAAAATGATGATATACTGGAAGCTTTTAGATGAATAAATGCTCTTCAAAATGTTGATGCTGATGAAAAGGTAGTTGTTGTAGTTTAAGACGGTATACACTATAATAGAAAATGGGTAACATTAAAGGGCTGGAGACCCAAAGGATAGCCCCATTTAACTGCCAACACCAAAGGTATTGGTGTATACCAATAGTAAAAGGTGTTTTTTAGTTTTTGAGAGACTCTGATCCGTCTTTCCTCCTTGCGTGTCGTTCATTAAAAATGAACACTTATCTAATGAGAGTTGCCATTTCATATGGAGTAAATGGAAAGGACAAGCATTCAGATGACATCATCATTTACCACTATTCATGCAGCCATCCATTTTCCACCACTTATCTGAAGTTGAGTCGTGGACGGCAACAGTCTTAGCAGTGAGACCCAAACCTCCTTTTCCCCAGTCACATTTGCCATTTCATGCTGTGGGATCTCAAGGCATTCACAGGCCATCTTTACCAGGGTTTCCTCCCAGCTGGTCTTGCTCTTAAAACCTCCACAGGGAGGCATCCAGGAGTCATCCATATTAGATGCCTGAACCAGCTGGCTTCTTTTGATGCGGAGAGTCAGCAGCTCTACTCCGAGTCTCTCACAAATGTTGGTGCTTCTCACCTTATCTCTAAGGGAGAGCCTAGCCATCGGTGGAGAAAGCTCATTTTTGCTGCTTGTACCCGTGATCTCACTCTTTCGGTCATTACGCAAAGCTAATCACCATAGGTAAGAGTAGGGACATAGATTGACTGGTAAATTGAGAGCTTTGCCTTCTGACTCAGCTCTTTCTTCCTCATTACAGATCATTATTGCAACCGCGTAACTGTGCACACCATGCCAATCTGTCTGTCGTATCACCATCCCTTTTCCCCCACTCATGAACATGATCCCAAGGTATTTAAACTCTTGCGAACGCTGGTGGGACTGGTCACTGCTGCTCGCCGGTAACGTTTTCATGATTAACTTATAATCTAAAGGACTAAGTAACTGCTTTCATTTTGGGCAGATTTATTTGTTGAGTTTTATATTTCAGTCATTTAAAGCTAGACTGATTTCTAGCTCGACTGGTGATTTGGCTGTGTATGGACTATTTTCAGCCTAACCTTGCTTTGAGATGGTTCATTGACAAAAGCGCGATAGACATATGCGTCCCAACAAAACCACGACAGACAAATGAGCGCCGACAAACCCGCTAACTGGTTTTCGACAAAAGCGCGCCACGACAAAATCACGAGAGAGGCCAAGAGAGTGGGACGACCTTGCTGCAATTCTTCCTACATATGCAGGGTGTGATCTTAAGGACTATCTGCGTGCCGTGCTGATGGCATGCCGCATCTCATAATATTGACTTCTAAAATAAACATTATTATATATGCTTTAAACTAGTACCGTAGATCCCGGAATACAAGCCGAGAATTTTGTCCTAGATTTTTGGCTTGGAGTTTGGGGGTCAGTTTATACAACGAGTATCATTTCAGATTCAAGATTTCCAGCGCAATGCCGGTTTTGCCGATGAATACGGAAGTAAATAATGACAAAACCACAGAGCCATCTTTCAGATGAAGAAGTAACTTTGCATGCAGGTACTTTAAATTAAATAAAGAATTTATTCAAAAAAGTGTTTTAGTTGTTGATTTTATTAATAAAATTTATAATAAATTATCGGGAACTTTAAAATAAATTTTTTTATTTTGATTTACAATCCACATCTTGCGTTACAAAACGGATGCGGTCACGTGTATCCGCTTGCGCGATTGTAAACAAACAACCGAGAGCGTTAGTAGCATCAGTCGGAGCCCAGATACATGTGTTTGTGGATGTAATTTCGAAACGAAGATGGACATTGTGTGGAAATATCTCCTCCTCCTCCCTTCCTGCAGCCCAAAGATGTCAAATTAAATGGTGAGTACAGTATGAAATTGTTTCTAGAATAGAATGCCTTTTACTGTCACTATACGCATCTACAATGAGATTAAAAGCAGCTCCTTCAGTGCAGAAAAAAGTTCTGTATAGGGCTTGTATGGTTGTTTTTTAGCCTTACCATAACGCCTTATCTGCGGCCCCGCTTCTGCTTTCTTTCCCTCCTCCGTCTGTGTCGTCTCCTAGACCCGACAACAATCCACGGAGAGCCCGCTGGTCTCGCTATGTTGTCTGGGATGTTTTGCGTGTGATGAAAAACACTCGAAACAGATGTCTGGCTCTGGACACCGATGTCTATAAAGTTCGGAATGGTGTAGCGGATGTTCGCCGAACCGATCGTGCACAAACAAGGACAAAAAAAAGTACAAAAACAACAAAAAAGTGCACTGAAAAGGAGAGCCCTGAGCCGCTGCGACCATGCGCGCCGCCATGCTCCTAGCTTAATCAAAGTAGGCTAGGCACTTTTTATAACTTTTTGGTTAGTACATTAGAAAAATTATTGGTGTTTTGGTAAATTATGCACATTATACAACCCTTTTTTATTATGAAAAGGTTAAGTAAGTGTTGCAGTGGGAGGTTCGGAACGCATTATGGGTTAGCCTTTGCGAACGAATTAAGTTCGTAAGTCAAGGGTCCACTGTATTACGTATTTAAGTTAATCAAATTTATAACAAGTCTCCGGAAATCCACCCGCCGATGTACCGTATTTGCGTATATAGTTAAAACACAAAGGTTCCATTTTACTAAACTTCTCCGCAATCACTTCCTGGTTTCCATCAAAAATGCCGGCAGTCTCAAATTCTCGCCGATAAACATTATAAATATACCCGAAGAGACACTTAAGGAAATTTAGAAAATTTTGCTTGGAGAAGGGGGTTGGCTTAAATACCTGTCATCGGCAAATACATGTAATTTAGTAGGTAGAGAAGGGGATCGGCTAATATACCGGGTCGGCTTGTATTCCGGGATCTACGGTAATTCATATTTAATGAAACTTTCACGATATTGTCAGGGCGATTTTGTCACCGCGATTTTGACGGCGCGTTTTAATCGACGCTATTTTGTCGGCGCGCATATGTCTATCGCACAAATGTCGGGTCACACTTTTAAACTGCTTTGAGTCTTACGTGGCTCTGTTCTCCGGACATCTGAGTTGTCTTCACTTACAATGTGGACTGGTAGGATATTTATATGGTTCGTGTTTGTTTGGTCCCTCCTGTCGCTCGCTATCCAACCTGCAACGGGCCTGCTTCAGTACTCAGCTGCCGAGCTCCTCCAACTGTGCTACCACCTGTCGGAGCCTCTGCTGACTGGGCTGTATCTCCATCGGGACATCGTATCCCCCCCTGTCTGAGATACATCCACCATGGGTCCCGCTGGAGTCTCCAGGCTGACACTTCAAAAATGATAAACTCCATCTGGTCCAGTTCTCGACGTCCTCCATGTACAGTAACTTAGGCAGAGTCGCTGACCACAGTGTGTTAGCCAGTCTAGCCCGGTCGGCTAACACCATTGCTAAATGCGATAACTCCATTGTCAACTTCTGTCTGTTGAATATCCGCTCACTTATGAGCAAGGGGCATTTCATCCACAATCTCCTCACTGATCATAAGTTTGACTTTTTCTGTCTAACCGAGACATGGCAATAACCTCATGACTTTTCCCAACTTAACAAATCCACTCCCCCAGGGTTTGTTTACATCTGTCAACACTGTGGCTCTGGCCGGGAAGGAGGTCTTGCGATAATGTATTGTGAAAAGTGGAAAGTCCTGCTGTTGTCTGTTCCTGCCTTCAGTTCTTTAGAATCTCTCGTGTATTAACTGCACCTATTCCTACTATTATTGCAAATAATGACTTTCTGAACGACTTTGCAGCTTTTCTTACACACTTATCTACTGTTTCATCAAACATAATACTTCTGGGGGATTTCAATATACATATGGATAATATCAATGTCCCTATTACTAGAGACTTTATATCCTGCCTTGAGAGTTTTGGATTCCAGCAGCAAACTGATGTTCCCACTCACTCCAAAGGACATATCTTGGACTTGATTTGCTGTTCTGGGGTTACCCCACTTGATTGTACTGCAGATGAACTCACCATAACTGACCATTTTCTTATTTCATTCAATGTTAAACTTGCACTTTCCAATACTAAGCTTTCCCATCTCGTGTCTTTCCGTAATATTAAGAATATTAACTAGGACTCTCTTTCCTCTACTATTGATTTTCTTATGGACATTCATAATTTATCCACTCCTGAAGAACTGGTCTCACACTATAACACTGGACGTATTGGTATTCTTAACTCTCTCACTCCGTTAAAAGCTAGATCTGTTTCTTTCTCCTTTTCTGCTCCCTGGTTCATGCCTGAACTTCAGCTTTTGAAAGCCAAAGGTCGGCAACTTGAATGGTTGTATAAAAAACTGGACTCTTTGTTCACAAAGAGATGTACAAAAGCCAAATATCAGTATGCTGCTGCTGGAGTATGTGAATTTCCCCTTGGGATTAATAAAGTATCTATCTATCTATTTATCATCGATCTATCTATCACTGTTCCATAGCCTGGATGGAATCCACATTACTCCTCCTGGATCTGAGGTCCCATAGCTGGGCAGAGCCTCCTTTCTAGCACCCTGACATAAGCTATTCCAGGGAGGCTTAGTGTAAACACCAATAGTTGAAGCACATCCTCCAGTCTCCTTTTATAAAAAGCAGACCCACTACATTGGTCTGCCTCTCCAGAGGCACAATTCCTGATAACCATGCAACACTGAGCAGGCATGTCAGCCATGACAGTCCTACAACGTCCATAGCCTTCGATATTTCTTGGCGGATCTCATCCACCTCCAGGGCCTTGACACTGCAGAGCTGTTTAAATACCTCAGTTACTTCCCTCGTGTAAATGGGCATTGATCATCAGCTTCTGGCTCTGTCTCCTCCACAGAGGACATGTCCATTGGGTTCAGGAGCTCCTCAAAGTGTTCCTTCTACTGCCAGACAGCATCCTCAATCCAGTTCACCACTTTTCTACCCTTGCTTAGAATTGCCTGGATGAATCCCTGCCTTCCCTTTCTGAGTCGCATGATGGTTAGCCAGAACCACTTTGAGCATGATCGGTAGTCACTTTCCGTGGTCTTTCCGAACTCCTCCCACACCCAGGTTTTTGCTTACCTGACCACCAACACTGGGTACCTCTCTGCTGCTTCAAGAGTCTCCCATGCTAACCTTGCATGGACAACCTCCTTTTTCAGCCTGATGACATCCCTTAACTCTGGTGTGTACCACTTGGTCCTTAGGTTGCTAGCTCAAGAGTCTCCTATGGCCTTCAGAACATAGCTTTTTGCAGCTGCTTCCACAATGGAGGCTGTCCCTAGACTCATCTGGGTTTGAGAAAAGCTATTTCAGAGGCTGGAGTTGAAAGTCTTCTGGACAGGGGATTCTCCCAAACATTCTCAGGCTACCCTCACTATTTGCCTGGGTTTTCCAGGTCTGTCCAGGCACCTCTCCCACCATATGACCCAACTAGCCACCAGGTGGTGATTAGTTAACAGCTCTGCCACCTCTTCATCTGAATGTCTAGAACATATGGACACAAATCAGATGATGCGAGTATAAAATTGATCATATATGTTTGGCCTAAGGTACTCTGGTATCAGGTGCACTTATGAGCCACCTTATGTTCAAACAAGATGTTTGTTATGGATAAACAATGTCTTGCACAGAAGTCCAATAACAAAACACCACTCGGGTTTAGGTCAGGAAGGCCTTCTTCCCAATCTTGCCTCTCCAATTGTCTCCATCATTACCCATGTGGACGTTGAAGTCTCACAGCAGAAGTATGAAAGCGCCAGGTTTGGACCCTTTCCAGGATCCCCTTCAGTGACTCTAAGAGGAACTGGTACTCAAACTGACATTTGGTGCATAAGCACATATGGAAGTCAGAGTCTGTCCTCTTGTTTTCAGGGACAAACTCCAACATGATATCAACCAGGCAGGGACTCAGTGAGAAGCCCACGCTTTACCCCTAGGCAAATCCAGACTAAAGGAGAGTCCACCCTCTTTCGAAGGGTTTGGTTTCTAAACCAATTGAGTGAGTGGACATAAGACCAACTATATCTACCACAGGGCCCAATCGAGCACAGCCTGAAAATGCAACGTGAGAGGATTAAAGAAACAGGCCAGAGACCTATAGGGAAAAACTAATCAGGAGCACCACGCAACTGTTAGTACTTGCCTTTTGTCTCCATTAAGAGTGTGATGATGGATAGCAGGAAGTGATGACGATTGCTGATACTATTATACTGACAGTATTCACATTGTAGACGATCACTGCTTTACCATTCAAATGACATTCCTTTTGCCTTTTGTGCTCTAACTAGAACTGCAGGGCTGATCTGTGCCAAGGCTATGAATTGGTTCACGGCATGCAATTAGATTAATCCCCATGGTGAAATATTAATTTTAGCATTGCACACACAGTGTTTAAGTGTGTATGTCCATTAAAAATTAACTGTTCTGTGTGATACCAGCAGCCATACCACATGCACTTCTGAACAGGCCATCCACCTAAAGCTAAGCATGTATGGGCCCAGCCAGTATTTGAATGAAATACCAATCAGGAAAGCATGGGTTGCTGCTGGAAGAGGTGTTGATGAGGCCAGCTGGGGACACTTACCCTGTGGCCTGAATGTGGATCCCAATGCCCCAGTGCAGTGACATGGACAATGTGTGGTAAAAATGGCACTGTTGTTCAAATGAGACATAAAATTGAGGTCCTGACTGTCTGTGGTCATTAAAGATCTCTGGGCATCCATCGTAAAAAGTAGAGCGTATCCTGATGTCCTGACTAAATTGCCCACCACTCCCTGGTCATTCTGGCCCCCTAATCATCCCCCATTTCTGACTGGCTAACTAGCTCTCACCCATTCACCACCTAACAGCTAAATGTTTTGCCATTGCATCATCCAGGTGGATGTGGCATGCTAGTGGTGGTTGAAGTGGCTGCCCACTCAATGTGTAAAGTGCTTTGAGTACCTTGAAAAGCACTAAATAAATGTAATGAATTCTTATTATTATTATTATGAAGTAAGAAGCACAAGATGTCATGACTTTTGCTTTCAGTTCATCTATCCATGTATGAACAAGTTATCTATTTAAGATACACAAATCTTAAGTAATAATAATCTACATCCCTATGTTATTGTATATTCTGTAGTTGCAGAATAAGGTTTTGGGGGTACAATCAACTCTGAAGTAATAATGAGCCCCCCATTTACCACGATTTGGTATACTTAATGCAAGCATATTCAGGTTACATTTATATATATGACTACAACATAATAAATAAATGAAGACTTGCTAATTGAGTCCACAAGAAGAATGATCTTTCCAGGCAATATAACAAAAAAGGAAATTGTAACAGTTTAATTATTAAGTGAGCATAAATAAAGGAGCTTAAGAAGGCCAATTAAAGATTTACTAATGTGCAGTGCTGGTCAGCAGAAAACATACTCTTAAGTTAATGGAGGTTAATGGAAAAAGATATAATTGGTAATGGTCAGCAAAAATTGTTTTCTTATTTGATTAGCTGCTTTGGAATAAAAGGACTTTATTAAGAGCATAAATAACTAGCATTAACCTATGGAAGCTGACACTCACCGGGGGATGGTCAAAGATGTCTCCTGCTGTTTTATGCCTTCAGGTATATTGATAATCTAATGTAATTGTTGAAGACCCCATTACAGAACTGTAAGTTGACTGTACTGTAGTATGGGCTTTCTTCAGCTTTGTGTATATGAAAGTGAAAACTGCATTTATTTGTATGGAGAATTATTGTCATTATTTAGTTTGGTTCCATGTGTTATTTTTGCAACATTAACTTTTGTTAATGTTACATTATTTTATTCATTTAGCTGTGTCCGGTTGTCACACAATTTTCTGTTGTCAGTGGTGGTAGATATGGTGGCATCAAACCACAAAGCTACCCCTTAGTGAATGAACTAATGAGTTATACAGTTTTCTGTAGATTAGTGGAAGGAACAAAGTAGTGAGGTCTGTTTTGGTTTTTAGAGCTAATGAAAGAAGAGAGGCCAGAGTAAAAGAACAACAACAAATTAGAGAGATGGCAGGTAAAGGGTGCGTTTTGTACTTGGGGCTCAATAGAACAGTATATACAAAAGCCCTCCCACAGACGGTAGAACTGGCTAGTGTAAAATAACCCACGGTAGCTTCAGGTGTGTGTTGTTTTCTGCTGTTTTGTGTCTTGATTAGTTCATTATTGAGCCCTTCCCATTATAGTTTTAATAATAAAACTCTTTGTTTAGCACTTTGGTCTTTTCTCATTCTTTGTGGACTTTGGGGTTGCTGTATGAGTACCTCCTACTCCTTAAAGTGATAAGTGATTTCATATGTTCATGTTCTGACCTTCTTTTATCATTTGTGCCACTTGAGACTGCGTGTAACAAATTATCGTATTTCTTCTTGCATATTGTGATTAATTTTTTTAAATAAATAATTGTTCTAAAGTACTTTCATATTTGATGAAACTACACTTAGTACAACATAAATTAAAAAGGTAGTGCAGACATTTTCCCTCTTTAATGTGCTATTCAGTGTAATAAATAATGTTGCAAGACAACTTTAAAGAGTTGGGGAATAGCCCCGTATATTGCTTTTTTGCAATATCGTTGGTCAAAGTAAATGAAATAAATCAAACATTCGACAGTAAATGATGGGTAATGGTGGCTTTATATACACGGGACAAAATGGCTGCAGGAAATGATCAAATGGGAAGTGACATCATCAAAGGTGGACCGGAAGTAACGTCAACAGGGGGAGGGCCGGAAGTGACATCATCAAGGGGGGACCGGAAAGTGCCGTCATCGCCAGGAGCCGAAAGTGACATCATCAGGGAAGGGCCGGAAAGTGGCGTCATCTCTAGGAGCTGGAAGTGATATCACGGATGAGGAAGTGGTTGATGTCTTAGTCTCGAAAGTATTGTTTATTGCAGGTATGATTGTATTATTTTTCTTCTTTAATTCTACAAGGTCCGAGGGAGAGGCATTAGTATCTTGAAATTAACCCTCATCTGTTAATAGATCGCTCACCTTAGGGATTTTTGACTGCCTCCGAAGCGCACGTGTGTGACATCAGATAATTCAATAAAAAGGCAATACCCAATAATACATAAAATACTTTAAACTGCATGTAATGTTATACTTATGCTTTTGTTGTGTTAATTTTATATTTGTATTATACAGTATGTTATGTTAATATTATATTCATATTAGTATGGTTTACAGTTATAAAACAAACAGTAGTTGATATTCTTGATTTCACACATTTGTAATAAGTCAAGTTTTGCTTTGAAATTTATATATACAGTATATATTATATACAGTAATCCCTCCTCGATCGCGGGGGTTGCGTTCCAGAACCCCCCGCGATAGATGAAAATCCGCGAAGTAGAAACCATATGTTTGTATGGTTATTTTGATATATTTTAAGCCCTTATAAACTCTCCCGCACTGTTAACATTATTAGAGCATGACATGAAATAGACATGAAATAACACCCTTTAGTCAAAAGTTTAAACTGTGTTCCATGACAAGACAGAGATGACAGTTCTTTCTCACAATTAAAAGAATGCAAACATATCTTCTCTTCCAAAGAGTGCGCGCATCAGGAGCAGAGAATTTCAGAGAGAGAAAGAGCTCGCTAAGAAAAGCAAACAATCAAAAAATCAATACGTGCTTCTGTGCTTTTATCTATGCCGCACCGCGATAAAGCGGCATTTTTTAGAGGAGCGTCCGTATCTTTATCTTCTAAGCAAACAGCCTCTGTGCAAACAGCCCCTCTGCTCACACCCCCTCTGTCAGGCGCAGAGAACGTCAGAGAGAGAGAGAGCACGAGATTAAAGCAAACAATCAGAAAATCAATACGTACTTTTGGGTTTTTAAGTATTCCGAAGAGGAGCGTCCCTATCCTCTGTGCAAACAGTCCCTCTGCTCACACCCCCTCCGTCAGGCAGAGAGAGTGAGAGAGACATAGAAAAGCAAACAATCAAGCACCGTGCGGGAAGCATATCTTATATCATTGAGGAGTTTTAGTTAATATGTAATACATGCTCTGATTGGGTAGCTTCTAAGCCATCCGCCAATAGCGTCCCTTGTATGAAATCAACTGGGCAAACAAACTGAGGAAGCATGTACCATAAATTAAAAGACCCATTGTCTTCTGAAATCCGCGAACCAGCGAAAAATCCGTGATATATATTTAGATATGCTTACATTTAAAATCCGCGATAGAGTGAATCTGCGAAAGTCGAAGCGCGATATAGCGAGGGATTACTGTATATTGTAACAAATTGACTCCAGACAGCCACAAAGGTTTGGGGCAGCCACCTGTTCCTCTTCGGAACCGGGAAGTGATGTTACCAGTGGCACCGGAACCGGAAGAGGCGTCATCAGTGGTGCCGAAAACGGATGAGATTTCCCAGGAATGGTCTGCAAGAGACTGAGAGAGACATTCAGCACACTTTGCCACGGCCTGGTCTGGCGTAGTATTACGGTTACTTAAGCCCTTTGGCTTCTTCCTAATTGTACGTGTGTGACAATATATATAAATATTGTCACACACGTTTATATTCTAAACTTTTCCATTGCCCAGATATAAAAATTTGTTGGTGAAATAAACAGGACTTTTCTTGTAATGTTTAAAAAGTGGACCTTACAAAGACATCTAATTTGGCTTTTTGATGGTGAAATACAATGTTATGTTGTAAAGAGCTTGTCATGTGTACTTTGTCAGCTAGTGGTTTGGTGTTTGCTTAAGCATGGCTTTAATGTTTGATAATTTGTGTAAGTAGAAAGTGCAATTATATTAGCTCTGCTGCATTGTATTGTCTGGCTACGGATGTTTTTTAGTGCTATCTATAATGCAATACCGATACTATAATGCACATGTAGTTTCAAAAGATGGTTTCAGAAGCTGTGTATAAGTTATAGGTATATTGTACTGTTGGTTTGGAATTATGATGTCAGAAGAGTGAGCCAAGACAGCTGATTTTAGATTATATGAGCTTCTGGTGCACTCAAGAGTACTTCTTACAACCTTTGTCCCTAGTTGCACAAACACGCCACAATATAGCTTCCTGACTTTAGTGGCAGAAGCATATGAGCTCTGAAAGCACATTTTGGACACAAGACCTTCAATTGTAAAAAAATGTCAGTTGTTTTGGAGAAAGGCTGACCACATCATACATCGATTACCTTTATACAATTTGTAAAAGAGTTAATTTATTAGACAGCAAAGAGATTAGAGAGAAATCAGAGTGAAGACGGGGGTTAAGTCATGCCAAGAATGCTCTGACTGACACAAGGAATGGCATGCCTGGAAAAAATTAACATTTAGCTATACCAGGTTGTATTGGAGTTTATTGCCACAATTTATTTTGCTTTTGTTTTATGGCATTATCTCTTTGATCTATAACACATGAATAAATATATGTTACACTTCAACTGCCTGTTCTTTTGTTCTGTCTCATTGCCTGAGGTTATAGGAGGGGGCAAGTGCTGAAGTACAATACCTGACAGAGTGGTAAGCGTATGAGATTTGAGGCATTCTGTTAAGGTCTACAAAGTAAGCAGTATAAAAAGGGGCCACTGTAGGACAATCTCACAACAAAACACCCTTTCCTTAATATTTTGATTGACTTTGATTGAGTGTAGCAGGTTGCATTTATCCTATGAACTTGACATCAATGTCTGTGAAGCACATCTAAGGTTAGCCCTTTCTCTGGTCTTCTTGCCTGAGGCTGCTGCCCAGAATGAGTTAAGCAGTCTGTTTAAGCAGTTTATGCAGTACATTATTTTAGATAAAACACCCTCCTCAGATTATCCCAGAGTTATCTTTTTGGATTCAAGTCACAGTGTGCATATGGCTATACTCACTGTGTAGCAGTAGATTTAAGAAAAAATTCCTATTTAGCATTTTGTAATAATTCTAAACTACTATGAGAATTATTAAAACAAATTGTCAGTTAAGATTAAAGGTCACTGCTTCTGTGACACTGTGATCTGTGTTACAGATCTTAAATATTACATTTGCAAAATGAATCAAATAAAATGAAGATAGGACAAACAGGAATAAATGAAAGAACCCAGAACTTAAATTTATCCTTGGGTAGTTCTTTGGTCTGCTGAATGCAAGAAATTATTCTTCATTTTTTTCTAAAATATTCTGGTTCTATACAAGCACAAAGAGTGCTTTTAACCTTGTAAAATTGTCCCTGAGCAGTGCCACATTTGAATGATAATTAAAATTGCATTAAAGCCAGAAGAATTGTTAGCAGCGCCTTTCCCAGTCAAATCCTGTTTTACTCTCCTAATAAAACCACCCATTAAGCTCTTTGGTATTTTACATGAGGCACTGCAAAGAATTTTTTTAGTGCAGCAGTTATTACATACAATTAATGTCTAGTCCAAAATAACCCTAAAGAAACTCATTTGAAATATAGTTTACATAGCTACAGAACTGGGAATACAGCAAGTCTATGAAACAGTAAAGTGCCTTGCACTTTGTGCAAAATTTCTGGCTGCTGGAGTCAGAATTCATAAGCAATATTTAGTCTTTACAAATTGAAATAATTATTCTATAAAAAAAGTGACTCAGTCTGTACACAATTGTGTCTTTTTTAACACCTGAATAAAGAGTAAAAATGATTACACAACTAAATAGAAAGAACTTTTAAATACAATTTTCTGGTTTAGTTGCTGCAAAATTATCAACACAGTAGTTTTTATTTAACACAATGTAACATTCTGAAACCCACTCCTTAGCTTTTTGTGGTGACACCAGATGCATGGTAAGCTCGTCTAACGCAAGGCCAACTCAACTGTTTTCATACATACAGCATATTACATTAAAAACGTGTTAAGCTTTAGAATAGCAGTACTTTTCATACACCCTTTGTTATTACATTTCATATAAAGCCGAGAGAGGTTATTACAAAGATGTCATATGTCAAAACTTGCCCATTTTAATTCCATAAATTCCAAAATCAAATAATGAACGTTATAATATTTTTTAAAGGAAATTGGGCCGTTCTGATATCTTTCAAATCAGGTGCTTGACATTCAAAACAAAGGGGCAGTTAACAATCACTTAAACAAGGGGTTACCACATTCAGGCCTGGACTGCCACATTGACAGCAGGCTTTTGTTTCAACCCAGTTTCTTAAATAGAATCTTTGCCAATAATGCAACTTCATGTCTGACTTTACAATTATTAATGTTTATTAGTGTTTTCATTCATTTCAGGTCATTCTTTTCTGAGGATATCAACATTTGCTGAGATAGGCTTCAGTTGTCCTGCGACTCTGCCCTAGATCAACAGGATTGGAAAATGAATGGATGGATGGATGGGTAATTTCTCATTCTTCAGTTTTTCATCTTTCATTTCTTTCCAAATATTTTCATAAAAATGAAAACCTCATAAAGGATGCACATAGATGTAAATGGGATATCTTAGATGGTGAGCTTCTGGCTTCTTTGTCATTTGCATCCTATTGATAATTAGCATCTGGTTAGGAATTTAAAAGGCAATTAAAATTGAATAAAATAAAACTGAATAAAGGTGAATGCAGCTATTTAAGAACCCCTGATCAAATATTAGTATAAGTTGTACTGAAAAGATGCACTTTAATTTAACTATTAGATGAATTTAAACGTTTCTCAACACTGCAAATATATCATGATCTTTACTACAAATGTGACAAAACAGAATGCATCATACATTTTTGTTATACTTGTGGTAATGAAAACACACAAATAAATATCTACAACACAACAATATGTGTTAGAGTGTATATTATACAAAACTTTAAATAACTATCAGCATATTAAGGTTAAAAAATATACAGTACTTTTTTTTGTGTCAGTCGAGTATCTATTGCTAACAATATCATTGTACAATCAATAATATTTCACCAGCCAAATGTGAAGCTCACACATAAGCCTATTGGAATGAATCAGATGATCTTAATGGTTTATTAAATCTATATCCTGACAAAAGATTGTGTCTTACAAAATTATTTGCTTCTGTTAATTTACCTGGAAATATAAAGTGTGGGTGAGTGTGTGTATATATGTGTATGCCCTATGATGAACTGACATCCTGTCCAAGGTTGGCTTTTACAAGCGTCAACAATGTCCAGTGCTATTAGACTAGTCATTGGGTCTCCATAAATCTGAAATATAGGGATATTTACAAATCAAATAACTATACATCATTGAAAGGCTTTACAATAAAGACATAATTTCACAGTTTTCAATACTTTATGGCTAGTGGATCTATTGATCTTTAATGAATAGTATTTCTATTTAAGAAAAGCTTCTCACTGGCTGTCACTGAGTAGGACTAGGAGATGCCCTGCTAAATTAAACTTGGCTATCACTGGTGTAGATTTAAGATTTAACTGTATGTTCCTGTGGTAACACTTTTAGCCAGTACTTCAATTTGCTTTTATGATTTATAGGACATAGGTCACCGAAGCTATAAATATTATCTAGCTGTGTATTTCATTTAAGTTACACATTTTCTGAGTTAATTCATTTAATTAGGATTAGTACTAGAACATACGTTATGCATGCACTTATATAACAATGCAGTATCTATTATATATTGTAACACTGTAAAAGCAATATACATCTTAAAAAATGTTAAAGCAAAACCTGCTCAAAATTCCTCAAATTCATTAAGAGGTCCAGTAATTGCAAAGGGGATTTACTTGACCTTGCAGCAAGGCATTTTATCACAAATGCTTGAAGTGCAGGAGAGCAACAGACATGATAACATAGGGCCCCATCTGCTCAACTTTAATGACTATGCTATTTGGAGGAAAAAAGGTTTCTCTGGAGCAGCTGGTTCCTTTCCAAATGACCTTTTAGCATTTCTCATCTTGCTATCTGACAGATGTGTCAATTCAATAATTTCAAAAGGCCCTGAATAAATAACCAATTGTAAGCAAGAATGACCCGAAGGGATGTCAAAATGGGTGCATATAGTGCACATTACAACGTACCAACAGTAGACGCTGGAAAATGCTGTAGACTCAAAGCTGTTTCTTTGCTGCAGCTTTGAACTGAATAGCTTGCAAGTCTAAAGATCAGTTGTTTTCTAGGAAAAAGACTGTGAGGTGAATTGAAAGCTATTGTGATGTGTTTGACCTTGGAGCACCGCTATTAGCTGGTTGCAGGACTCAGGTGGTATGTCACAGCTCAAAATGGTTTCCTTCTCAGTCACTTGGCTTGCAGCTGAGGAGAAAAGACTTTAGGCTGAAGCTAATTGGTTCTGTGAGTGATTGGAAGCTGTGAAGAGGTGACTGCAATCAGACTTGGTCTGATAGATTTTAATGCTTTCCAAATAGTTTTCAGAGAGGAAGCAGGTGTGCCTGGTTTTAAAAGTAAACCAGGTCTGGACACTGGATAGTGATTTTTCAAATGAACAAATGTGAATTATTCTTTTAATGTTATCTGTTTAACTGTAATAAAATACCAGAACATATGTCATTTATTATTATTATTATTATTATTGTCACATTTCTTTTAGCATCCTGTGCATAATCAGAATAGTTTAAATCATAGATAAAGACCATAGCTACATCTTAGATTCCTTTAAGGCTTGCCTCCTTGTATGCATTTGACTCCTTTATCACCATATATCCAAGAAGAATTCTATTTCAAGTTATATCCAGTTGCAGAATTCATCTTAAACTAGCTGGGGAGTTATAAATACCGTATCAGTAACAAATATTCTTGTAAACACGTGAAGTCTTTGTGCAACTGCTGACGTAAAGAGGTGCAATGAAATCTTAAGAATACATTACCATTTCTTCATCATTTTCTTTTCATTTTTTTCTCCTGACGGTTGTGGTTGGGTGACTAGTCTGCCATATCTCCAGCAACTTCTTTGAACGCTTTTTTTGTGAATGACGTATCTTTTGATGCCCAGCACAGTCGAGAGATATAATCCCTCCAGCATGTTCTGGATCTATCCATTGGTTGTTCCAGTGGGCAATACCTTGTACACCTCCTGTGGATGTATTCTAACTTCATGCCCAAAACACCTCAAGTTGCTACTTTCCATCCAGAAAAGCAGCTACACTACTCTGTGGTTCTCTCATTTTGCCAAGGTTTGTGCAGAATATATGAAATGTGTTGATAATGAAAAAGGGTGTCTTCATTTTACACAATTAATGACATCCTTGAAGTTCTGATCCATTAAAAATGCAAGACTGTTACTTAAAAAACGTAACCCTTTCGACCCTGACATCCTATTACTAGTACATAAATATGCAGTCATTTTTGTAATGCACAGGGGTACGTTTGCAGCTGTCAGAACCTATTAGCACAAACTGGAGAGACTGGCAAACACAGAAGTGAAAATGGACGCTTCCGGACTGTGCACACCACAGAGTAAGTAGCTCCACTTTCAATTTTATTTCCTCAAGAAGATTGAAGTATTTGGCAGCTATTGAATAATAATAGTGATAATGTTTTTTTCATTTTTGAGCTTCCTAGACACCTCAAAGGTATCTAGGAGGTGTATACAAAATATTTTTCCCATAAAAACAGTATATCCAGTGCCGAAAGGGTTAAAAACTTCTGTAAAGTAATAATTACTTTCTGATAAAAAGTTTTTGAATATAACTGAACTGTGGTGGGAAAGCACACCTTCCCTAGTTGCTTTCTACTTTACCTTCCATTCTGCTCAGATAGGCTCCAACAACCACAATGATGTAAACACTTAAAACTGGGCAGCCTAGACGTAAAACTTCAGCAATTCTCTTTACCTTAATGTGTTCAAATATGTCAAATGTTAATGTATGGTCTGGCCCATTTTCTGTATTAGAATACTTGGACACATTACCCTTTATCAAGGTGCAGTTTATCCATGTTAAAGTTAAAGTAATTAAGAAAACAAAAGTGATGAAGGGTATTTCAGCTGGTTATAGGTTGTCATTGACAAGACCACCACCAGGGTGAAACAGAAGACAGGAAAAACCTTTGGATGTGAGAGAGAGTCTCTCATTTCCATCTTTTCCAAGGGAGTATGTTCTAGCCTGTAACAATCTGCTGATGTTCTTGCCCCTTGCAATATCTTGCCATTCTTGCTAGGTTGATACTCTTTCAGATGCTTTTACTTCACTTAAAACCCACAAGTATCAAAAATACCATGTGTTTTGCAGGAATGACAGGTCGCACAACAGAGAAACATTTTGACACCAACCGGGTCATCCCATTTATTACAGTTTTAGTAACTTTAAGTAATGCCTTTTTAGGCTTTCTTAAACAGCCCTTTTGGGACAAAACAATGAAAGATTTAAAGGCATAAATGCCAACAGAAATAAGGGTCCTTCAGGGGAGTTCCGTCCAGCGGTAAGCTCAACCTGCAAAAGACATCACCTGTATGTATCAGAAGGTGCGGGACTAGGTGCCCTCACTGGGTGGTTTCTCAGAGCTTTGGAGAGAAAAGAAGAAGTTGTTAGTGACAGCACCCTTCTTACCCGGGAGGGTTATTGTATACCTCGAGTGAGCCAGCAAGGAGATCCTCTGATGCACATGTTATCTTTATGTCATTTGTGTAGAAAGTTATAATCAGGAAACCTTGACCCATTTCTTCTTTCTTGCAATAGTTTAAAATTCAGTGATTGCTATAGGTATAGGATATATTAACAATGATAATTTCCAGTCTGTCCCCATAAAATGTATTTATTTGCTGCTCCTAGAAATTTCCTTTCCAAAACAGTCACAAGGCAAATTGCCTCTGTAGCCACCATCAACCTAAGCGGCCATTCAGGGAGACTTTTTGTCTACCAATATGGGGTAGTTTTTCTTCTGGATTAGATAAACTTTATTAATCCCATGTGGAAATCCAAACGCATACAGCCAGCAGAAACATGAAAAACAAGAATACAGACTCACAGGACAGATAATACAGCCAATCAATCAGTCAATAAATAAATAAGTAAATAAATAAAGTTAATGAGTACTTTGGGTAAACGTGTTGAATTGACAGAGAAGACTCCAAGTGCCGCTTCTTAGCACACCAAGGTGGAATGAGCCAGTGGCTAAAAGCCCTCCAACACAGCGCCCCCTGGAGGTGATGAAGAAGATTTTTCATGACAGGATCTAATTTTGCCATCATCCTGTATTTTCCACAACAGCTTCCAGTGTGTCCAGGGTTCACCGTGTGATGGAGCAGACTATCCTGACATGTTTGACAGCTTCTATCTAAACCTTCAACTCTTTAGTGCCACATTAATGGACCTTCTTGACATTGGTAAGCCCTTGGCCTGATAGTCAGTTCTTCTCTATCTTTTTTCCATCCATCCATTCATCCAACCATTGTCTTAAGTTCAGGCAGCAATAGCCTTTACTGGCAGCATAAAGAGGACGGAAAGAAACGATCATGGCAAGAATGTATTCATTTATCTTTCAATTTTCCTAGCTTATTTCAGGTGAGAGTTTACTTTTGTATTAAAAGTAATTATTTTTGACAGCCTCTTTAGTAATTATTAAACTATGAATTCATTATTATCACTTCTTCTTCTGTATAATTTAGCTTTCTACTTTTTTCATTTCTCAAGAAATGTCATTAGGTTTTTCACAACCCCCAAGTGAGTGTGTACATGCAATTATTTCAATCACTTAAAAAAAAAAGATAAATTGCAGAAAATAACATAATTTCTCTGAAATGTAATTATGCCATCTTACGCTTTGCTACAAATTTATAATGAAATTTGCTCCGGTATGAATCAATGAAGAATACTGACATTGAAATGAATGCGATTGCACTTTTGTCACAGACTTTTTACCTAGGCAATTTATTTATGTTGAAGTTTATTTCTTGGATCATGACACATTTATAAGTAGAGTTGGAAACTCCTGTTGCATCTTCTGTTAAATGCAATTGTATTCTTTAATGTTGTGAAAGATGCCCCGGACACAGACAAACACGATACCAGATGTCCAAAACACATACAGTACAGGCCAAAAGTTTGGACACACCTCCTCATTCAATGTGTTTTCTTTATTTTCATGACTGAAGGCATCAAAACTATGAATGAACACATGTGGAGTTATGTACTTAAAATAACTGAAAACATGTTTTATATTCTAGTTTCTTCAAAATAGCCACCTTTTGCTCTGATTACTGCTTTGCACACTCTTGGCATTCTCTCGATGAGCTTCAACAGGTAGTCACCTGAAATGGTTTTCACTTCACAGGTGTGCCTTATCAGGGTTATTTAGTGGAATTTCTTGCTTTATCAATGGGGTTGGGACCAGCAGTTGTGTTGTGCAGAAGTCAGGTTAGTTGGACGATCATTTATTTTTCAACGGGACAATGACCCCAAACACACCTCCAGGCTGTGTAAGGGCTATTTGACCAAGAAGGAGAGTGATGGAGTGCTGTAAATGGTCATGAAAATAAAAAAAACACATTGAATGAGGAGGTGTGTCCAAACTTTTGGCCTGTACTGTATGTTTTATTTTTTGTTCTTGCATAGCAAAGTACACACAGTGCACAATCCACCACAATAATAACTCACAGTCCTTTTCTTCTCCCTCTATTGCCTTTTCTTCACCACTTCCTCTCCTCTCCTGCAAGCTCCGTCCTCTTCCACCCAACTCCAGCTCCATGAATAGAGTGAGGCGGCCCCTTTTATAATGCACCCGGATGTGCTCCAGGTGTTCCCTGATGATCTCCCTGCAGCACTTCCTGGGTGAAGCACTCTGGGTGTACCTGCTTCCTGGTTCGGCAGAACTTCCTGGGGCCTCTTGCATAAACGTGCGTACCCACAGAAATGTTGCGTAAGAACGTTTCCATGTTCAAATCGCGATGTAAAAAAACCTACACTTGGTGTAAAGCCACACACTTTTCCACGGTACCTCATACCCTGTCGTACGCAAGTTCTCTGCTTGGTTTTGCAGACTGGCGGCACCCAGCGTCAAAGCAGTGCTACTGTTCCTGTGTGGTTACCCTTTATTTCTTAGAGCCACATTCCTGCCGTGGCTTTATAAATACAGTGGAACCTCGGTTCACGAATGTCTCGGTACACGTACAACTCGGTTCACGACCAAAAAGTTTGCCAAACTTTTGCCTTGGTTCACGACCACACACTCGGTATACGAACAAGCCAGTTTCCCTTTCGGTTTGTGCGCGCCGATGATTTCCATTGATGTGTTGCATTGTTCTCGGTCAGACGTGCCTACCTGCCTGCCTGCATGTGAGAGAGAGAGAGAGGGAGAGAGAGAGAGCGAGCGAGCACGTGCTGCTGAGAGAAAGGGGGAGGGTGCGTGCTGCTGAGAGAGAGGGGGAGGGTGCGTGCTGCTGACAGAGAGAGAGAGCGAGCCTGCTCCTGCAGCTGAGCAGGGAGTCTGGGTGTTTTGTGTCGGTGTTATTCAATGATTTTTACATTAGTTTACTATTACACTGTGCATTCTATGGTGTAATTAACACTATTTGTGCTTAATCTTTAAAAAAAATATATTTACATACAGTTTGTACGGTCTGGAACTGATTAATTGTATTTACATACAATCTTATGGGGGAAATTGCTTCGGTTCAGGACCAACTCGGTTTACGACCAGAGTTTTGGACGAATTATGGTCGCGAATCTAGGTTCCACCATACACTGAAACTAACCGCATATTGTTTATTCGTGTAATGCATCTGATTGTAATTAACTTGTAACAATATAATGGTCCAGGGAGTAGCCATAGTATTCCAAATACCATAACTGCTTTAGCGTTGTTACTCTCTCTGCACCTTCTTCTTCTTCTTCTTTCAGCTGCTCCCGATAGGAGTTGCCACAGCGGATCATCTTTTTCCATATTACTCTCACTGCACCACTCTGAGTATTTATATCACTGTATCTGAGTGGGGAATCACAGCAGCAGCTGATCGGAAAGAGAATTATCGGTATACAGCATCAAGCACACCCTGCCTCAGCCACGGCAAAACGTTTCAAAGCCTTTCCTGTGCGGACCTCACAGTTCAGAAACAGTTTCATCCCAAGAATTATAAACGCACTCAATCAATTGCTCCTTGTAGAACTGTTTGTACTTATAAGTAGAATTACCTCACTGTAAACTTGCACTACAGTTACAATATTGCACAACCTGCGCCACTTTATAAAGCGCATATTTACATATGATGACGATATCATTTTTAAGATGAAATACAGCAAAATATGTTGATTATATTATATAGATAAAACTTTAACTTCATTTAAATAATCTGTATTGTTAATAATTAAACATGTGAGGACATGGTTCCGCAGCGCTAGCTAGTTCATGGATTGATCCTACCTTGTGCTGTATTCTTTCTGGGGCTGACACGACATTGGAAGGATAGATGGATAGAATGATTAAACTTGTACTACAAAGATATTTCAATGTTCCTTAAAAGTTTTCAAGAATCGTCGTTGTAAGCTTACAGATGGCTTAACGTCTATTACAGAGCTGATTGTGTGGCGATTGGGTATGTGGAGAAAGAAAAGTAAGCACAGGAATTGGAGGTTAGTACGTTTGAAAGAGACAGTACTGCTACAACAATTTCATCGAAGGTCGCGCACAATCCCGCACCGTATTCTCCTGTTTAATAACATGCTTTAACTCCTATCATAATGAAAAAGATATTACGTATACATCTCTTTATTTTAATTATTCAGAGAGCTGTAATATCACAAATGTAATGGATTCTGTGTCCTGTTGGAGAAAGAGAAAGCGGAAGCACGTAGTGATTCACACACATAGAGTGAAAGATCAAATACAAAACAAAGCATTTAACATGCTACTTTAATTACGATGTGATTTGAGAAACTGGTTAATTAAACGATTTTAAGATTAAGTTTATGATGTTCTACTTTAATGACAAAATAAACTATGTAATTAAAGTGGAAATTTCAAGACTGAAGTTGACATTTCGTGCTTTTTTTCTACTGTGTGCCTTTTTTTCTCTGTACCCTAATAAGCTTTCATATGACACTCAGACGGTGGGCTACAACTAGCCTTTTCATGGCGACTTTGATATGTAACAACTTCTTTTTTATTTTGGGCACTGTGTGACTATGTCAGGCGATCAGCTTCCTTTTGTTGTTTATACCACTGTTTTAACCAACAAATAGTACGTTTTTCCTTGCCTCCACTTGGTATTCGCTGAAATTCTTCCATTTTCCCTCTTGCTTTTTCCATTGTCTTTTCACAGAACACTGAGCTTAAGGGCTATTTATATTGATTTGCATATTCAAAGAGGTGTAATTCTTGGGAGGATTTGGGGCGGGACAGCACATGCGTGCACAAGAGTTACTTTTCACGCTGACCGGGATTTATGTAGCGGAAGAACGTGGAAGTGGGCGAACGCACAGATTCCTGCATCTGGATTTTTTTGTGCGTAAGCACAATTCGGCTTTTGTGCTTATGTCATGTTATAATGCGAATTCTATGCACGGCATTATGCATGAGGCCCCTGGTGTTGCGGAAATGCTGCGGTCCAAGGCTCCTTTGTCTTTCCGGTGCCCCTTGGTGGTGGCAAAGGATCCCCACGGGGTTGACTTTTAAAGTTCCGCCGCTCCCACACATTCCAGATTGGCTGCCCTCTTGTGTCTTGGAAAAGGAATTGCCGCACTCCCGATCCCCTGCTTCTCCAGGTCTCCTAGTGGGGCAAGGTGCCCGGCCATCCATCACAATGTATATGACCTAGCAACTTTAACTAAACTGTAAAACATGTATATACAAAAACTAGACCAAAAAAAACTTTAAATAGGAGTTCATTTTGCTATTATTTAGCAAACATATCTGCCAATGGGGTAAGCAAAATTTACTTTACAAGATTTAATGTCATGATATAAATACTTTTCACTTGCTTAGATTTCATTTTTTGCAGTGTATTGTATTATATGAAAATATGGAAAGGCATAGATCAAAAAAGAGTGTGACTAGGGAGCTCCTGTCAGCTATTATTCTTAAATCTTCAAAGACTCTGGTAAAAGACAAAACACCTATGCATCTAACAACTAATTAATTTTCACTGAGTATGATTACACATAATAAAATTAATACACTGATTTTAGACAAATGCTTTCAGAACAGAAAGACTTTTCCCATGATGTGTGCTGCTTTCACCAGCTTATGATACTGCTATGCTGTCTATTGTTTAGTTTTTTCATGGTTTTAGTCTGCACACCATTAGTTTTTTGTGTTCTATGTTTTTCCAGAGATGCATGCAAAATTTAAGAGGTTTACATTTTAATATATATTATTTCAATAGCAGTAATATGAATTAGTAGTATCATACTCGTAAGAGTGACTGGTAATTGATGTTTCAAACTGCTCAGTAAAGAAATATCTTGAAGAAAAAATACAGTTGTAAATACCTAGAAACAAAAATATTCCTAAGGTGCTCATTAGGGGAGTCACTCTGGAGAGTAGTTTTATAACTACCATGATGTAAGTCAATGCACGAAACTGTAAAGTGCTACCTAGGCAAGTACTGTAGGATGAGCATTAATTACCCAAGCATGAGGCAAGATACCGGGGTATATAAATAGGATTATAAAAAGGATTTATGTGTTTGTGAAATGTTCTTACAGATTCATTGTTCTGTGACTGATTATAATTTCAAATCTGACTTTTATATGTGATAACTGATACTGTTAGTCTAAATTGAGTGTGTACAGTAGTATTTTCAGCAAGATTTCTACCATTGACAGTAAACACAGTTTTGCATGTTAAAAATGCATAGTTAGTTTAGATTTTCTGGGAAAAATGCACCAATTAGAAGACCATACTAGGACTGTGACAGCTTAAAATTAAGCTTGATTTATTAAGATAATTTGGTTTATCTTGCTATCAGCATTTGGTCATAACCAGCAGCGGCAATATTTTGGCTACTACATATTTAATTTAGAATTAGATGGGGGTAAAAATATCAAGTTCTTTCTGTCCAGGTGTTATGGAGTTTTTTGCTACGTTTTTTAAGGATTTTAATGGCGACATCATTACAGGGATAGTTTGAATGAATTTCTTGCTGAGATCTCCACCATTTTATGATACAGTACCTGCATAACAATGGAATAATATTTACTGGTCGCTTTGCCCATCGCCAGTCAAGGAACATGCAAGTCTTATGACGTACTGTATTAACTTCATTTTGTCTTATGTAAAAGGCAGCGGCATGCAACAGTTTATATCCTAGTGCTGGATCAATTCTTTGTTTTCTTTTTAGTGTTAGTTAATGTAAAGAAACCCAAATCAGGCTCAGAATTTTTGCCTTATACACTGCAAAAAATTAATTGTAAGCCAAGTGAAAAATATGTAAATTATGAAATCACGTTTTGTTTTCCTTATTATAAAAATTATTGACTTATCCACTCAATTGTATTTACAATTATTTAGCTTACTTTAAGAAATCTTTTCAAGTACATTTTTCTTACCCTTTTGGCAGACTTTTTTTGCTAAATACAAGCAAAACATCTCCCATTTTCTTGTCTAGTAATGCATATGCGTTTTTTGCAGTGTAATTTCCATTGGTTTTGATTGTTTGCTGGTCTAGTGTGTCTGTTTTGCTCTCTGAATTTTTTTTTTTTAGCCTTTCTGGTATTTAAACTGTCATCTTTTCTGTTGTGTTCTGGCTTGTCCACATTTTGTTCAGTTCACACCCTGTTTACTTCCTAAACTAAAAGTACCGTTTCTCATTTACACGTCTTATCAGTCCTTAAAGTGACTAGCGCAGATACTATACAATACAATAAAATTTATTTTTGTATGGCCCAAAATTACACAAGAAGTGCCACAATGGGCTTTAACAAGCCCTGCCTCTTGACAGCCCCCCAGCCTTGACTCTCTAAGAAGACAAGGAAAATTTCCCAAAAAAAACCCTTGTAGGGAAAAAATGGAAGAAACCTTGAAAGGCAGTTCAAAAAGAGACCCCTTTCCAGGTAGGTTGGGCATGCAGTGGGTGTCAAAAAGAAGGGGGTCAATACAATACAATACACAAAACAGAACAAATCATCAATACAGTATAAAAATAAAATATTTACAAGTATGGAGTAGAATTTAATAGTAGATGATATCCCATAATATGATTTGGATTTGTTACAGATACAGAAAAGGTATTCAGCACCCAGAATCACCTCTGTGAAAAAAATGTCTAACAATAGTGACTGCACAGACAGAAAGTTAGCAATCTCACTAACATAAAATCCAGGGGTGCAACAACAATCTTTTTTTTTTTCTTGTGTACCCCAAAATCACTCAAGGAATGCCTCAATGGACTGTTTTTGACAAAAGCCCTGACTCTCATAAAGATAAGAACAAACCCCTAAAAAGAACTTGGGAAGGGCAATTCAGAGAGAGACCCCTTTCCTAGGAGGTTGAGCGAGCAATGGGTGTCAAAATATGGGGGTAAATACAACACACAAAACAGAACACAAGTAATCTTCTTCACAGAGTTAGATGGCCAACCTCAGAAATACAATACAATAGTAGAAACTACTCTACTCATACATAGCTGTTCTCACCAAGTGCCGGCGCAGAGTGCCATGACAACTCTGATGGCAAAATGCAAGAATAGATTATACTACTCTCTAAATACAGAACTATCACGTATGAGGAAAGATATTTGTTAAAATACATCAAACACAAAGTAGAAATGAATTAACATAAATGAAAAACAGCAATAGCTGTCCATGAGCTAAATGTAGAACCACCGCCAGATTGTAGAAAAGGGGTCAGACAAGCCAGTCATAGTCCTGGAGACCTCGGCTAATGAGCCGACTCCACCCTGCTAGCCACTCTACAGCTGAGTCAGTGGTGTGCTGGCCAGTATGATAAAAGGACCCTTCTACCCAATAATTCCAGTGCTCCTTTATCTTATCATGGGCAGGCAAGCAACTTGGCAGCAGAGCAGTGGAACCAAGTGCCACATAAGGATACCAAAAAAGGGAAACACAACATGGGAGTTAGTAACTTTTTATAAATATCATATTAAGTACGAGTGATTAACAACAGAAATGCAGTAAAATGCCTTACTGATGCCTACATATCTGTCTATGACACTGTTATGGACAGTTCAGCTAACAATGATTTTTGTTATTAGCATTGATATTCTTGTTCAGCAGTCATTAAAGACAAACTTAATGTCAGTTTTACAATAAACAAATAAATAAATAGAAAATGTAATTGTGTTTTGTCATGTTGTATGGTGTTTCTGACCTTTGCTTCTTTGAATTTGTTTGTGGAAATCTTTGACTGACTTTTTAACACTGTATCTTATTCATTTTATGAAATGTGTTACAATAAGTTGGACACAGAATTCATTCAGTACTAACACCATCCATTTCTGTTCTCTATCAAATCAAATCAATATCAGTACATCTCCCACACCCAGTTTAGAAAGCTACTCTATGTAATTCACGAACCCAATAAGGATTATTGATTTCCCTTTTATTTCATTACTAAACGCAGCATCGGAGTTGCCCAGGTAAGTAATTTTAAGGCACAAATATACAAATCTTATAGATGGTGTATCTTAAAGTGTGCAACAAATTCAATAAATTCAATTTATTTTGAGGCTCAAAAATCTAGTAAAAGGCAATGTCCTTAAAATTCAGTGTAGTGCAATGTATCCTCCCGGAGTCAAATTTAATTAACTTAATGTATTCCTAGGCTCAGAATCCAGCAAAAGACACTGTTATTAAAGCTCACTATATTAAAAAAATCTCAGGATGAAGTATAACAATTTTAAACAAGTACATATGTTGGGTCCAAACTGAGATTTATATATCTCAGTGAACAGATTCATTTAGTTCTTTCAAAGAGCCTTTTTTTGCACCCAGACAGATCAAAAGCTCTAGAAGCTCTAATACAGCAGAACTATATTTTAAACTAAACAATTGTCAGAAGGCAGAACTATATTTTAAACTAAACAGTTCTCAAAAGGTTCATAATATTTTGGTCTTGTCTGTTATTAGGAACATTTTCTTCTATTTAAAAATATCTGACATTTACTGTTTCTAATACCCTTGATGAGGCCTGGCATAAAAAATCTCTGTAGCTGAACTTTCTAAAAAGGATGAAAAACGATATAGAGAAAAAAGCAGATGATACAATTCAGTTTGCTTGTGGCTGTTCCAGATCAAAAGGACAGACATGGGCCACAATCCACCAAGTACAAAAGTGGTGGATGCACGGCCCATATCCAACGGTGGCATTACTCTTAATCTATATGCCACCAAGACCAATGCCAAGGAAAGTAAGACTGGCAGCAAAGGTTCTTCGCCTGCAATCCATAAAACATCCAGGGATCATTCTGAGCATGGTTTAAAATAAAATGCCTCCAACTTAAGGAAGCTGACAATTAAGCTGGAGACTTAATGTGAAAGAAATGAATGAAGAAACACCAGATGGCCTGAATGATAATCAGTAGAAAATAAATGAAGAAGTTAAATGTAGATAAATGCTATGAGCGTATATTACAAAAATGAGATCAAAATTGAGAGTTAAATGAATAAAATTAAGAGTGATGCAAATATGTTGGTTACCCAGCTCAACAATATGAAACATATTTTTTTTTCTACTTTCAACCTTTTGTTTAGATGGCGTTTGTTACATATACCTTTTCCTTTATGATGAAACAAGCCATTTTCTCATTGAAAAAGTGAAAAAAACTAAAAAATCATGAGCCTTTAAAAAATGAACCTTAAAGAAAGACAAAATGGTGTTGGATAATGCAGAACATGAGGAAATTTCAGGAACATAACTGAATATGAGGTGCCATTTTGTGAGCCATTATAAATTGTACATTTACAGGATGACAAATGTGAAAAATACTTTCTTTTTCTCAATTGTGTATGTGAAGCCACATGTTTAAATGGCAAATATTTCACTTAACTGTTAAATGCCCATGCTAAGTGGTAATTGTCCTACTTAAATGGTTAAATATCCAACTTAAATGATAAATGTCCAACTTAAAAGCTAACTATCACACTTAAATGGTGAACATTCAACTTAAAGGCTAAACACCTCTGCTAAATGCAAAATGTACCAAACGTAAATGCTTAATGTCTCTACTAATAATTAAATATCTTGTCCAGCTTAGAAAATAGAAAATGATTAAGCATTCAATGTTAAAATATGAAGCTGTGTGTTACACTATATGTAAATTGATTACACCCACTGTCTTCTACTTCTGCTTAAACAAGGTATGCCATAACAAAGTAAGTAACACAAATCTAAGCAGAGCTCACAACATTCACAGATACCATGGCGGATTTGGGAGAATTAGCACAAGTCATTGAGAGTACAGTAGCGGCTGAACTGAGAGCTGCACTGCAAGCTCAAACTGATTCTCGATCACGTCCACTTGTAAATTGCACAATACAGTACTTCTTCAAAACTACAGATGAGTTTTCTTTTATCACATCTCTTTGTCTCTTGCTCCCTTTTTAAGTGTGTCTTATTTTAAACAAAAGCAGTGGTCCATTTTAATTTGAATTGCCAGTTTGTATATTCAGACTATGGAGAAATAATTAAAATGAGCCCCGAATATATGTCAAATATATAAACCTCACTTTAAAATATGTTAGAACATTAGAAGTGTCCCTTTCTAAGCTGTGCTGTTGAGAAAGCAGATGTGGTGGAGTAAGAGACACTGTGTAAGCACAGTTATTGAAGGTTTCATCAATTTGGAAACAGCTGGTGATGGTTTTCTCCCTTTTTTCTTGTTTTACTTTTTAAGTGCCTAAATTTTTATAGCAAATGAGCTGTCAGCTGGCATTATCTATAGGTTAGAACTGTAAGTGGTGGAAGCTCTGATTAAATGAACAGCATCTTTTACAATACTATGACCACTCGCTCAACTGCACAGCTCAGAATAGTCAGAAAGTGAATCTTATTATTGATCCTGACAATATTCTAAAATTAAGCTTCTTTTTCTATTTCAAAACATTCCAATATACATCAATACATATTTTTTTAAGAAATTAGATTCAACCATAACCTCATTTATTTGGAATTCAAAACATCCATGCACCCAAAGGGCAACCATACAAAGACCTAAGGCAAAAGGTGACATGGATCTACCTAACTTTCAATTTTATTACTGGGTGGCAAATATAGAAGCTCTAAAAACCTGGACATGGACACAAATAGGTGAACAGACACAGGCTTGGTCCACAATAGAAATAAAATCCTGCAGTACATCTTTATGTTCCTTGCTTTGTACCCCAATAAGTACAAGTCATCACCAATATACTAACAATCCAATTGTGCTTCACTCGCTCAGAATATGGAACCAAAGTAGGAAGAATTTTAAAATAGAGAAGCTTTTATCTGTGTCACCTCTGCACGAGAACCTCCTTTTTCCACCCTCTAAAATGTACACAATTTTTAATGTCTGGGAAATATTTGGGATTAAATAACTTAGAGATCTGTACATAGACATCATCTTTGCATCCTACTAGCAATTACACTCCAAATTTAACTTTACAGCAACACATTTCATTCACTACCTTCCAATTAGAAACTTTGTTAAACAAAACTTGCCCAATTTTCCTCAAATCCCACCTACCTCTATTCTGGAAAAAATTTTGATCAGTCTTTAGGACTCAGACAGCATTTCTTTAATATATAAAAGCATTTTAAAGTCCCTCCCTTTCAAAGATCCCAGAGTACATTGGGAAAAGGATCTCTCACTCAACATCTCTTAAAAGGAGTGGAAGGTAGCAATGCACAGAATTCCCTCTAGCTCCATATGCACAAAGAATACAATTATTCAACTTGAAACTACCATATATACTCACGTATAAATTGGGTCTTGATACCCGAAAAATCAGTCATAAAATCAGACCCCGACTTATACGCCCGTTCAAAAATGAGACACTTAATTGTTTTTTTTAACATCTTCTTGCCTCCTCCAATCTCGCATCAGTTTCTCAGACGGATCAAATTTTGTTGCAGCAGCGCATTTACCAATTTCTTTCACTACTTCAACAATGTTTAATTTAAAACCAGCTTCATATTTTCTTCTGATCGAATGCTACATCGCAGGGATGATAAAGGTGTATGAGGGTGTGAGATAGAAAAAACACATAAAATAGTTCGGGAATTACCGTATGGTCGCGTAGGGACAATAGAGAGAAGGAGAGAGAGAGGTTAGGAGCACATGCTGATACAGTGCATTGCCACACCCACATTAAAAAAAAGGCATTGTGCTCCGTGGTTACTCTCTCAGGTTTTTTTTTTTGGACAATTACCACCACTTGCTTGTGAGATTTATTTGCCCGCCTGGGAAGGGATACTACAATATATTTATTTACATTACTATTATTAAAGTTTTACTCTGCTGGCCCAGCTCTCTTTTGCATAGGTAGGGGTTGATTTGTTTCGAACCTGGGTTTATTAAACTTGACTTGCTTATTTGGAATGTTATTTGATTTAATTAAAATTAATAAAATGTTAAAAAAATTAAGGTGCTATGTTAATATACTAATTAAATTCAATACGTTAATGAATAAAACTCACAATAAAAAATTTGGCAAAGTTGTAGTTTTTTTTAGTCTATGTCTTACATGTGACTCTTAACCTTTTAAGCTGGATATTTACATTTAAGTGTGACATTAAGGCATTTATGTTTGATATTTAGCATTTAAGTGTAACATCCAACTATTTGAGTTTGACACCTAGCAATTAAGTGTGATATTTAACATTTAGGTTAGGCATTTAGCAAAGACACTTGGCATTTAAGTTGGATATTTAGCATTTAAGTGTAATATTTGACAATTTAAGTGGGTCATTTACCATTTAAGTTAAATTTACCTTTTATAGTTTTTCTCAAATGATCTGGCTGATTTGCACTTCTCTAAACTAGATTTATAAGCCCCCACACCTTTAAGTTATTTTATCCCAAAAGAATTTCATTTCCCATCGCTTTTCTACAAAAGCAAATGCACTTGGACATCATTCAGATTGCTCATTTTCATAATCAATGATTTAGTATTAAAATCAGGTATTCTGGCCACTTAGTGAAAAATAGTTTATATATTTTGCTTTGAGTTATTTCTACTCTTTTATATATATATATATATATATATATATAGGTACTTTGTGATTGTGCGAGCTATCTTAAGCAAAATGAGTAAATGGTTTCTCAAAATATATAAAGTGCACATTTCCATATAAGTGTAAGATATATATTTATACAATCATTTTGAACAACAAATCATCTTGATAATTTGTGAATTATTGTGAGCTGACTTCTCTGTAAGCTTTTTAAAGGAGAGTAAACTCAATATAAGATCAACCAATCGAGTCTACTGTACATATAACAATATAGATTATAGGTGTCTGTCATATAAGTTTAAAGTATACAAATCTGTGTTTTTCTCAGTTGGATGGGGTAATTATTTTGGTTAAAATGGAAGGACCTGCTAATGGTAACATAAATGCAAACGCTGTACAAAGCCAATTGCCTGTCAGTGAAAGAAGAAGAGGAGTCAGGATGCGTGGTGGTATTAGAGACAGACAACCAGACACAGATAGAATCGCACCAAGACAGTGACGTGTGCCTGATGAAATATGAGCTATTATTGTTGACCATGTCATAAATCATGGATATCATGAATGTAGATTGGCTGTGTTCGATTGTCTGGAATCCTGCCCATGATCTGCTGTTAGCTACATTCCTGGCATGACAGATAATGGCTTTAATTCTGCTGCCAGTTTCACTTGAATTTGTCCTCAGAAAGTTTCTTCAGCTTTATGTAAGCTTTTGTTCAAATAATGTTGTGTACTGCATAACTCATTGAAAACCTCAGAGCAAAGCACACGCATATATAAATAAAAAAAAAAAAACAATTAAAACACCAAATCATCCATCCATCCATTATCCAACCCACTATTTTCCTAGCTACAGGGTCACAGGGCACCAAATCACAATTACAATAAAAAACTACAAAACAGCATGCATAATGTTCATATGTAAATAGATAGGCAAATTGTTTAAATGAAGAGGTCAATAAAGAATAAGTAACAAACCAAAATCACAAAAAAGGAAATACAAATAGCCTTGTACAAACAAAGTGTCATAACTGCAAAAATTGAAAAGAAATATGTAGAAAGAAGGATTTTTTGTGCATTTGAATAATTTATGAACTAATCTTAGGGTAGACAATTAAAGCTGTATCAATCTGTGAAAATACAACTTACAAAAAGAATTTCATTTACAAAAACAGTTTTGTCTTAGGAAGCAGACTCCTTTGTAGTATGGTAATGTTTCTGATCGCAATTGTTTGAATTAGCCAGAAAACAAAAAAAAAAAAACAACTAATATGATATAGTCTGGTAGTGTGCTGTCCCCCACAAGTCTGAATTACTATATATTGTCAGTGCAGTGAACATGTTAAAGAGAAGCACCCATTTCTTCCGAGGTAATACAGTGCAAACTAAATTAGATATCACAATGGTGTTTTTGTTTTATGTCCTGTCTCCAATTTTATGGGTGTTTCTGTTGTCTATGTAAGAGTGCTCAGAAGCAACCTTTAGTTAAATAAAATAAAAAATAATGATCCATACCTGATTTTAATGTTTTCTCTACAGATGAAATTTACAGCTTCATTGTCAAAAGTGTAAGCTGCAAATAGAAACATTTCTTCTGGCTGTAGGCTTTCATGTGTACTAAATATCATATTCAGCTCATAAAGCACAGTAGCATAAATATTATTTTGACATCAGAAGACCTAGGTGGCTATCAGTCATAAGTCTTGCCTACCATAATCAAGAAGATTGAAAAAACAAACCCCACTGGGCAAATCAGTTGCATCTATTTTTCTCTATGAAGTTTCAGGTTAAAATAAAGTATTTAATGTTATTATATACTTGAATGGCTACAACTTTATACAGAAAATCCCTTCAAAATTAACATAGGTCAGTATTAATAAAAATGCAGAGCTACGAGTTCATTTCCTGTAAATGCTTCCATTATATTGGATTAGTTGCTAATTGTCTGCAAAATTGTTAAACAATATATGTTATAGTTGACCGAAATGATGTTCCAAACTTATAAGAGCAAATTGCATTAACATTTTAAAAATATAGAAATCTATCTGCTCTAGAAAAAGAAAAAATACTATTGTGGTTCACATAGTCTGCTTTTGTTCTATGATCTCCAAGATTGGTAAAACTTAAATCAACATATATAATACAATTAATACTTCTAAAGAGAACTTAAACACCTTTTTCTGTTTCTTTTTTACTTGTTCCTTGCTAGAATGTATTTTCAGTAATTTTCAATTTTATTCTAAGTATATTTTTTATTTTGATGTTTTTTATCTTCAATAATATTAGTTTCCAGAGCATCCTTATTGAACTTTTAAAAATGTGTAGTCATCTCTCTGCGCCATTGTCTTCTTTAAAGATTTTTCACATAAATTGTATCGATTAGTTTCTAATACATTATCATCCTTTTGGTGTTTAAGAAGGTAAATTTCCTACCTTTTCAAAACTACAACCAAAAAATTATCCTTCTCTTCACATGGTTTAGGGTGTCAGCTTTGAACTTGAGTCTACACACCTAATAAAGGAACTTTATGACCTGTACAGTATCATCTGACTGGTAGAACTCACTGTTGCTGGCACAAACTGATCCAGTAAATTCACCACTTTGATAACTGGGCTATCTATATACAGTACTGTATTTAAAAGTCAATGTAGGCGTGTGTATGTATGTTCCAGCATCACGTCCAAATGTCTGGAGCGATTTTCATGAAACTTGGTACACATGTTTCTCAATGGTTGACTAAAAATACTGTAGGGTGAAATCAACCCTAACCCCCTTCTTCTTGCGGTCTTGTATGCATGTTATCATCCAGCTGACACTCAGAACGACCAGCAGAGGGTGAACTGGAGGTGACTGCCAGCATTCTTTATGTTTGAACACCACCGTGCGCCTGTTGCTTTAGAAATTACAGTTGTCCAGTTCCGAGCATCAACTATGTAAAACATACATACAAGACCACAAGACAAGCACATTAATGAGTCTTCATTGTTTGTTAATTTATTTTTATTTTTAAAGTTGTGTTTTTTTTATTATATTTTTCTCAAACAATTAAAAAAATACATTTTATTTTCCTCCTGGGCAATGCTGTGTTTTTCAGCTAGTATACTATAAATATGGTATTTCCTCATCAGGACCTCATGCAGGCAGATTGGCCTAGTGGTTAAGGGTTTAGACTTCAAATCTGACACTGTGTGACCTTGAGCAAGTCACATCATCGACCTATCCTGCAACTGAAAAAACAAAAAGAAATGTAACCAACTTTATCTTAAATGTTGTAAGTTGGACAAAGATGTCGTCCAAATAAGCAAAAATAAATAATAAAATAAGCTCCTTATTCTCTCTTGTATCCTAGAAAGCCTCGTCAAATAGAACTGACCACATTTATTAAAGGTTTATAGATATCTGAAAGAAGATTCACTAAAGGTATCCTTTGAAATTAGCATACAACAAGACGCCATATTTGTCAAGGAAGTACAGATTTGAATGCCTGCACTAACAGCAAGAATGGAAGCTAAAAAAAGATAAGAAAAACAAATTATTAGATACAGGTTGTCAGTTCTGTATCATTGTTATCTAACACTGAGTAATGCTGAAAAAAGCTGACTGTAACACAAGCAATTAGAACAACTTACTTCTGAAGGTATGTTTTGCACAAAGAATTTATTTTGTGAGTGGAAGACTTTTGGTGAATATTGAGTGTCATGTTAACAGCAGTGTCTTTATTTTTTCAAGATGTTATGTCGTGTTTTTTTTTTTTTTCCTACTTCTCTGTGTTCTCATTTTGTTAATCTTCTTTTTCAATATAGTATTGTCTGAAACCAGAAACTATCACGGCAGAATTGTTTATAAGAAAAAAGCTAGTCGTGGATAACATTGAAGTTGTTTGTAGGCCACACTCACATACATACAGATACTCATGCTGACTAATGATCAATCAATAAATACGCACATCTCTAAACCAGTATAATCATGATGTCTTCTTTTTTAATTCTCTGGCATTGTTCAAAAGATGTGCAATTGAATCTTACATTACAATTGTATAATGTATTTAAGTTTTTTATTTCGGTTTTTCAGCTGTTTCATCAGTAATCATGTTATTTTCTTTTTAGCAATAGCACTACGTTTAACAACACAGACTGTAACAGAAAGCCTATTACATTAGGCTGGTCAACTGGATATCATTGAAGAAAGAAATACACGCAAGTCAGTGTTTCCAGGTCCGCAGTCTTCTTGCTCAATTGGGCTATTTTTGATCATTGTCCATGAAAGAAAATTGGCTTTCGTGGATTGTGTTTTTTTGGGCTACTTTTTAAAAAAACACCCTATTTTGGACTATTTTTCATCCACGTGGCACTCCTTGCCCTGCTTTTCATATACTTGTATATGTTCTTTAATGTTGTAAGATCTTCCTCCCAGGACCACCCCATTGTGTGATGGTATATACCAATTTTATCACTCTCAAATAGTCCCCAGCTTTCCGGTGTGTCATTTTGTCTACCTCAGGAAAATTAACTATTTTTAGGCTGTCATTGGGCTATAATTTTTTTTAGAAACCTGGAAACCCTAATGTAAGTGGGTCTGTTGGGAACTAATGATATCTGACAGTATAGCAAAAATAGATGTCCAATAGAGACTGGGTCAAGGTCAAAGCCAAAACATACGGCCAAGGGAGAATGGTGCCTGGTTACAACACTGGCATGCTGATTCTAGTCTCAGGTACATTTTAAATCTAGTCTTGGAGACATGAATAAAGAGTATGATTTTAAATTATAGGATGTCCCGCTTGGCATAGATGTATGGCATTGAAGGGTGAAGTGTTTTTGTGAGCATTGCTATGTTTTGAGGGTTCTCTTATATTTCAGGATTGCTTAATTTCACAGTGTCCCTATAACAGATGAAAGGAATTTCAAAGTTGTGGTATTCTATATTAATTTGCAAATAAGAACAAGTTTTGTTTTAAACTATACTTGTCGCATGGTGTCATCAGTATAAATGAAATGCACTTATTCTGTTCTCCCATTTTGTGAATCTGTTTTTCAGTGCAAGAGCCACAACCTACTGTATCATGGCAGCTTCATTCGCAGGACACCAGCAAGGTCTAGATGAGATACCAGTTTATCATAAGTAAGCTAACATGCATGTTTCTGGAGCAGTTCAATCATGAAACACTTGCTTTCTTCTAAAAACTCAATCCTGTATATAACAAAGTAAGGATTCCTGTTGTCATTATTTGCTGGACAAGGAGTTGTTTTAAACCATAATAAAATATAATGAATTAGTTGTATTTAGTAACAACAATTTAATTAATAGAATTAAAAAATAAATAGCCTAATTTAAGATTGTCATATAGTTAAAAAATCAAAATTGTATTGATATATGCAAGAATTTTTTTATGCAGGTAGAAATTGATTTTTTCTTTGTGTCAAATTATTTTGTCACAATCAAGTGATCGTTGCGACCACAATACAGTTGTATTTCCAGTTAGATTATAATAGAATTTAGGGCCTCAAGAACTGTATATATATATATATAAATAAATAAAATTACATTTTGTGGTGACCTTAATAACTTGATTGATGTCTTTTTGAAAAAAGATACAGTGTCAACAAATTGATAGATCAATGAATTAAAAGCTGCTTTTCATGTCAGATAAAATTGGTAGCTAGAATATAGCTGCTAATGTTTTCATATTCCACATAATTATCAAAAAGCATAAAGGATCAGTAAGGACAGATGCATACATACTCCCTTAATTGGCATCTGTATGATCATACCATTAAAACATTGTCTTTTATATTAGGAAACTTATTTTCTTTTTTCTTTGGTAGCTATTAATATAAAATGTAAATGAATATAAAGAAAAGAGCTGAAAGACATACAGAGCTACAGCTAATTTAAATGGAAACAGCAAGAAAGAAACTTTTTCATGCTGGCTTTAATATCTCACGCTTCACTTCCACTACAGTTTAAATATGTGAAATCTACCTATTAGTGTCTCCTTATGCAGATAGTCCCTACTTTACCACCATTCATCTTGATGGCTTCCACTGTGACTTTTGTTCTTCTTTGATAAAAACATATTTCAGTTTTCATTCAAAGCATTGTTGTTTCAGTACATATTCTGGTTTGTTTGCTGAATAAGAAAAGAATTAAAGTGCAGAAATAGGTATTAATGAAGAACACAATAATAAACATGTTCTTAAACTAACATAATACTGTACATGTTTTACATTAAAGTCAATAATTAACATGATATTTTAGCTTTGGAATGTGGGAGAATGGATTAGGTGTTAAAGGAAGGCAAAAGTAACATCCCTCCAATAATTTGTTTTTGGTATCTACTGTTAACAATTTATGTTGTTGAGGAGCCAGGGACCGTCCCGGGAGCATCAGGCGCAAGGCAGAAATTATCCACCAATGGGATGCATTTCTTCTGAACCGTACATTACCTTAGTGCTACCATTCAAACAACCACAAAAAACAGTCATTTAGACAGTAGTCAAGCTGATAATGGAACCCAATTTGCTTTCACTACAAAGCAACAGTTCTGACTACTCAGTTCCAAGTAACAAATAAGTGTATTTTTTATTTTTGTGAGGATGTGGCCTTTGTCTAATTTTTTATTCATACAAGTCTTCTCATGCATGACGTCTTCATACAATGTATTATAGTTTTTCATCAGGTTGTATTTAGGTAGGGGTTTACATTAAAGAAGCTTTTTTTATTGTTTCTCCATTAGAAGAAATGATACAACTCTAAATTAAGCTTTCACACCAAGACAGAGAAAGACTATGATTGTGTAAAGCTCACCATGAAAGGAATTTATCTAGGATATCTAGGGCAGAATTGTCCATTCTATAGTAATGGCAATGGTAAGCATTAAAAAAAGTTCTTACCAAGATTTGTCAACTGAAGAAAGAGCAGAGCACATGCATTTCTACTACTAATTATTATTGTATGTTTCTGTGTTTTATCAGAAGTTTGTGAGATGGATATGTTCATCTTCTGGGATGTGATTTAGTAGGATGATTAAGTGATTTGCTAGCGTTAAGTGTCAAAGAATGAAGCACATTTTTACTTTGAAAGGGGTAAGTGTTAAGAGTTTTAGGAGTATGTTGTGACAATATAACATATATTTGACAACTGAAATGTTCCACTGCTTTTCTGAATATACTTAAGCAGGTTCAGATTTAATTGCTATAATATTTCATTTTATCTTTCACATTTTTCCTTCCAAAAATCTGCATACAAATTTCTTGCCAGCTTTTGTAAGGTTACCTTTGTGCTTACATTCACATATTTGATGAGTTTTATTATTATTATATGTTCTGGCATTACCTAAACAGGTTAGTGATTCTGCATTTCTCCATAAATTTATGTATTATAATAACCTCTAACCAGAATATTTAATGCTAAGGATTATGACAAAGTAGTAAGTCTCTTAATAAGTTCTTAAAAAGACATGTACTTTGTACACTTTCATTTGTAGATGAATTGCAAAACACATCAAATGCAATCATACCCAAATTCACCTAATGTGTCTCATTACTGCAGCTCCTAACATTCTCCACAACTCTCTCCTGATGCTCAAATACCAGGAGCTTCCTCTCTTTACTCCTTCCTCCACATCAGATACAAGGTTGCCTTCTCTTGCTTTGCATCCCAGATCTTTAACCTTTTCGAGTTCTAAGGAAGAAAAAGTTGGGAGAGATTTATATTATGCATTGCTCGGCTAAATGCAATTGCATGCTGTCTTGCATTTTCTTAACATGAATGTAACAGCACTGGTATTGTGATACATTTTTACTTTAAGAGCAATGAGTAAAGGGGAAAACTAAATAATAATAATAAACTGGCTTTACTTCAAATCTGCATTAGCACACAATAACATGACATGCATTTAGAGTAAAAATTAAACACACTCCGCATTATTATAACTTTTTTTTTTTTGTTGTATACATCCATAATACTCTTGATGAAATTCAATAGTGTGGTTGCAACAATTGTTTATTGGATAATGTAAAATCTGTAGTATTAATGCCTGTGATATTGAAGTAGATACTTAAACTATCTGTTGTTCTTTAAGTAACTTTAAGTTTCATTACATTAAAATTGTAAACTTCTTCCATATTCCATTGGCTTTTGATAACCACTAGGAGAAGAACTCGACCTCAGTGGAAAGCATCCTTTCAGGAATTGAAGCTACTAGTGGCTTTGCTGCTAACATACTGATGTCGATCACTTCTGAAGTAGTCCCTAATCGAAGTTTCTCAAAGTCTCTACCAAAATTTATTCCAAGTGAATTAAATAATTTTTCTTTTTATCAAAAAGCATGTTTCACCAAAATATTAAAAATACATCTACAGTAGTTTGTAAACTTGTGGTGAACCCAAAGGTGAGACATACACTTGGATCAAGATGTTTAATTTATAAAGCATTTCGGAAGCTGAGAGCTCAAAAATATTAGATAAAGACTCTTTTTTTATTAATTTATTTATTTTTTTATTTCAGAAAACTGGAGAACGTGGTGAATGTATAAACTCTTTGCAGTTACTAAGTCCAGAATAAAATACCCATCACTGTAATTGTAATTGTAATTACATAGATATTTCAAGATGGCACAGTTAAATAATCACTAAAAAGATGTTCTTCTTATCTAAATCTCTCAGCTGTAAGCTATTTGAGCTTATTTCCTCATAAAATAATATACTAAATGCTAAAAACAGGACTTACCACTTTATACTCACATAACACACTGTGACACAAATACATTAGTACTTAATTTAATGTAGTATGTGAATACAAAACTATTTTTGATTGATTTTGATAGACACTATTTAATAAATCTTGTAATCCCATGGATATGCATTTAAAAACCAATTTCAGGCTAAAGTCTTTATAAAAATATCAGGAATACAATCACTTCTTGCACTTAATTACAAAGTTGTCTTTCCCTGGCACACTGTTACACAATAATCTGCGCTAATAGAATATGGCAGACTCAATATATTACGGCTTCTGATATTAGCTTTTAGCAATCAAATTTTAATGGTTATCAGCAGATTCTTCCTATCTACATAGCTGTCATCAGGCCCTGACTGTCCGGTGGACTGCTCTAGCCTCTATCCTCCAGTTTTATTATATTTAGCATGGCATGTTATCCCACGCTGCTCTAACCACAACCTTCGCTGTCACAGGAATTTTCTAAGCTGGCAGCTTTACTGTACATAGTCATTAATCTTCACTAGCCAGCAACTAAGCACACCTCAGTGATTTATCATGAGTGCTTTTATGCAGGACCTGGGTGAATAGCTTTTAGCTTTATTTACTGAATCGGGTACATCCATTGTTTCTTTTACTGTTACCTTTCTTTATGTCCCATGTAGTTTACTTAACTTATACACAATACTTGATGAACATTAATTTGTCAAGCAAGCATCTTTATATTAAGCTAGTGTTTTGATTTTTAGTTTTGAAAGTAAGATAAACAGAAAATTTGTCACACTACATTTGCATGGATATACTGTATGCAATGAACAAACACTGCATACATTTACTGTTATTTATTGTACCATTAAGTTACATTGTACCATTTAAGAAACATTTACAGTCAAATCTAAAAAGAGTAAATAAATAAAATAATGTAGTGTATATACAGTATAATCAACAATACCTGAACTTTGCATACTGTGCAGCAAAAGTGACAACTGTGACTAAGCAGATGGTCTCAGAATGTTTATAGACATGTCTAAAATTGCTTTCCAACTGAAAACTTAATGCATCTGTCACAAATACAATACACAGCACAATGAACAGAAGATAATCAGTCTTTGTTACTGGTTCACAGGATAAAATGTTCAGAGAACTGAAGAAGACGACTGTCATTGAGCGCCAAAGAATTGCTAGCAGCAGGTAAACATTTAATTTTTTGGAAAACATGGGAAAAAACTTAAGCAGAAAAATAAAACAAAGACTTTTCAGATGAAGCCTTTTCTCCTTGATTTTGGTTCCTATAATACTTTATGAGCTGTATTCCTCCCAATTGGTGTTTTTCTCTTATGAAATAACCAGTGTTTGTGTTTAAAGTGACACATCATTAACATAAAACGTTTCCCTGTCTTTTCAGGCATATGAGCATTTCTGGAATTTTTCTGTGAAGGTGTAAACAAACATGTTTCATACTTAATGTACTGATTTGTATTTGTTTATATAAACATTGCCTATATCACAAATGTTGAGAAAAATGAAGTGACAAGCGTTATTGTCAGTGTTTACGGCAGTAAGGCGTGAGTAATAAATCTACTAGGTCACCCAGGTTTTTTCACAAAGTGTACTTTCCAGCTTCTAAATCTTTATTAATTGTTGCTATATTATCTTAATATTTGCAAACTTACCACTCAAAAACAATTTTTATTTTCATTAAGTACTTTTTTTTAATCTCCCACCGTTTCACTTCACTGAAACTGTTTATAGCATGAGAAGTATTTTACTTTATTGATAAATTCAGGTGAATACTGTAATGGCAAAAATTAACATTTTTATTTAAGGCTGTTTCAGTGCTGTAACCGGGTCAAGCAGACTAAATTTTCTCTTAAATGTCATGTTTTTCAATAAGATTTCGGATGCAGGATTTCTTTAAAAAACTACAAAAAGTTAGTAAATAGTAAATCAATGTGTAACTGTTTATTTTGTGCTGCTTAAGAACTATGTATTAGACATGGTCATGAGTAGGACATGGGTTCCACAGGGAACTGTGCGGTCTCCTGTCCTGTTTACCCTGCACACCTCACCTCAGACTTGAGATACAATACAGAGAAATGTCATCTGTAGAAAAAACACAGCCATGTGTTGGGTATGTCAGCGGTGGGCAGGAGAATGAACAGAGTGCACTAGAAAAAGACTTTGCTGATTAGTGCAAAATGAATCTCCTGTAGCTCAACATCAATAAGACCAAAGAAATAATCACAGACTTCAGGAGGTTCAAGACCCCTCTGTTGCCTGTTCACATTGATGGTGAAGATGTGGAGGTGGTGAGGGCATACAAATACCTTGCATGCATCTGAACGACAGGCTTGGGTAAAGTACTAAGAAACAGGCTGTATACAAGAAGGGTCAGGGTCACCTCCATCTCCTGGGAATGTTGAGGTCACTTTTTGAATGCAAGCCACTATACCATGTTTTCTAACACTCTGTAGTGGCATAAGTGAAGATGATGTCAATATACTAAATAATCTGATTAAAAAGGCTAGTGTTATCTTGAGAGGCAGGTTGGATTCAATGGAGGAAGTGGTACAATAGAGGTCATTCAGCCACCTGCTTACTATCCTTGACAATGACACTTGTCCATTGTATGAGGTCTTGGCTAAACAGTGTGAGAGGTGGCCGGCAGTTTATCCCGGCCAGCAACCCCAGGCTGCTAGATGGAGTTCTCCCTGCAGCATGGAGGTGCCCCACATTCCCGCATGGCATAGTGAGAAATGGAGTTCTACTTCAAAGCCCTGCTGGGTGCCGTGGGTGCCATCGGGTGACGCTGCAGGGAGGCACAGGGATTCCTATTTTTCCTATCGCCCGGAAGTACTCCCTAGTCATGGAGACGGAAGAACTGAAGTACTTCCGGGCTGAAGAAAAAGAAGAGTTTTCATCTGACCCGGAAGTGCTATGGAATCACATGGACTGAAGGACAGAAGCACTTTCCGGCTCAAGGACTATATAAAGGACTGTGGGAAACCCAGCAGTATGAGCCAGAGTTGGGAAGGAGTGTGACAGAGCTGCTGGGTGGAGAGGAGGATTGACTATTGTTTATTATTGATTTATTGTGGATTATTGAATATTGTGGAGGTGGAGGTGCTTTGTGCACAATATAGAAAAAATTAAAACTACTTCTTTACCAGGTGTCTGGACATGTTGTCTGCGGGTTTCACAGGGGAACAGCGATCCCTAGTGTTACAACAGAGTAGCACATTCGGTAACAAACTGAGGCAACTATTTTGTTCCAAGGAGCACTATGTGAGGTTGTTTCTACCTTCATTCATCAGGCATTATAAAACCTAGTTTATTATTTAAGAAATATATTAACCTTTTGCTATAAATCTGATGTAAGATTGAAAGAGTCTGATTATTTGAATACGCTTAGAAATCATAATTATTATTGTTCAGCTTTTCCGAGTGAGAGTTGCTTTATCCACACACTAAGCTGGGCTGACCAGGACTCCACATCCCCAGCAACTTTATCCTGCTTTACTTGGGGAAAAAACCTAGAATCTCCCGGGATAGCCGAAAGATTTATGTCCCTTCAAGCTCTGTGCTGTTGGTTATCTCTTAATGGATTATGGCTTGTGTACCTCCTGAAGGAGACAGCAAGGCAACATTCTAATTAAATGACATATCCAAACCTTTTCAACTCTCAATCCTAAAAAAGCAGTGGTTCAACTCCAAGAGTCTCCTATGTTATAACAAGCTTCCCACTCTCAAATGGAGATATAGCCTAGCAACCCTGTGAAATAATTTCATTTCTGCCTCTTTTATTCATTATCTAATTTAAGTGCATTTGGGGATGTAGACAAGTAATGAATGTACCTCCTATTTTACCACTACAATCTGGTATCATTTTTATAAAACTTCTGACATTGCACATATTTATTTGTCAGCCCCACAATCACCTATTAACAACCTATTAACCTATTAAGCCCTCACCTATTAACAAGACCCTTAAGGTACCTGCTCCCTCTTTAGCTGCAGGGACCTTGCAACCCTCTTCTGAGAGAGAACCCATGACTTCAGATTTGGAAATTCTGAATCTCATCAAGGCTATGTCACATTCAGTTACAAACCATTCATACAACAAATGGGTAAGATGCACCGTTAAGGGTCCGAAATTGAATAGCCTGCAACTCTCAGCAGCACCTTGATATTTTGTTTGTGAAAATCATGAACAGGACCTTATTTATAAAGCTTACACAAAAATAGGCTTGAAAAATGGGTACACAACTTCCCATGCAAATGTCAGGATTTATAAAAGACAACTTGATGGAATAACATTAGTATATTTATGGTATCTCTGACCCATGTGTTTCAGAGAAGAAATAATGGTACCCTTGATCAAGCAGGGAAATTCAGCTAAATGATGACTCACATGCAGAAGCGGACTGGGTCTCAAAACTGGCCCGGGCATCCTTCAACGAGTGAGGTGATGAGGTCGACCCACTCAGCCCATTAGTCATTGTAATTTTCTTCAAATTTGCTATGAGTACGCGGCTCGGTACTTGCTATGAGCCTGTGATATGAACTCTATCTAAACTGTTGACAAACTTAACCTGTACACTGTTGTTTAGACACAACTTAAAATTTGACAACATGCTTAGAAATAAAATTGAATTAAAAATAAAAATTTTGTAGTACGGCATACACGTTATTAGAGTACATGTCAAATGTCAATGTCATGTCCAAGTGCCAGTACCCTAGTAGGCTAGTAGCTTACGCAGTTCACTGCTTATGCAGCCACATCATCAACAATACTTTCAGTGTCAGCTTTGGCTAGGATACTTTTGTCCACCGACATCAACATGAACGACTCAAGATGTTCTTGCATCATTGTGCTTCTCAGGCGGCTTTTGATTCTCTTCAGCGCAGAGAATGATCTTTCACACTGCACTTGCGACACAGGCAGCGTTAGCAGTAGCTTGTAGGCAAGCCCAATGCTCTTGTAAGAATCAGTTAAGAGGTTCAACTGGTGTAACACCTTGTAGCAGCAGAGAGGACAGTCTTTACAAGACTTGCAAGTTGACACAGTTATCCCATCTTGTTCACAGTCACTGTCATTGTCATCCTCCACAGTATAAGCATCTGCTACTGATTGTTTAGATGTTGACCACTGCTGTCCAAAGCTTTGCAGTTCTGTTTGTTGTTGTTCAGCAGTGATTGAAATGTTCCATCCTAATATGAAAAATTCCTATCTTGTGCTTCATAACTTTATTTCATCATACTAATAATCTCAGCTGAAAACTACTAATTATCGTTCATGCCGACGACCAGAGAAGAATAAAATGCATAATACATAATTTAAACTAATTATTAGTACCGAAGAATTTAAATACTAGATATGAGATAAAATAAATTGCAATAATGTATATGCTAAATGTAGCGGTATCTAAACAGAAATCGGCAAAAGGCAGTTTTGACCACATTTTTTGCTGCAAGGTTGTGTACTGACAACTAAAACAATTTGATGATGTAATACGATATATTATATTGGGCTATATAAATCGTAGTACCGGACAGATAATGTTTAGTAATGTTTGACATTATGAATTTTAATGTTAAATAGTAACCAGTACATAAAATTTATTTCATGAAACAGCCGACCCATGACCAGACCAGAGTCCGCGGCCCACCAGGCAGTGCCCAAATGCCCTAATGGCCAGTCCGCCCCTGCTCACATGCTTAATAATTCATATCATTGAGCCATTATTATAATGTGCGTTCATGTGACAAACATATTACACTTCAAAAGTGATGAATTTGGTGTACAAACTATTCTAGTTCTTTTTTTAGAGGGTCGATGTTGTGTATTTACACTGAAGGACTTTTTTGTTTTTTCTACAGTTTATATTGACTACCAGCAGTGTCTGGTTCTCTTAATGTAATTGGAAAAGTTGTGACTGACAAACATCATGTCTCAGTGGCCTGGGTCAACTCATGGTTCATTAACTTTGAGACAAAGTAGGTTTGGTGGATGTGATGATACTGTATGTGGTTTATGAGTTGGTGGTAAGGTAACTGGCTGAACCCCTAGTGTTTCTTATGTTCTGTGCTATTCATTGTAACAGCAATCATGTCATTACATGTTCCTGGTGATAGTAGTTACTCACTCAGACAGTGGCGCCTTACACCTTTCCTGGACCCCCAAAATGTAGAGGATAGGTGCTATGGTGCTGCACATGATCTTGCGCTCTCAGTTGTGGTGCACACCAGATACTCTTTAGTGCAGGTTGTGAAGTCTCATCCCTTCAGGAGGGACCCACTGTACGAGCCAATGAAATTCAGCAGCGTTGTGGCTGCTAATGTATGAGGGTGATTAGCATACTTCAAATATGGATGTTTCAGGTGGTGTTTCACCCTTTACATTTTTAAAATATAATGGCACCTAACCAATGTTCTTTTTTTCTTGTTAAACCAATATTTTAACAGATTTTAGCACAAATTACACGTCATTCATGTTAAAGATTTAAAATCATGTCATTTGGAAAATTAGACCCACCCAAGAATGTCACTGGTGCGTACATTACTTCAGGCTAACTATAAGCATAGTCAAATTAATAATGTCCTTGATTTTTAAGCTATTGCTAACTTGCCAGGCATACTTAAACACAACACATCATTATTACAGCATTAAAAGCTTAGAATTAAATATTTTCATTATAGATATAGCATATGAAAAAAATCTCAATATGCAGTGCACAAATTTCACTATATATTTTGTATTTCAGTATTCAGAGTATGCTTTTCAATTAGTGTGTCTTTTGTTAAGAATTAAAAGAGTTTAAGTTGATTGATTGAATGCTTTGTCCCTTTGCACATATAGAGCTAGAGCAGGGGCTGCCTACGCTGGTCCTGGAGGGCCGGAGTGGCGTCAGGTTTTTGTTCCAACCCAGTTTCTTAATGAGGAGTCAATTATTGCTAATGAAGCACTTATTGCTCAAGTGAGATTCTGAAGCTTCATTTTAGTGGTCTTACTTGTTAAGGTTCCACACCCTTAATTGCTTATTTTAGTCTCAAACAGCTGCATTCAGTGTTTTTAATGACCCCTTATTAGCAATAAAATGCAAATGACAAGGGAGCCAGCAGCTCTCCATCAAACATTTACACCTGTGTGCATTCATCATGCACTATCTGGTTTATTAAAACACTTAAGAGAAGAATGTGACAGACTGAAAATTATCTGCTTTTGGCTTCAAATCATTTGGATATCCTTTGAAAGAAAAAAGAAAAACAGCTACGATATAAGAACCTAATATTTCAAACTAACACAAGCCATAAAATTAAATAAGGTCTAAGACTGGCAAGGACTGGTTTCTAATTAAGCAATTGGGTTGGAACAAAAACCTGCAACCACTGCGGCCCTTCAGGACCGACATTGCCCACCCCTGAGCTAAACTGTATTCTATATCAGTGTTTCCCAACCTCGGTCCTGGGGGCACACTTTGGCTGCAGGTTTTTGTTCCAGCCAGCTTCTGTTTTTAATTGGACTCCTGAGCTAATTAAGTGAACTGTTATTTCCCAAGTTCTGTATTTTGCGAACGATATAGAAATTAGAAAACGAAGTTTGATAATAAAAATATATATATATTAAAATGTACCAAGCAGCTATATAGGAATAATGTATTTTTTTCTTTTTAACAATACTTTCATCTTTTCATTCTACTTTTCTAGGTGTTCTAATTGTTTAATTAATCCATTATTTTCTAATTAGTGGGTCTGATGGTAAAGTAGTTGCAGACTTTGATTATTCAGTGTTGTTTGCCAGCGTGTCTGCTCTGCTCATTTTTAATTGTCATTAACAAGATACAACGAAGGGGGAAAACTGCACAGAGAAAGGGCAAAATATAATGAAATCAAGAAAAGAGAGTTAAGCATTTAAATCTATAGCAAAAGCAGAAATATTTCTAAATGTCTTATAAATGTAAAAATCATGCTGCTGTGCTTTTCTGAATGTAGAATAAAAGAAAAATAATACCAGATAATTAAATAAAAATTAGTGTTATCAGGTGTTTTCACTGATTAGGAATCTGGCTGGAACAAAAACCTGCAGCCACAGTGGGTCCCCGGGACCGAGTTTGGGAAACACTGTTCTATATCATAGCTGCCTTACACTATTAATATGAGATATTAATTAAAAGATCGTTTTCCCACCATACCATAGGATCTTTGAAAGAAAGAGGCTTTGAGATGTTCTTATTTATGTTGAAATGCTGTCTGGGTCTTCAAGAGTGATCAGTATTTTTCCAGAACAGAAATAGGTGGGAAGTGTGGAATATTGGGTAGGTTTCTTTTAGCAAAATTTCTGATTTGAAAGTAGTAGAAAAATTGTGTTGCTGGAAAGTTAAATTTGATGCATACTTGTTTGTAAGATGCAAAAACATTATCCATATATAGTTCTCCAAATTTTTATAATCCCCCAGATGTATTCAACAGATTAAATACTATATAGGTTTGAGTGGGTTGAAAAGGGCATTTATTGTGTAAAGGAGCAAAAGATAAAAGCTTCCCTGCCTTGAAGTGCATCCTGCATTGGTTCCATATTCTGAGTGATGACAGACAATTGGATTATTGATATATTTACAATAATTAATATTTACTGGTGCACAAAGCAGGGTATATATATATATATATATATATATATATATATATATATATATAGCGAACATTGCCCCGGACACAGACAGGCAGACACACTCATGTCACCCAGCACACGTTTATTCTTTATCATTTGATACAGTTCAGTACTCACAAGCCCCCCAATACCCCTCAGCCCAGCCCAATCCAATGCCTTCTCTTTCTCTCTCTCTCTCTTTTCTTCAGGCCACCTCCTGCCTTCTCCAGACCTTGTCACTCTTCCACCCGACTCTTGTCCCGTCTGAAGGGAGGCGGCCCCTTTAAATAAGAACCCAGATGTGCTCCAGGTGTGTTTCTGGCAATCTCCCAAAGCCACGCCCCAGTGTGGCGGAAGTGCTGGCTGTCTCTCCAGAAGCACTCCGGGTGTCCCTATTTTTTCTTCCCCCCAGCACTTCCTGGTGTGGCGGAAGTGCTGAGGTCTAGGGTCTTCCTGGTATTGGGGTACCCCTGGCAGTAACCCCGGGTCCCTACAGGGTCGAGCTTCCCAGCTCTTTACCCAAGGCCTCCAGGGCGGTCACCCCCTCGAGGTCTGGAGGAGGCACCAGCCCTCCTCCTGTCTTCTCAGGCGTCCCGGCTGGGTACCATCTCCATCCAGTTGTGACACTGCCCCACCACCAGCGAAGACACGTTGGTCCGAGCGACACATCCCGCAAGGGCAATTCTTCCCCGAAGTGGGTCCTACTACGTATTCAGGGTCCAAACCGGCATCCTGGAACGTACCACTTTGGCACTCCCTCCGAGGTTTTCTTGCCCTTTTGGAGCAAGCTGCTCGCGCCTCTGTAGCCCCTGCCGGTAGTGGGGCCGCCCCATCGCCAGCGAAGAATTCTTCAGTGAAGCGTCCCGTCCTGTGAGGGCAGGTTCCCAACGAAGCAGGCCCTTCTGCTCGTCCAGGGTCCGGTCCTGTAACAAACAGAAACAAGGGGGCAGAGCCGCTGCCTGGACACACTTCCCTGGCATCCCTCTGTGCCACACACTGGCAGCGCTCCCCCCTCCGGCCGGCACCCCGGCACTTGCCTGTTTGGCACCCCCTCCGTGGGTTCCGTGCCCATCTGATTGGCTCAGACGGGTCCGCTCTCACTGTCGTCTCCCCCACCGACTCTGGGACTTTTGCCTGCCACCGCAGACGACGACCTTTCTTATCGGGGGAATCGGCACTCTCCCCTCAATTCCCCCTTTTATTCTGGGACGCTATAACAGCTTGAGTCTGCCTATGGGAAAGGTACAGACCCTGTCCGGTTTGCGTCCCTATAGAGCGACAGGAGACCTTTGCAGGCTTCGGGCGTAGGGCGCTAGGACCCAGGGCACTCATCAGCCCGCGTCCTGCCAATCCTCTCACTGTTTCTCCCCTCCCCTCGCACACAGAACTCACCGTTGCATGCAGTGTCGGATAACCCCCTACTTGATACCGTTCATTCGGATCACGGCCGAGTTCGGTGGGTTCTCCTTTATGCTGTACGGAGTCGATTCTACTCACCGTCTCCGCGGTACCAGTCCGTCTAAAGATTCCAGCGTCGCGCCGTTCTGACGTCACTGACGTGCCCGCCGTCTCCTTCAGATTCTGCAGTTCAGCACGGATGGCACCTAGCACCTGCATCATAGACAAGCACAGAAAGTCAGTCGACGTTTGACCTACATGGTTGTCAGTCTTCGCCGACTGCTTTCTGTGAGACTTCTCCAGCCCAACTGGGTCTCTCCTTGGCACGAGATGGACATTCCTTGGTCCCGCCTCTATACAGTCATTGGCGGGCAGACAAGACACACCGTCCAATCCCGTGCCTGTCTCAGGGAGGAACTTCTGGTCCGTGGCCATCTTGGCTCCTCTCCTCCTGGTGCGACGGCATTCCGGCTCTTTGTGTTGCAGCGTCTCCTCCATGGCGGCTGTCGCCGCTGTCGCGTCCACAAAGCACCGCAAATCGGCGTGCGCCTGCCACCCGTATGGACCCAGGCAGCCCCTGCCTGCTAAATACCAAATCCGATCTGCCCTCCCGGGCCGACTGTCGTCAAGCAGGGACCTAACGTCCCGGATCCTTTCTAACCGAGGCGCCTGCCCCGGCATGGTCTTCACATACAGCACGCCGTCCCGGACATCTTCTCTGGCAGCACCCACACAGGAGTCCGCTGCACCCCTGCAATGCCCGTTGCTATATAGCCACACCAGGTAGGAATCCGACCGCATTCCGGTGGCGATCTGAGGGATTTCTCGTCTTCTTGGGGCCGTGAGTACTTCGCACCCTCGAAACGTGTGCGGGGGTGCCTGTTGCTCTGGGCCGTTCACAAAATATTTATTTTGGGGTCCCCGTCTTGGAACAGACAGAGGGCCCCACGTTGGGGGCCATTGTGAATATTGCCCCGGACACAGATAGGCAGACACACTCATGTCACCCAGCACACGTTTATTCTTCATTATGCAATACAATAGTCAATGCTCACAAGCCCCCCAATACCCCTCAGTCTAGGCCGATCCAATGCCTTCTCTTTCTCTCTCTCTTTTCTTCAGGCCACCTCCTGCCTTCTCCAGACCTTG
>JANRMT010062842.1:25165512-25183706 GCA_026402145.1 Polypterus bichir lapradei
ACAACAACACTCATATCAATGACAAAACAATTACATTAACAATCATGTTACGTTATTTTTAAAATATTTCCTTTTCTTTTTCATAACTTCTTTAACACACTACTTGTCCGCTGCGAAGCGCGGGTATTCTGCTAGTATATATATATATTGCAGACAAGGCCTGTGTATATTCATCAATTTGTGTTGCTTTCCAGGTCTTTATAGCTTATAAATTGAAAGTTAGGTAGTGCCATGCCACCTTCTGCTTTAGTGTTTGTAATGTCGTCTTTTGAATGTTTGAACGTCTCAAATTGCAGATATATGTTATAAATGAGTCTAATTTCTTAAAGAATGATTTGTTAATACATACAGGAATGCTCTGAGATGTTAGATGAAGATGATGGCTTGATTCTGAATGCTTTCGCCACGTCATTTTTTTTCATTCTGGAATCATCTTTTTCCAGGATTGTTAATTTTTCTTTAGCGTAAACCGATGCCATTTCTCACTTTTTTTGCTCATCTTGAAGAAAACTTTTAAAACCTCTCTGAAACTCGAACAGTAGAGTATCAACACACGACACAACTACCCCCGTAGACACTAGGTGGAGCATTGACTCAGAATTCAGCTATGTGTATGATGTCACGCCTACACTCTCACCGAGGATGCCTAAGAACGCATGCCATTCTCACCTCTCTTTGCTTCTTCTTCTTTTAAGAAATGGGGTTCATATGGTTTTAAAGGAAGGCTAAATCTTTTCCTGATTGGAACAAAGCTCTACAGAGAGGTCTTTGAAGAGATGTCAGTACAACTCTGATTTATACCTTTGTTATCAGATGAGGTGCAGGCAGATTCTGGTACAAGCTGGAGTTCAGTCACTTTGTTTGAAATGCAAATGGGGAAGGCACAACTGGATGCCTGCATCCCTGTTTAATCTGCTTTCTTAGCAGGTCTGGTGTGATGGTGCCCATCTATCTAATTTGGAATAAATTATGCCCCTAGCATATGCTTTCACGATTAGACCTAGATTCTGGGGCAAAAAACAGCTTACTTATTTGGTGTCAATGAATTTAGAAAAGCAGTTATCTGTATGTGCTAAAACAATATGAAATATTGAATTGAAGAAGATCCTAGTATATGCTAAAACAGCCTTGCTGGAAGGATCATCAGACAGGATAATTAAACTGCCATCGTCTGAGAGATGTAGCACTGGCAAGCTGCAAAATCCCAATGCAAGAATTATGACACAGAATGTAGACCATGGACAAGGGCAGGTAATCAGTGGTTGAGAGTGTGCACTTTTTATGGTGACTGGCTACTTAGAAGGAGAAAAGTGGCTTGGTTTACAAATACATGAAAACATAACTGCAAATATTCTCATTATATTGTTAGGTATAAATATACTAAGCTAATTTCAAATTAAGAGTCCATTCACATTAGCACTGATAAATGGCACATTTTTGATCATTAATGTCTAACATATAGTTTTTATGTTTGTTTCTTGTCTGCAATTTACATAATTTAATTAAAATATGTAGTGCTGTTCTATCACTTCTTGCCTATCTAAAATAATAAAGGGAAACAGAAGTTACTTCACGACTGGGGTTCATGTCCTGGGTGCTCTTTGGGAAGAGTTTGCATGATCTCCCTTTGTCCACATGGGTTTCCTCTGGATGCTCCAGTTTCCTCCCACAGTCCAAAGACACGTAAATTCAGTACATTGGCATTTGTAAATTGTTGCTAGTGTGTGTGTGTGTTCAGCTTGTGATGGACTTGCACCATATCTAGGGGTTGTTCCTGCTTTGAGCCCAGTACTTGTCGAAATAACCTCTAGCTTCCCCACAACCCTGCTCAGGATGAGTGGGTTTGAAAGTGGAGGAATGGATGGATGAATGTTACTTTGGCTAAACAAACTGTATGAAGAGTGCTAAAGTTCCACAAAATATTAATTAAAAAAATGAAAGAACATTTCTCATTACTAAATAATGACTGATGAAATTCTCTACAAAAATATAAATACAGGAGAGAAAACTGTTTCAATACACCAATAATTGGTAAAGGTAAGAAGAGCAGATTAGTAGCTGCTGATATTAAAGCATAGGGCAGAACTGGAGCTATCCATATGGCTAATGTCAAACAGAGGGCAGGCCTGTCACGGGAAGGCATGTGAGAATAGCAGGCAAGAAGAATTTGTGATGAAGCAGCAACATTCAACCCAACATGAAAAAATGAGGACAGAGGCTGCAGGCAAGTTGTTGGGCAGTGAGTGACATCTGTACTGATCTGATCCAGCATTGGAAATCCCATTCTTACAGGACAAGTTTGATAAAGACAGATGCAGTAGGTCTATCAAACTCTAAATACCACTGTAAAGTAAAGGATTATCAAGAAGTATTTCAAGGTATATATGTGATAACAGCTGTATATGTTTTCAGACTTTACTATCTTTTTTAACTTCCACCTAATAGCTGTATATTAAACAATCTCTGTACCCAGTAGTTTTCATCAATTTTTTTCTATTTTGTGTTTTTACTGCTATTAAAAATAGTATAGATTGAAATTATTTGGTTAAACTAAACGTAAATGTTCTAATTTGACAATTGGCTTTGCTAATTTAAGGAAAAATATATCTTGAAAATAAGGAGATTTATCTGTAGCATTCAATTCATCTAAAGTATAAAACAAATTAATAAATCAGAAAGTTCACAAGTACAACAGCATTAAGAAAATAAGCAGTGCAGTGCTTCTAGGTCTACAGAGGTGAGTCTGTGTTTGCCAGTTGGTGTGACCTGTCCACTTATACTAGACAAAAGCTTTACTAGCATCTTCTCTTTGCCTCACAACAGTTCCACTTCCACAAGTCAAGTGTTTGTCCTAAAATTGCCCAGAGGGGACTGGGTGGTCTCATGGTCTGGAATCCCTACAGATTTTATTTTTTTCTCCAGCCGTCTGGAGTTTTTTTTTTGTTTTTTCTGTCCCCCCTGGCCATTGGACCTTACTCTTATTCGATGTTAATTAATGTTGATCTATTTTGTTTTCTTATTGTGTCTTTTATTTTTCTATTCTTTATTATGTAAAGCACAATGTTGTTGTTGTTGTTGTTGTTGTTGTTCTGATTTCCCACTCATTAAACTAGAGTTTGTGACTGGTGTTTACATTACAGCACCACAACTAAATATTTACAGGCCCACATACAGAAATACTTTGACGTTTAGGAATACCTCTTGAAGGATTTGGGGCTGTCTCCCCAGAGCTCATCCTGGAAGCCCCAGGGTTCCCTATTTTTTTAAGCCTAAGCTTCTATTTAAAATCAGCTAAAGTCGCCTGTTAAAACACAGTAGTCTGTCTTCCATCACATACAGCAGGAGTCCAAATCTAAACTTCTAGACCTTCATGCTATCACCTATGTAACTGGGGCACTACTGTTAAACTATTGCTTGTTCCAATTTCCCTGTTCGCCACTTTGGTACCCACAGAGTAATTTCTTCTGGGACAGACTTTTACTAATATCATTATACTACCTTCTTGTGTGGGCCGTCCTTGTCCTCTGGAATAATGTGGCATTCATGGTAGTATGCATTCTCCTAGATCTCCTGAGATGCTATTGAGAGCTATTCCTGGGCTATTTAGAGTTCCATTGTCTGCTAATTTTGTGTTTTTTAGTTCAACTATATTCCAAAATCTCCTCATCTGACTTCTAGCAATTCAAAGAAGCAGAGTCCTCCCAAACTTTCTAGCTCCAGCCATCTCATTTAGCATACTCTTTTTTTGTCTGCTTGTATTTACAGCTTCATTCTTATACTCATTACTCAAAGATTAAAATCATACGTAAAGAAGTGGTGTAGTCACCAAAATCCTGCCTCTGCTGCACAGAACCATTGGTAAATCTCACTATTGTCTCTACCATATTTAATGAGGAAGAACCTGAGAAACATCAACTGATCCAGTTAGGGCAACTGCTTCCCCATCACCTATAAGCATTTTCCAGATCAGTACCATCACTTTATAATTGAAGCTACACACTCTCCTTGCAACAATGCCACCTAGTGAACATTGTCAATGTGAAATGTAACTCACAATCAGATGAGTCCTAGAAAACAACATCAGTCATCAAACAGTGCAAATGTAGAGTTAAAATTTAAAAGGATAAGTTCATTATTTTTCAAGTTGAAGTTATTTCTTCACATACAGGGTATATATGCATTTGCCATATGAAAGTGTGATCTAAAGTTAAGCATTTTCCAGAAATTAAAAAAAATATATCTTGCCCACACTGGTGTTTTACAATGTAGGCTATGAGGCGTGGGGAAAAGCTTAAAAATGTATCAAATATATCATATTTTCAAGCCAAGACATTTGTTGAGTTTTGATTTGTGTCTTGCGATTCAACGCACATTGTAAAAATATTTATGTGTGTCATGTTTGAACAAAAACACTAATAATATAAAATTCAGCCTGAAAGGAGATCAGTTCTGTGCAATAGCTCAGCAGTTAGTCTTCCATCACCAACAACCTTTCATCCCCCCAGGGTGTGGTTTCTTCTCAAAAGACGAAATCACAGTCAATTTTTCATGCCAATGTGGTTGGTTTTTGTTTTGATTGGCTTCTACATTTATATGTGAACTCACACAAGCAAATAGAAAATGTATCCTTACCGCAAGAAAAATAGTACTAGAAAAATTAGATAAAATGAATATTTCTAGATCCCTTTTGTTGTCACAAAAATGTGTTTGAAACATGGAAGGCATGCATTAATATATCAGAACTTTTGCTGTTTCATCAGTAAATTTTAAAGCTTTTGTTTTCCAGGGGTTTCCCATAGACTCCATTGCAAAGTTTCAGTTAATTAATAAAAAATGCTTAATCTTAGAACACAATTTCATGTGGTAAATGCACATATACCATGTTTGTGAAGAAATAACTTTGACTTGAAAAATATCAAACTTATCCTTTAACTGTAATAGGCACAGAAGTGCAATGGGTAGTGTGGCCACTTCTCAATGTTCATATCTCAGTTTGACTGCTTGGCATGGTATCTCCTAGGTGGGGTTTGCGTATTTTCTCAGTGTTTGCATTGATTTCATCTGAGGACAAGTCAAAATTCAGAATCATAGGGTAATTGAATGATCAACAGTGATGGCGTGATCATACAACCCCACTGCCATACCCCCTCCTTGTAGTAACTGACTCCTATCATTATTACATGTCCTATACCAAACTGCAAGAGCTGTGAGATATTCTGACTCTTGTTTTTCTAGTAATTCAGAGACCTATTTTGCCACTCTTTACCTGACTTTTTAGCAGTTTTTCTGTTGGTCACTCTATGTCACTTCGCTTCACTTCACAGATAAATCTGAAATTATACCAACTTTAACATTCATTGTGTGCCTTCCTTTTCACTGTTATGTTCATTAAGGTTATTGTTATGATCAATAATGGCCAATAAAGGCTAAGAAAATAAGTGGAAGAAACAAAAACCACTGTAGTAAAAATGCCGAACATATTTATCTATTATATAAAAAATCTTGGGTCGAGACATGATCATCTCGTAGAGACATTTTGAAGTCCCGTGAGACTACTTGCACGTCACGCTCTACTTACAAACAATTTCTCAGAGACACTTTAATGTCCCACAAGACAAGGAAGTCAGACCAAAGGACAGCTGCTGTACAGGCTTTTAAATGATCGACGTGCAGCGCGACCTGCAGATCACGCACCACGACACAAGCAACAGCTGGCTCAAAGGACAGCTGCTGTACAGGCTTTTGAATGATCGTCGTGCAGCGTGACATGCAAAACACACAGCTCGGTATCAGCAGCTGTTCTGTCAGCATCTCCTTAATGTGCGTTCAGCCCCCGGTGTGGTGGGGATGGGTGGGGAATGGGCGAGCGAATAGAGTAGGGGGCAAAGCCCTCTAGTCTATACTAATAAAAGGCAAAGCCCTTACTGACTGACTCACTGACTCATCACTAATTCTCCAACTTTCCGTGTAGGTAGAAGGCTGAAATTTGGCAGGCTCATTCCTTACAGCTTACTTACAAAAGTTAAGCAGGTTTAATTTCGAAATTCTACGCGTAACGGTCATAACTGAATCCTACTTACGTACACATATACGGCCATAGCCTGCAGCTCGGTCGCCATGTGAGGCGGAGTTGCATCACCCATCACCACACCTCCCACATAGTTGGCTGCCTGCCTATATTGTGTCCCCCATACCCACGCCTCCCACGTAATTGAGTGCCTGCCCACATAAGGCTGTCCGTCAGCAGCAATCCAATAGACACGCTGCCGCTACGAGGCGTTTGTCATGCCTAAGATGAATATGATTTTCACGAGATACAAGTTTAGTGAGAAGGCGCAAGGTATAAATGAGACTTTTGATCACTTTGTAACAGAGTTAAAATTGCTGGTGAAGGACTGTGCTTATGCAAACGAAGATGAGATGGTCAGGGATAGAATAGTGTTTGGCACAAACTCAGCAAAAGTGCGAGAGAAACTTTTAAGTGCCAGGTCTGAGCTAACATTAAATAAAGCCGTGGACATCGCAAGATCGCACAAGATAGCAAACCTTCGATGCATGTACTCTGAGCGGCTCACGTGAACTGACTGTGAATGCAGTACGCAGACAACAAGCAAAAGCTCCAAAGAGCGCTGAACAAAAAACGCATTACACAATTGAGAAGGCAGAATATGAAGCGTGTGAAGTATATTCATAAGTGCAGCTACTGCGGAAACAAAGCACACGGTGGAAAAAGTCAATGTCCAGCTAAAGGAAGACAGTGCAAATGAAGATGAGATGGTCAGGGATAGAATAGTGTTTGGCACAAACTCAGCGAAAGTGCGAGAGAAACTTTTAAGTGCCGGGTCTGAGCTAACATTAAATAAAGCCGTGGACCGTGCAAGATCGCACGAGATATTCGCAAGATACAAGTTTAATGAGAAGACACAGAGTATAAACAAGACTTTTGATCACTTTGCAACGGAGTTAAAATTGCTAGTGAAGGACTGTGCTTATGCAAATGAAGATGAGATGGTCAGGGATAGAATAGTGTTTGGCACAAACTCAGCGAAAGTGCGTGAGAAACTTTTAAGTGCCAGGTCTGAGCTAACATTAAATAAAGCCTTGGACATCGCAAGATCGCACAAGATATTCACAAGATACAAGTTTAATGAGAAGATACAGGGTATAAACGAGACTTTTGATCACTTTGTAACGGAGTTAAAATTGCTGGTGAAGGACTGTGCTTATGCAAACGAAGATGAGATGGTCAGGGATAGAATAGTGTTTGGCGCAAACTCAGCGAAAGTGCGAGAAAAACTTTTAAGTGCTGGGTCTAAGCTAACATTAAATAAAGCCATGGACATCGCAAGATCGCAAGAGATAGCACAACCACAGCTGTGAACCTTCGAGGCATGTACTCCAAGCGGCTCATGTGAACTGACTGTGAACACAGTACGCACACAAAAAGCAAGAGCTCCAAAGAGCGCTGAACAAAAAACGCATTACACAATTGAGAAGGCAGCAAAAGAATATGAAGCGTGTGACGCATACAAGCATATTCATAAGTGCAGGTAGTGAGGAAACAAAGCACACGGTAAAAAAAGTCAATGTCCAGCTACAGACAGTGTAAAAAATGTGGTAAATTGAACCACTTCGCTAAAGTTTACAGGACTGGGAAAGGTAAACCCGTGCATGCAGTGTGTGATGTCTCAGAGAAAGAGGAAGACGAGCTGTTTATTAATGAAGTAAGAAAGGAACAACCCTCTGAATCTGAACAAGCCTTTTTAGACATATCAATAGGAAAGCAATGTGTAAAGCTTAAGTTTAAATTAAGTTCATAGACACGCTGCCGCTAAATATTCGCAGGCAAATCCACAACTTAATACCGGGAATGCCTGTTAAACATCTTAGATTCATGAGTACTGATTTGGGTAGTGAACACTTTGATGAATGAAACCTGTTATCTTTACAACGGTTGACAAACACGGAATATAACTTGAACACAACACATCCTCCAAATACGAACCTGATTGAAAGAAATAATGATAATGAAATCCTTGATGACAGCAACACTCATAACAGTGACAAAACAATTACATTGACAATCATGTTACGTTATTTTTTAAATGTTTCCTTTTCTTTTTCATAACTTCTTTAACACACTACTTCTCCGCTGCGAAACGCGGGTATTTTGCGAGTATATATATACAGTATATATATATATATATATATATATACAGTACATATATATATATATATATATATATATATAGTCACAAGAATGAGACATACTCAGATAAAGGTTTGGGGCAGCCACCCGTATAATCTGGTATCCTGGCTGCAAAATTGTTTTACAGAAATACAGAGCACTGAAGTGCATACAACCGAGTCCAAAACAAGACTGAGGGAAAAGGGAAAAAGGGCAGGCTTTTAAAGGGGAAGACAGGAAGTGAGGTCATAAGGATCGGGCACGTGTTCATCACTCATTGGATCAAGCCCGGATGTGACATCAGAGGGGCCGGAGCTGGTAAGGTCTGTTTCCATTGGTTCAGTCCCAGAAATGATGTCAAGAGAGCCAGGTGGAATCTCCCAGGAATGGTCTACAGGGAAGGGAGAAAAAGAGTCAGTGCACTCTGCCACATCCCGGCATGCCTCAGAACTGCCTTCACTCAAGCCCTTTAGCTGCCTCCCATGCGCACGTGTGTGACTATATATATATATATATATATATATATATATATATATATATATATATTTATATATAGTGAGAGATGGCCGGCAGCCTACCCTGGCCAATACATCCTGCCTGCACAATGCCCCGGATTCCCGTCGGGCATCACGGAAAATGGAGTTCGGCTTCACAGCCCTGCTGGATACCATGGGTGCCACCAGGGGACACTGCAGGGAGACACGAAGATTGTTATTTCTATTATAACCCGGAAGTACTCCCAAGTCATGGGAATGGTAGGACAGAAGTACTTCCAGGCTGAAAAAAAATATTAATCTTTATCTGACCTGGAAGTGATGTGGAATCATGGGGACTGAAGGACAGGAGCACTTCCAGGTCAAGGACTATATAAAGGATTATGGGAAACGCAGCAAGTTGAGCCGGAGTTGGGAGGGAGTGTGACAGAGCTGCTGGGAAGAGAGGAGGAATAGTATTGTGATTTATGATTTGTGTATTGTTCATGGTGGTGGAGGTGCTTTGGGGCACTTTATTAAGAAAAAAAGAAATTAAAATATTTCTAGTGCTTTTTACCTGTTGTCTGGACATGTTGTCTGTGGGTTTGGAGGAGAAACAGCGCTCTCTAGTGTCACAATATATATAAATTGTATATATTGTGATGCACACACGATAAGGGGCCAGCCAAAAGGACCAATGGACCGCGAAAACTTAACATAATGATTTCATCTCTGGTCACCCTCTGATGACATCACCTCCATCACCCTCTGCTCATGTCATCGCCTCCCTAAGCTTACTTCCGGTTCATCCACCATAAATACAGCCATTTTCTCACCATTTATTGTCAATTGTATATTACAACTCTAGCCATGCTGTATGAAACAATGACTTTGTTGGTTCACCGACAGTATATCGGTTTTAGCAACAGTTCCTCTAATTTTTGTTTTTGACCCCTGCTGCAGTTTCCTGAACATATGCACATCTCCTAATCTGGTTAACCTCATTCTAGCTGTTAGCTATATTACCTGAAGATAGGCAGTATACATGCTGTGGTCCAGCCGATCATCTCCGGATAAACCACCGCTAGAAGATATGGTACAAGTCTATCTTTGATATTAAAATCTGGTCCACTGAGCTGCTTTCCTTTGCTGTTATATTCAAATATCTCCATGCGTACTGCTTTGCTGGGGTTTCACTTCCTGTGACTACCGCACCATCATAACTGTTTTCTTAAGAGTCAGGTCTGTATTGAATTGCATGCTCCTCCTGCAACTAAGCCTGTTGTATACTGCATGTGCATCATGCAGCATTTTGTAATTGCCCTGCTTTGTTGAGGTATGCCCTTCTTTCACATAACAAACTTTGTATTTTTGTAAATTTTACAAACCTTATAAAATGTATTGAAGTCATTGTTTGATGATACTGTTAACTTTGAGTTTTGGTCAAATTTGAGACTCAAAAAACTTAAATTAAATTATCATATTCACCTGATTTTCCAACATGAATGTGTTCAAGTTGCTAATTTTGGGAAATTTTCCTAAATAGTTTATTCCTTTAGTCCATTTCTGGCTCCAAGTGCTGAACATAGCCCTTATTCGTGCTGCCCATAGGGTAAGATAGGGTTCCTCCATGCTGGGTCTGCTGCATTTTGCCACTTCATTTTCTACTTTAAAACAGTACTTGAATACTGTTTTTCCAGTTATGAGAACATAAAACAACCAGAAGGATCTGCAGCTGAGATGCTTTTCACCAAACCAACTGCTTTGAGTTGACTACTGGCACAGTAGTTAACCAGGAGATGTGAGATTTTTCCAGAAATAAAACAGAAGAATACTTCTTTAAGAGATAATAATTAAATCTCGGTGTTTAGGTCTCTGCAGGATTATTTAAATTGTTTTGAAATGTTGCCTTAAATCAGGCACAGCAAGGTGAAACATTAAAACAAGAAATGTGCTTTTATTTCTTCCTTTAAAAAGTAAATAATGTCTAAAATCAAGCAGAAATGGTATACAGTGTTTGACCAAATGTGAATGAAGCCTGTACATTTTTGATATAAGTTATAAACACTTGTAACAAAAATGGCTCACCTCACAAGCATCTAATGAATGGCAAACTCACAACACTAAACTCCAACATTTATCCAGTGCTTAACTTCAGTATTATCTATAATGAGACAACTAAATGACAAGTGAAACAGCAAACATTTCAGACAGAGTAATGACTCGCGCTAACATGAACTAAAACACTTAAACCCAAAATGGCAACTACAGTGCAAGTTCAACAACTAAAGTCATGAGAATTTCTTCTAATAGCCAAAACAGTGTTAAATGTATCAATGGGTAGCCACTTGTGGCATCAAGTATTCTTAAGCATGATGTACAGGTAAAAAGTCTGAATTAATGTAGGTTGCCTTAATTCAGGGTGTTCATAAGAAATGTAATTATCTACTTCATAAGGTATAAGTACATAATAAACAAGAATAGTTGCATCTACTATTTCAAATATTAATATGTGTGTGTTCAAAATCAAAAGTAACATCATATTCGTAATCATTCACCTGAAATATTATAAAAATATAACCCAGTTGGCTGTGTTTAAAATATATTATCTTTTAACATTTTGGGAGTGTCTCTTAGAGGGCTAGGACCACTGGTAAAAAATTAAATATCAAAAATGTGATCATATTTGTAATTAGCAACTTCGAAATTGCATAAAATGCCCCACATGCCTATATTACCAATGTTTTTGAAATTTTGTGAAAAGGAGTAACTTTGACCCCTTCTATCCTAATATTAGGTAAACCCTTTAGGTCAGTTGATGTGGCATACCCAACTTTAAGTCCTGCTGATTATTTCTGTTGAAGACGTCTATTGGTTAAATATTCACCATATGGATGTAATTCTGGCACAAAATATGGTCCAAAAATGTCCTACATATGAGGTTTATGTAGGTCTAGTGTGCTAAAAATAGGGGGGAACCCCAAAAAGCTTTACATCTTGCAAAACTAAACTTCAAGATAAGTCAAAAAGTAGATTATATTTGGGGATTTCCTAGTAGCAGTGAGTCAGGAGGCACCAGACAAAACAAAGTGAAGTGATTTCAAAGCATTCATAAGTAATTTTATTAACTAAATAAAACAAAGGAATCACGAGTAAATAATGATAGAATTAATATTCAGAGCAGGTGAATTCATGCAGGTGAGCTCACTGAAATAACATTCCATCCTGCTTAAATTTATATCCAAAAGCCCTCGGCAGAACAGGTTGCTCATGAGGCTGGCTAACATGGCTCTGAAAACAGTTCTCAGTGGCTTTTAAAGAGAACTGATTGTTAAAACATGGACAGGAACAGGAATGGGATCATCAGATATGGGAAATTGTAGATTAAGCATCTATAACTTAACAATTGTAAAATCTTCCAGAACAATATTATAAAATGTTGGGTATAATTTGCACAATTTTCATTCATTTTAGTTTACTAAAAATTTGGGTGTGCATTATACATGAGACATGATTTTAATCATGTATTTTCAATAAGCCTGTACAGTAGGAATGTAGGTACATGAAATCATTATGTGTATAAAGTGATTGGTTCTGTCTGCAGTACCGCTTCACTGTTGGTTTGAGCTGCGTTACAGTTCTCCCCTCTCACTTCAGACATCGGCGCTCATCTGAAATACACATTCTGCATGTGCATTAAACCGCATTTTTGCAGTAATTTCAACTTGATCAACAGACTTGATAGTAGTAGAAAGGTGGTTGTTGTTTCTCAGGAGGTAATTTAATAGTATCTGGTATTTTAAGCCCTTAAAATGAAATCAATGTAAATACCTAAATGCCTAATTTAAATGAAATGATTATAATTGTTATTACTTCAAATTTTTAAAAAAAAAAAATGACTGCAATTTTAATAAAATCCTGAAAAGTTAATGGTGCACATTATATATTAATTTCATTTTTTACCTGAAAATTTTGGGCAAAATCAGTATGTGCATTATACATGAGTGCGAATTTTATGTGATTTTTACGGTAGTACCAAGATCACTGTTGGCACAAATGGTTAATAAATGGTTAAAGAGAAAGACAATGACATAATACAAAAATGAAAAAAGAAATGAACAACACACCACCAATCTGCCTGCATATTCTTTCAGCTCCGGGGTTACAATCTGAAGCACCTCTTTCCGTGGTATTTCCCACAGCTTTCCTATCAATGTCCGATTAGTCAGCTTTTCTCCACTCTTTTTCTCTTTTGACACAGTTTCCACCAATTTCCACCAGTCAAAAAAAAAAAAAAAAAACGTCTCCCCTGAGGCAACTCCTTTTTATTCAGAGCTCATTTGTACATGCAGTCTAACTGGAAAAGCGCTGATTAGTCCGTCTGTGTTTATCACTTCTCCTAGCCTCAAGCGGCCCTGATTTACATACAGTGTTAGCCACAGTTTCTTTATTAATTATTCCACTGGACGTAACAATATGAATATCAAGATCTTCTCGATCACTAGATCTTTGCCCAATTGAGGCCTTATGAAATATTATGGAGTGAGGCCTAAGAAGGTGGTTCCCACCACCACAATCAAAATAATAAAGGGTGACATTTATCAGTTCAGTTCCAAATATAATCTATGCCAGCATATCAGTATGCTCAAAATTAAAATTAAAAGGAATTTATAAATCTAGAGCCAAGCCCCCACTGGGTTCTTTATATAACTGTGTCCAGCTCATCTCTATGTATATATAATCCAACGTCTATCTGGCTGTCTCTCTGTCTGTCCTCTTTTCATGAGAGAACTACTGAACAGATTTAGATTGGGTTTTTTTCTATAATTTGCTTGAACATTCCAGTTGATTTTGCAACTTCTCTCATCACGTTAAATATCATAGTTCGCTTGCAGCAGTGATTTATTTGTGTTAAACAAAGACAGAGGCTGCAGGCCGAGGGGTGAGGGAGATGTTACCTCAGGAATAGGGTAATGGGTAGGGCCCGTCTCACTCACGCAACAGCCTTCACTCTGGCTATGTTTTGGAGTTAACCTTGCCTCTGCTTAGCTAGCGATACCTGTTTGTTTATTGATTTTTAAAGTTTGTCCTGTTTCACTACTACGTGGGCGGAGCCACGGAGGGCGGCTAGTTGCTGAATATAAGGTAGTCCTTAAAAGATCAAAACTGATTACAAAGAAAATCAAAGTCTGGCATGAGGATTCTGATGAATGCCTGTGAAACTCTTCCAACTTCCACATCTTTAAAGAGTCATGCATAGACATCGATGAACTGAATGACACTATAAGCAGTTCCAGCTAAAATCCTGGTCAAATCTGTTAAAGTATATCCTAACACAAAGCTTTGATATACTAAAAATTTAAAGGCACAGCTAAGCAGAAAGTTGAGGGCTATTCAGGAAGAACATATAACTTAACAGAGACGGAACCATAGAAGCAGGTGAAACATGAAATCTGGCATGATACAGACTGACAACATGGTGCTGTGAAAATGAGGTCTGGCATTTATAGTAAAAACGGTAACCGAGTGAAATTGGTGGGGGGTTTTAACTTGTTATTTACCGGATTAAACTTCAATGAATTCTTTCCAAGGTTTATAACACAATAGTTTTACTTCAAAAAATATGAAGCAAAACATTAAGCTCAGGATTGTGGCTAGGAGTCAAACTATCTTTGATTAAAATAATATCAACAAACTAAAATCCAAAATAGCTCTGGATCAGACAGAATATGTGACTCCTGTGCTGAACAACTTTGTTCAGCATTTCACTACATTCTTCATAATGGAAGCCTATGGATTTACAAGTCCTCAAACTCTTGAAACAAAATACTGAACATACTAAAGTCCTGAATGATTCTGAATCAGTTGTCTTAAAATGTCAGGTCATAAAACCCTTCCAGGATCTGATTAAAAAAGAGCTGGTAGACAAACTCAATCCTGTCTGGATCCCTAGGAATCAGGGAATGGGAAACAACACTTATTTATTTGCTATATGAGTACATGGAATGTTGCAAAAACTTGTGCCAGACTGCAATTTAATACCATCTAGGTTTGCATCTTAGTTTAGAACCTAATTGTTTATTTCTTCTTGGAATTGTCTGGGCCTTGTATTGTTTTCATTAACAGAGCACAAAGAATATTTGTGGATGGCTGTTTCTTTAATGAGCTCACCTGATCCTCTGGGTCACTTCGAGGCTGCTGTCTAGTCTTCTGTTTATTCTGTGTATAAATGTCTGAGTTCAGAGAACAACAGTCTTATCTTAAAATTTGCAGATGACTTTGTAATTTTTAATTTTTTACAGCTGAACAATAATGGGACCAGATTTTGATGATTTCTTCATGTGGTGCAATCATTCCATTTTACTGCTAAATATCTTTATAGCCAAGGACATGACTAAAAATTGTCAATGTTGTCTTTATTTCTTTTCTCTTGACAAATAAAAAGGCAGACTGTAGTGATGGTGAAGCACTGCAAATGCTTTGGGACATTCAATGATAGTAGGCTGACCTTTGATCTGAATGTAGGAAAAAATCTGCAAGAGAGCTCAGAAAGTGTTATTCTTGATTAGGCTATTGTGTTGAAGTGACAAAATTATAATGTCACTCCTTTATAAAGCTTTTACTAAATCTATTGTTGCATTTGCTTTTATATGCTAGTTTGGGTATCTTGGTACGTAAGACAAAAACTGTCTCAGTATCATCTAAATTAGTAGTAAACATATTGGTCTGTAACAGTCCAGAAAAGGTTAGATTACTGTCACCAGGTTTCCTTTCTCAAGGCTCAAAAACAGCATATTGAAGAATTTGAGAACACAGTGCCATATGCATTCTCAATTCAAGAGGTTGCTAGGGCTCTGGTGAACTCTTATGCTTTTACAGTGCATTATAAGAATCCAGTATTCAAGTAAGAATCCTAGTTATGTGATCCAATTGTGAAAATTGATATAATTACTTTTAGACCTATATAAATGAAAGACGTGTGTGTGTATGGAGTAGTCCACTCTGCTCATGATTAACCACAGCCCACTGGATGGCATATGCACAAACTTTAAACTTTTTGCAGCGTTTGCATTCACCTCAGTTCTCACTACGAAAGACGTGTGTGTGTGTATGGAGTAGTCTGCACTCCTCACGCTCATCCACAGCCATGGGAGTGGGTGTGAATTCTACTGGAAATGTAGAAGCTTATACAAGTGTGACTTGCAGTTGGTGAGATGGCGCATGCATGCACTTATACATTTTTTTGCCACTTGCATATATTGCCAGCAAAATAGATTTTACTTTTCTATGTGACCTTAATGAACATATTTCAGTGTTCAGAAAGCAATCTCACAATTACCTAGAGTCATGCATGCACATCAGAGGGTCACCTTCCAAGTTCTTCACAGATAGTTAATACCACCCCAAGCCAAGTGCTGCCTCCGGTAACTGACTTGGCTTCTCTTTATTCTGCAGTACCGAAAGACCACCCAATGAGGGCAACTAACTCTGCCCCTTCTGCTTCCAAGGCTATAAATTCGAGACCGCCCTGAAAAATGGGGTCAGTTATGGCATAAGTGACCAAAGAGAGGAGCTCCACTAGCAGACTGAAACGAGCTTTACGAGGAGAAGCATTGATTAACCGATTGTTGAGGTGCAACCTTATTTTATTTATACGATTGTTCAAAGTCTTTGCACATCATTTTATTTGTATATTCTGCAACTAAATAGGGACAGCTGGCTTGGCACCCAAAAGAGCTGTGATTGTACTGACCTGCTATTCCTCGGATGACCAGACTAGTGTGTCAAGGACAGTTCAAAGACAGAATTCACCACAGGTTTAATGAGTACTAAACAACTATTAAGGTGGCCACTTGAATTTACCTCAGACAACACACCACACTAAACAGTGGATCCTCTGCAGACATCTGATGAGTGTATTTTGGTTTCTTATTGGAATTTGCTCCATCTTCCCTTTTAGGTCCAATCTCATAAATTCATTAACAGCATTTGCTGGCAGATTTTCAATCCAGCACCTGTTTATTAATGACAGTATTTTTTGTTTAGGGTTATCTTTTGGTTTTAATATTTCTGCTAAATAATCTATACTAATAAACGGCAAAGCCCTCACTGACTCACTCACTCACTCACTGACTGACTGACTCATCACTAATTCTCCAGCTTCCCTTGTAGGTAGAAGGCTGAAATTTGGCAGGCTTATTCCTTACAGCTTCCTTACAAAAGTTGGGCAGGTTTCATTTCGAAATTCTACGCGTAATGGTCATAACTGGAAGCTGTTTTTCTCCATTTACTGTAATGGAGATGAGCTTGAAACCCGTGGGGGCGGAGTTTCGTGTGACATCATCACGCCTCCCACGTAATCACGCAGTACGTAGAAAACCAGGAAGAGGCCCAAAAAGCGCTGAAGAAAACATGCATTATATAATTGAGAAGGCAGCGAAACAATAAGAAGCGCGCGAGTGACATATACAACCATATTCATGAGTTCTGCTACTCATAAAAGCACGATGTAAACCTAAACTTAAAATTAAGTTCATAGACAGGCTACCGCTGGCGTTTGTAATTTAGTGCCTGCCCATATAAGGCCGTCCGTCAGCGGCAATCCAATAGAAACACTGCCACGGGTAAATATTCACGGGTGAAGGACTGTGCTTATGCAGAGGAAGATGAGATGGTCAGGGTGGTGTTTGGCACAAACTCAGCGAAACTGCGAGAGAAAGTTTTAAGTGCCGGGACTTCGGTAACATTAGATACAGCCATGGACATAGCACGACATGGCACCAGCACAGCTGGGAAACTTCCATGCATGTACACCGAGCGGCTCACGTGAACTGGCGCAGTGCACAGACAAAAAGCAACAGTTCCAAAGAGCGCTGAACAAAAACCGAATTACACAATTGAAAAGGCAGCAAAAAAATATGAAGCATCTGATACATACAAGCATATTCATAAATGCAGCTAATGCGGAAACAAAGCACACGGTGGAAAAAGTCAATGTCCCGCTAAAGGAAGACAGTGTAAAAAAAAAACCTGTGCATGCAGTGTGTCAGGTCTCAGATAAAGAGGAAGACGAGCTGTTTATTGATGCAGTAAGAAACGAATCGATGAATGAAACCTGTCATCTTTACAACGATTGACAAACACGGAATGTAACTTGAACACAACACATCCTACAAATACGAACCTGATTGAAAGAAATAATGATAATCAAATCCTTGATGACAGCAACACTCAGTAAAACTCACAAAACAATTACTGTATATTGACAGTCATGTTACGTTATTTTTTTAAAATGTTCCCTTTTCTTTTTCATAGCTTCTTTAACACAGTACTTCTCCGCTGCGATTTACTGCAGTGTGCGTCAACTCTATCTGAATTGCGCGATCACATTTGAAAAAATATATCTTTTCAAGTTCTATTTAGTCCATATGTGTCAAACTCAAGGCCCGCACGCCGCATCCGGCCCGGCGTGTAATTATATCCGGCCCGCGAGATCATTTTATATACTGTATTATTGTTATTAATGGCCCGGG
>JANRMT010062842.1:25188706-25217729 GCA_026402145.1 Polypterus bichir lapradei
AATGGTTTCGGATCAGTCCGCGGTCTCCCACTCGCGCATGCGTGACACGACCCCCACCTTAGCCCAAGACCGTCAGGTCGGGCGGACCTAGCCGAGAGGTCGTGGATGCGAGAGAGGGCATCGGCGTTGGCCTGAAGGCCGCCGCGGCGATAAGTGACCGTGAACTTATAAGGCTGCAGTTCCAGGAACCACCTGGTGACTCGCGGATTCGACTGTTTGTGGAGGGACATCCACTGAAGTGCAGCGTGATCAGTCACCAGAGTGAATTCGCGACCCAACAGGTAGTAGCGGAGATAAGACACGGCCCACTTAATGGCCAGGGCTTCCCTCTCCACCGCCGCGTACCTGGTCTCTCGGTCCAACAGTTTCCGACTTAAGTACATTACGGGGTGTTCGACACCATCGACGCTTTGGCTCAACACGGCGCCCAGGCCTGTGTCCGAAGCGTCGGTCTGGAGAATAAAGGGTAGCCCAAAGTCAGGGGTCCGTAATACAGGTGCCGAAGTAAAGGCCTGTTTCAAGTCACTGAATGCGTGTTCCGCCTTATCGTTCCATACCACGTGCAGGGGAGCCCCCTTCTTTGTCAAGCTAGTCAAGGGTGCTGCTCTCTCGGAGAAACGGGGTACGAACCGGCGGTAGTAGCCCGCTAACCCCAAGAAAGCCTGCACCTGTCTCTTGGTATTCGGACGGGGCCATTCCAGGATGTCTTTAACTTTGGAACATTGGGGTCTCACCTGTCCTCGCCCCACCAAATAGCCTAAATACTTGGCCTCCTTTAGGCCAAAGAAACACTTACGGGGGTTGATACGGAGGCCGGCTTTAGCCAGTGTTGCGAGGACAGCAGAGAGCTGCAATAGATGGTCCTCCCAGGTGCCGGAATAGATGACGACGTCATCCAGGTAGGCGGCACTGTAGGACTGGTGTGGCTTCAGCACTCTATCCACCAGATGTTGAAAGGTCGCCGGGGCCCCGTGCAGCCCAAATGGGAGGACCTTGTATTGCCAATGTCCACTAGGGGTGCTAAAGGCGGTTTTCTCTTTTGCAGATGCCGTTAAGGGAATTTGCCAGTACCCTTTTGTCATATCAAGAGTAGTCAGATACCGAGCTGCACCCAGCCGCTCGAGCAGGTCGTCAATGCGGGGCATAGGGTAGGCATCAAACTTGGAGACCTGATTTAGACGTCTAAAGTCGTTGCAGAATCTCCAGGAGCCGTCCGGCTTGGGAACGAGGACAATCGGGCTGAACCAGGGGCTGTGGCTTTCCTCGATAATGTCCAAGTCCAGCATTCGTTGTACCTCTAGTTCCACTTCGGCGCGTTTTGCCTCCGGGAGTCTGTAGGGCCTCTCCCGGACGACTACTCCGGGTTCCGTGACTATGTCGTGGGCAATCAGCGAGGTTCGGCCTGGCGACTCGCTTACCACTTCGGGGATGGCGTAGATAGCGTGGGCTATCTCTCGCCGCTGTATGGGCGTTAGCTCGTCACCGAGGTTAAGGGCGGTCGTGCTAGCGAACAGGGAGAGGGATCTATGAATATCGGGAGTCTCCTCCCTGTCCTTCCAAGGCTTTAACAGATTCACGTGATAGATCCTCTCGCTCGGTCGACGATTAGGTTGTCTAACCAAATAGTCGACGAGCCCCTTTCTCTCCTTAACCTCGTAAGGCCCCTGCCAGTGAGCTAGCAGTTTGGAGTGGGAGGTGGGGACGAGTACCATCACTCGGTCCCCCGGGTGGAACTCCCGGAGAACAGAGTTGCGGTTGTAACACCGAGCCTGCGCTGCCTGCGCACGAGTCACGTGGTCTTTGAGGAGGGGCCTGATTTTTGTGAGTCTGTCGCGCAGTTGCGCTACATACTCCAAGATATTGGAGGAGTGAAGAGCCTCGGCCTCCCAGCCCTCTTTTAGAATGTCCAAAAGTCCCCGGGGCTGCCGCCCATATAACAACTCAAAAGGGGAGAAGCCCGTAGAGGCCTGGGGTACCTCCCGGTAGGCAAAAAGCACAAGGGGCAGGAGCTGGTCCCAATTCCTGCCATTAGCGCTGACTACCTTGCGAAGCATCTGCTTAAGCGTCTGGTTAAAGCGTTCTACCAGGCTGTCCGTTTGGGGGTGGTAGACAGACGTCTTTAGGTGCTTTATTCTCAGTAACCTGGCAACCTCCCTGAACGTATCTGAAGTGAAGGGGGTGCCCTGGTCCGTGAGGACTTCTTTAGGGATACCCACTCTTGAAAAAAGGTTGACCAGTTCCCGTGCGATGTTTTTGGTATTAGCGGAGCGCAGGGGAACCGCCTCTGGGTACCGGGTTGCGTAATCAACCATGACCAATATATACTTGTGGCCACGGTTTGAGGGTTCCAGGGGTCCTACTAAATCGACCCCTATCCGGTCAAAGGGTACGTCAATCAGGGGTATCGGGACAAGAGGAGCACGGTCCCTCCTAGGAATCTGGCGAATCTGGCAGTCCGGACAGGATTGACAGAAACGCCGGACCTCCTCGTTGATCCCGGGCCAGTAAAAGCGGAGCTTGATCCTCTCCAATGTTTTTTCGGCCCCGAGGTGGGCGCCTAGGAGGTGGGCATGAGCTAGTTCGCATACCTCCCGCCGGAAGGTTTGCGGCACTAGCAACAACTTCCGCACCTCGCCCTCGTGAGTTGCCACCCGATACAGCAGATTATTTTCTAACACAAAGAAGGGCTCGCGTGGTATGGAACCGTCAGCTTGTGAGCTGCCTGGAAGAACAATCGCATTCCTGGCAAACCGCAGGGAGTCATCATTCCACTGCTCTCTTTTAAATGAGGCGGGCGTGGAGCGGAATTGGTGTTCCATGTTGGACAGGGGATCTAGAGAAGTGTTGGGCGGTGGTGTTCCCTGGCTCGTCCCTTTGCCGGAGGGAGGTTCCGGCTCAGCGTCCGTCGCCTGAGACACCTCCCCCATTGTGCCTGCGCCATTGTGGCCTGCCTCAGTGCATGGCGTGGAGACCGCGGGAAGGGTGCCTTGTCCCTCCATAACCAGACCCAGTGAGGCCCCAGGAGCGGTGCGAGTCTTTCCGCTTTTCCTTTGTGACCAGTCTTGTCCCAGGATCACCGGAAAGGGGGGTTCGGGCAACACCGCAACCAACAGTTTGGACAACTCCCCCCTCCAGGACAGATAGCATTCAGCGGAACGGTAAGACCTGGTCTCTCCGTGTACGCATGTGACTTGTAACCGGTTGCTTAGCCACTGTCGCGGTAAGACATAGCGGCGAGCGACAATTGTTATGTTGCTGCCGGAGTCAAAAAGTGCCACCACTGAGTGCCCGTTTATCAACACCACTCCCGTGTTCGGACTAGCCAAGGGGTGCGGCGGAGTACAGTACCTTTCCGTCGAAGCCCAGGTGCAGTCCATCGGCTCCATGGGGGTGTTCAGGGGACATGTTGGTAGCAGATGCTTTTCTCGAGGTTTGGGAGGCGCTTCCGCAGCGCGTCGAGGGGGCTCGGGGGTGGCCGCCCGTCCCTGCCGGTTCCCGCGAGCTTGCCTTTCTGTCCCCCCGAGTCGGAAGACCGCGAGCTGTCGCTCCAGGACTTCCAGGAGTCTCGGCATATCGGTGTAAGGATGGCGCCGAACCTGCTGGGCGAGGGGGCTGGGCAGTGCATTGACCAGGCCCTCACAGGCCACCTGCTCCACTACCTTCCGGGCTTGGGGACCCTCGGGCCGTAGCCACCTCCCCATCTTACCCCAGAACTCGAAAGCCTGTGCTCGGGCCGGCTTTTCGGGGTCAAACTGCCAGCCCCGCCATTCACTTGCCTGCTGGCTCGGCGTAATGCCGTAGCGTGCCAGGATCTCCTGTTTCAGGAGCTTGTAGTCCGCGGCCTCCTCCTCAGGGAGGTCATAGTAGGCTCGCTGCGCGGGCCCCTTCAGGTAGGGCGCCAGAATGGACGTCCACTCGGACCGCTGCCACTCGTTCCGGGTGGCCGTCCTTTCAAAGATCCCCAGAAAAGATTCGATGTCGTCCGCCTCCGTCATCAGGACCAAGGACGGAGGTTTAGGACGAGGCGGGTCGGCCCTTACCCTCTCGGCTTCCGCGAGTTTTGCCTTCGCGGCCTCCAGCTCCCGGGTAGTAGTAGCCTGGGCCTGCTGCAGGGACTGGATTTGGGCATTCATGCCCTGCAGCACGGTGTTGAGGTCCTGCCTTTCAGTCATTTTTGTATTCTTCAATGCAGTAAATCCTGCTGACTACGCCACTGTAAAATAAACAGAACACAGCGTAAAGGGTTGGGGTTTTTAGCCCCGTATACTGTAAACAAAAGATTATTGCAGTCACAATATACATAAACAAAAAAGTCTTCAACAATACGCGACGCCTTTACAGGGTTGGCGGCCATTTTTATACTGGTGGAGGAATGCTGGGAAGGAGGCGTGAGGGATGACGGGACTGCTGACGTCAGGGAAGATGGCGGAGGAAGGGCGGAAGTGGACGTAGTGCGGTCAGGTTATGATGGTGGAGGGTCCTTTTTCCTGGAAGAAAGAGCAGAAAGGTTAGTACTCCGCCATTCCCTACCGGCAAACGTCCTGCGCAATGGTTTCGGATCAGTCCGCGGTCTCCCACTCGCGCATGCGTGACAATATATATATATATATATATATATATACTGTATATATGCCAGCAAGACTCATGACAATGACAAAAAAATTACATTGTCAATCATGTTACGTTATTAAAATGTTTCCTTTTCTTTTTACTTCTCCGCTGCCAAGCGCGGGTATTTTGCTATATATATATACAGTATATATATATATATATATATATATATATATATATATATATAGATAGATAGATATGACAACAACACTCATATCAATGACAAAACAATTACATTAACAATCAAGTTACGTTATTTTTAAAATTTTTCCTTTTCTTTTTCATAACTTCTTTAACACAGTACTTCTCCGCTGCTAAGCGCGGGTATTCTGCTAGTCTATATATATAATTCACTAAGGGCATGCAAGACAGTGAGTGCAAGCAAGACACTGAGGGCACACAAGACAGTGAGCGCAAGCAAGACAGAGCCCCGCCCGCCAACTCTAACCCTCCTACCGCGTCATGGGATACGCACGACAGAGCCACACACGCCAACTATAGCCATCCTCCCGAGTCCAGCATCGCTGTCGAGGAACGCAACAACTCACCAAACACAGCTTCAGTCGCTTTTGTCTGTGCAAAAGTCCACATGCACCTATGAGCCACGCTGACTTTTCATTGCACGCAAGACAGACAGCCACGATCGCCAACTCACAGAGCCCCGTCCGCCAACTCTAACAGAGCCCTGCCCATGGGTTACGCACAAAAGAGCCACGAACGCCCACTCTAACCCTCCTCTCACGTCATGGGGAACGCATGACAAGGCCCCACCTGCCAACTCTCACCCTCCGCAGGCTTCCAACATCGCTCTCGTGGCATCCGCACTGCTTACTCATGTGCCCGCCCCCAAAACATCAACAAACGTGTCCTCACTCCCTTTGGCCTGTGCTACAGTCCACATACAGCTGTAAGCCACGTGGACTGTTCATTTGCCTACCATGGCCAACCCCTCAAATGTATTTCATGAAAACAACACTTTTCTGCTTCCGGTAACTGTTTGTTTCTGGCAGTCGGATATTTCTGGAAAAATGTCATCAACGAAAGTGTTGCTCTTGAACTTCGCAACATAGCTGTAACCTTTGTTTGGCAACATTGGGATAACTTCGCGGATGTGCTGTCCGTTGTTCTTAGTCACAGAAGCATAGTCATACAGTCTGCTCAATAATACGCTAAGTACATGAATACATCCGGAGTTTATGGTGGCGAGGCAGAAATTGTGGCGATGTCCCAAATGCTTCCAGCTACTATCTCCATTCACTTCCGAGAACGTCGTCATGCCGTTCCTCGAGTTTACAATCCGGGCCAACGTCTCTCTATATCCCTGCTCTTTAGCGTTCCTTTGGATCATGGGCATTACGAAGTTCTCTTGCCTCTCAAATACACACGTGATAACCTTCTGGTGCTATCTATTGAACAAACGCATTCCACACAGGACTTTCACTGCATCATTTGTTCCAAAACCTTCTGACTGCAGAGATATCTCAAAGCATATTTAAAAACACACTCCACTAAACGAATGCTGCAATGTGAACATTGCCAGTAATGCTTCAAAACAACTCGCGCTCTGAAGAAGCACTTACAAACTCATTCCACTCACACCTTCAGTTGCACATTTTGTCTTTGCTCAAAAACCTTCACGCAAAAGAAATATATCAAAGCACATTTAAACACACACTCCACTGAAAAAACGCATTCCACACAGGACTTTCACGGCACCATTTGTTCCAAAACCTTCCAACTGCAGAGATATCTCAAAGCATATTTAAAAACACACTCCACTGAACGAATGCTGCAATGTGAACATTGCCAGTAGTGCTTCAAAACAACTCGCGCTCTGAAGAAGCACTTACAAACTCATTCCACTCACACCTGCAGTTGCACATTTTGTCTTTGCTCAAAAACCTTCACGCAAAAGAAATATCTCAAAGCACATTTAAACACACACTCCACTGAAAAAACACATTCCACACAGGACTTTCAATGCACCATTTGTTCAAAAACCTTACGACTGCAGAGATACCTCACCGCACATTTAAAAACACACTCCACTGAACGAATGATGCAATGTGAACATTGCCAGCAATGCATCAAAACAACTCGTGCTCTCAAGAAGCACTTACAAACTAATTCCAATTCCTTTCAGTGTCAACTCGCAAACCCCATGCATCACATTCAGTTTTCCGCTGCTTTTCAAGAAGATACCGCCATTCTCATCCAAGAATATAACACTGGCCTCCCTACTGCAATATGCGCTTCATGCAAAGCACTTCATTGGCCATCAGAGGTCAACAGATCCGGACATTACACTAAGTGTTGTCATACCGGCAAGGTGTCATTGCCACCACTATCCAAACCTCCTCTTTTATTAGAAAACCTCTTGACTGGCAAGAACCCGCTGTCCCAAAATTACTGTGATCATATCAGGTAATACAACTCTGCCTTAGCTTTCGCTTCAATGGGCGCCCACATCGCTCAACCATCTGGTCATGGAACGTCTGCTTTCAGAATCCACGGTCAAATTTATCACCAAGTCTCTCCTTTATATACCAATCCTGACACTTCACCACGATACAGTCAGCTATATATCTTCGATTCTGCTGATTCTACCACTCAACGTTTGCAAAAGGAGTGTAACAGCGCTTGCAGTGACATTTTTGTTGCTGCAACTTGACAAAATGATACAACAGGTTAATCCCTTTGCTAAGTCTTACATGCAAATGCATGACATTATCACTCACAGTAACCCTGTTGCTGCTGTACAAATGGTATTCATGGAAAATCTAAAAATGGATATGAGAAGGTATAATGCCCCATCCTGCCAAACTGGTGTTGCTGCTATCTTTGTAGGTGAAGATGGGGAACCTCCTGCGCAACGCGATATTTGCATATACCCAAGGGGAGATGCTTGCAAGTGTATCTCTGTACTCAATATGAACTGTGACCCCATGGTTTATCCACTGCTGTTCCCTTACGTAGATCCAGGCTGGCACATACAATTGACCCATGTTGAGGAAAAGCGAACCGCGAAAAAGAACACGAGTTATGCAGCTACAATTTTATGCTTACAGGCTTGCCATGAGATCTTCATTTAGCGTCTTGCATTCAAGTGGCAAACTCTTCCAGCAATACGTCGTCGACTCATATATCAGAACAGAAGGCACACGTTTACATTACCTACGGTCCCATCAACAAGATTTGCGTGTAGAGCAATACAGGGGACTGATGGATGCTGTCGCTGTGAAAGCACAACACCATAACCTCCGACCTGGACAATTGATCATTCTTACTTCAACCTTTCAAGGCAGTCCAAGGTACATGCAACAGAACTACCAAGACGCGATGGCAATTGTCCGGAAATGTGGAAAGCCTGACTTATTCATAACCTTCACCTGCAATCCTGCTTGGCCGGAAATCTCTAACGCCATTTCCCATCATGAGCAATCATGAGCAACCAGAACACAGACCTGACATTGTTGCTTGCGTCTTTCATATCAAACTACGAGATTTCCTAATAGATATTCTGGAGAGAAGTATTTTCGGCAATGTTCTCGCTTACATCTTCGTCATTGAGTTCCAAAAACGAGGATTGCCTCATTGCCATATTTAACTTACACTTGACTCACAATACAAAATAAGGACCAAGGATGATATAGACAAATTTGTCTGCGCTGATCTTCCAAATCCAGAAATACACCCTCGACTTTTCCAAATTGTCACTAAATGCATGGTACATGGTCCGTGTGGAACGATGAACGCCAACTCACCTTGCATGAAAGACAGCACGTGTACCAAAAATTTCCCAAAGGACTTCAACGCCGAGACTCAAGAAAACACACAAGGATACCCCATATACCACCAAAGACAGGGGAGAACTGCCATTGTTGGCAAATACAATATCGACAACCGTTGGATAGTTCCTTACAATCCCTGCCTTTCTCAGAAATTCAATGCTCATATTAACGTTGAAGTTTGCACGTCCATTCAATGTATCACGTATCTATATAAGTATGTCTACAAAGGACACGACGCTGCATCCATCGCACTTAACAGCAAGCCAGATGATGGTGTTTTCCTAGATGACGAGATACAGACTTTCCTTGATGGTAGGTATGTTAGTGCTCCTGAGGGTATGTGGCATTTGAACGAGTACAGTCTTTCAGAAAAATCTCACGTTATTATACGATTACCAGTTCATTTGGCAGAACAACAAGTCATCTTCTTTCATGAGGGTCACAAGGAACAAGCACTACAAAGACACGCCAACAAAAACACTATGCTCTTAGCATGGTTTGAAATCAACAAGACAGATCCCGAAACTGTGGAGTTACATTACACTGATGTTCCCCAACATTACACATTCCAAAAGTCCTCTGGAAAATGGAAAAAGAGAATCAGAGGAGGCACAAAAGTGGTTGGTAGAATGCCTGTTGTTGCCATTAACAACACGAAATGTTATTACCTCAGACTTCTCTTTACCCGTTCCGTGGGCGTCACAAGTTTCCAGAATCTACGAATGGTCAACGGCGTCGAATGTGACACTTTCAAAGAAGCTTGCCAACAATTAAGTCTTCTAAAGACGACAAGATATGGCATGATACTCTTACAGAGGCATCCCAGATATGAATGCTACCATTCCTGCAAGAACTTTTCGTTTTCATCTGTGTCTTCGGCGATCCACACAACGTTCTAATCCTTTGGGACACGCATAAACTCTCCCTGTCTGAGGACTTTCTCACAAAATATTCCACACACCGCTTGCGTGTATGTACTTGCAGAAATTAATGACATGCTGCTACCACATGGCCTCAACCTGAACAAATTACACCTACCCCCACTGACATTCTTCCACTTTGTCATTCATCTCCCACCTTCGACGCTCAGGCTGAACACTCACACACTATGGAACACTACGACAAACTTAACACAGAACAGAAACACGCTGTTGACACTGTTTTACATGCTGCATACAACAATTCCCTTCCCCGACAAACATGCTTCTTCTTAGATGGTCCTGCAGGAACAGGGAAAACATTTGTCTACAAAACCCTGATTCATACCATCAGAGCTAGGGGGGACATTCCTACAACCGTAGCATCTACAGGAATACCTGCAACGTTGTTACCGGGTGGACGAACTGCATATTCCATTTTTAAAATACCGTTGAAGCTGAGTACTACTTCCACATGCAACATCAAACCTTCCTCGCCACAAGCTCAACATCTTATGAAATCCAAATTGATAATATGGGATGAGGCGCCAATGACACATGTATACGCATTCCAGGCAGTTGACAGGTTATTACGTGACCTCTCGGGTGTCATGCAGCCATTTGGAGGCAAAACAATACTATTAGGTGGAGATTTCCGACAAATACTCCCCGTCATTATGCGCGGCTCCCGAGCACTTACTGTCGCCAGTTGCATTAACAAGCAACCTTTGTGGCGGCACATGCATGTTCTTACACTTACGACATATATGAAAGCTCTTCCTGAACAACAACACTTCGCAAAATGGCTACTCGATGTTGGAGACGGGAAAAACGGAACACCTTTGACTTTGCCTTCACATTGTTTTCCTTTTATTTCTGATCCCGTTCAACAATTATATGGCGACATCAACTTCTCAACTGTCATTCTGGAACAACTCAGTACGTGAGCTACATTAAGCGTCACCAACGAAGACTCACTACACCTTAATGAACAGTTGCTGAAACTTATCCCTAACGACGAAGTAACTTTCACCAGCATTGACTCCATCGTCACAGACGATCTGCAGATCAACTTGCATTCCCCAAAGAATTTCTTCATAGTCTTACATCCACTGGCATGCCTCCGCATAAACTCAAAATTAAAATTGGTTTATTCATCATGCTTCTCAGGAACCTCATGCCAGCAAAAGGTCTCTGTAATGGCACTAGACTTTCTGTTACCAGCATTCACCGCAATGTACTGGAGTGTAAGACTATCACTTCTGCTACCTCACAAACTGTCCTTATTCCCCAGATTTCCCTGACCCCATCAGATTCTAATTTGCCTTTTACTTTTACACGCAGACAATTTCCTGTTGACTATTAATAAGGCACATGGACAAACTTTCAAAAAAATATGCCTGTATCTGCCAAAACCTGTTTTCACTCACGGACAATTGTATGTTGCTCTCTCCAGAGTTTCATCTTTTCATTCACTGACAGTTGTATCCTCAAACCCTCCCCATTTGGACAACTGTGTCTTTCAGGAAGTGTTCACACATCAGTAAATAATTACGCCGCGGGTTGGCTAGTGTTTTATATTCAGAGTAACTTAAATGTATGTATACATACATGCAGCTATGGGCACTAACCACTTTTCGGACACCAGATAATCATGACTGAGAAGGACCAAGGTAAGTGAGGAGACAGACAACACTTTTTTTGCAAATTTATAGCAAATATTTATTCAGAACAAAGAATTAAAGTGATAAAATTCTTTAATGTTTCAATAAATAAGTCTTCTTACAAGAAATTATGTCTATAAAAAACAGCGGCTTAGAGAGCTCCTGATGATAGATAGATAGATAGATAGATAGATAGATAGATAGATAGATAGATAAACAAACACTTTTAAAATGTAATCAATCCACTCGTGGTTTTCCTCTATTTTTCTATCTTCAGAACATAATACTTGATCCCTTAACACATATCTGGACAGGATGCATGCTGTACTTTTTGTACAGTTTAATTGTATGTGGTGATTACTGATTGCTTTTGTTAAAACTGAATTATTTTGTTTGAGAATTTGAAGTAAACAGCACTACTACTTGTGTACCCCAACCCATTAATAACCTGTGGATTTTTTACAATATATTTCCCTTTTACTTCTCAATTTGTTTGTCATGTTTATTATTTGCAAGTGAGTATAAATGAAAAAATTAGTGCAAATTAATACAGTTTTGATTGTGACCAAGTCCCTATGATTTCTCTCAATGTAATTAGTTGTCTGAGCTTATATCCAGCCCAGAGTTGAAATACAATAAACATATTATTTAAAATACCATTTAAAAAGGAAAACTTTAGGAAAATTGGTAAATTTCATAGAGAAATAAAAATGTTAATTTCTAAGAATTGTAAACTTAATTCAGCTGGATATTTCACATTGGATATATGGTAATATGTTTGTGTCTAGCCATCCCGACATTCATGACATCTCCTCTGAACTGAGAAGCCAAATGTAGACATGGGCCAATTTCATGATTATTCCCTTAAGGCATATTCATTTGATTATTCTGAGTTTTAAATAGTATTTGCTTTTTATTTCATGAGAGCTTCATTAGCAGTTGCAGCAGTTGGACAGTTGGAATCTGAACTTTACACCAATGGTTGGAGTTATCTGCTCATGCACATTCATGCAGATAAGGTAAGAGTGCACTTGAGAATTATGGGCAGTACAATTGAAAACTGTTAATGCTGCCTCCTAGGCAAGAATCCTGTGCCTGGTCATTGTCAGTGTTGAGTTTGGGGTTTTTCCATATTTGTGTTGTTTTTTCTCTTGATGACAAATGCTAATATACTGGATGGACAATGGGAAACTGCCTCCTGGGGTCTTGTGTTCATCTGGTACTCTTGTTGGCAGAATCCCTCTGGTAGAACTCCCACTGGGACACCTGCAGGACTGCATGAGAGCTGTTGTTCTAACAGTGCTACTGGAGACACCTACTGTGGGTGGTCCTGTCATGTGGAAGATCTGCCTGACCCAGACATTCTTACGGGATACAATACAGTTGTACCAGAATTAATCCCAGGTCTAACTGGAAAAGGAGCCCCTCCACTTCAGCTAGAAGAGTATGTTCTATTGTCAGCATTAGAGTAAAGAATTTGAAAATTTAAATTAAAGTGTAATTGAACATAGTGTCAAGCTTCGGTCACAGAGTTGCACAGGAGACTGGAAAAGGGATCAGGTTTCCAAGGTACAAAATCTTTAGTGATGAACTGGCAGATACAAACACAACACCTTAGTCAGAAAGGGGTCTGTCAACAAAGAAAGGCATACACGTTGCAGCTGTCAAACGTCAAAACCACTGGAAAGCCAATGGAGTCTGGCCTGTTGGAGATCAGATCTGGTGTGGTGCTGAGACGTCTTGTTTCTCTGGCATGATGATCATCTTCCTCTGCTGTCAGAGGAGCTTCGTAAACTCAGCATTTCAGTGGCGGCACTCTCTAAGGTGTGCAGACCTGGGACTGGCCAGATCTCTGAAGGTGGGTACACCTTGTATTGTCTGGTCACTCTGATAGTTGTAATACTCAGGGAGTAGCTGTTGCTGTGGTGGATCGGCACCTTATGATGATGTCTGATGTCACTCCTCTCAACAAGCGTATTATGAGACTCAGGTTAAGGCACTCTCTGGGTGCCTTGTCTGTTGGCTCAGTGTATACTGTGGTGAGTAATGTCTTGGTGAGGAATACATTTTTTTCACAACTTCACCTGGTGGTTGATGGGTGCCCAAGAGGTGACACTCCTCAGGGGCCTCATGTATAATGCTGTGTGTAGAATTCACACTAAAACATGGCGTACGGCCAAAAGTGGAAATGTGTACATGCACAAAAAAATTCAGATGCATAAAACCGGGAGTAAGCCAACTTCCTTGCACTTCTGCTACATAAATTCTGGATAGTGTAAACAGTTACATGCACGCATCTGCCACCCCACCCCAACCTCCTCCTGTAATTACGCCCCTTTGAATATGCAAATCAATATAAATAGGCCTTTAAGTTCAGCGTTTTGTGAAAAGACAATGGCAAAAGTACTGGGAAAAAAGAAGAATTTCAGCAAATGTGAAGTGGAGGCAAAGAAAAACATACTATTTGTTGTCTTAAGCAGTGATATAAGAAACAAAAGAAAGTTGATCAAATGATACAGAGTAGCAGAGACACTGGTAAATTCAAGTTCAGAAAGTCTCGCAGTGCCCGAAATAAAAAAGAAGTGGTCAGATAACAAAGCCACCATGAAAAGGTGAGTCGTAGCCCACTGTCTGAGTGTCATAAAGAAACGTATTAGGGTAAAGAGAAATGGAAAAAAAATAGGGATGCAGTGTAGAAAAAAAGATTAAAATTTCCACTTTAATCTCGTAGTTTATTTTGTCATTAAAGTAGAATGGCATAAACTTTGTCTTAAAATCGGTGTTTAATTTATTAGAGTTTCTCAAATCCCATCATAACTAAAATAGCAAGCTAAATGCTTTGTATTCTATGTGTTCTACAGTATGTATGTGAATCACTACGAGGTTAAGCAGGCTTTCTGTTTTGTAGACAGAAGCACGCAGGCACTGAAGTCCACACAGAATACATTACATTCATGATATTACAGCTATCTGAACATTTTAGAATACTAAGATGTGTACTTGATATTATTTTCATGATGAAATGCAGTATACAGCATGTATTAAACATGGAGGCGCGGTGGTGCAGCGGTAACAGTGAGCTAGGGCCTCATCCAGGGATTGTTCCTGCCTCACGCAAGATGCTTGCTGCTCCATGCGCAATTTATTACAGCAGTACTGTCTCTGTCAAACATACCAATTCTTGTCTTTCTGTTTTCTTTTTCCACTTAACCAATCGCCACAATACATGCTCTGTAAAAAATGTCAAACCAGCTGTAAGCTTAGAATGGCGATTCTCCAAAACTTTTAAGGAGCATTGAAAAACTTGGTACTCCAATACTGGTGGTTCAGTGAAGGAGATGATCACATCTTCATGGAGGATGTTTGCTCAGGGTGGTGTTGCTGTTACCATTGTGGCAAGAAGGAGGTATTTCATCTCACAGGGTACCCTGGATATCATCAAAAGGAGTCGCAGAGCACAGCTTGATGTCAACTCTTGTCTGTACTTGAAACTGCAAAGGATGGCAGCGAGGGCTGTGAGGACAAATAAGGACAACAACAACAACAACAACATTTATTTATATAGCACATTTTCATACAAACAGTAGCTCAAAGTGCTTTACATAATAAAGAATAGAAAAATAAAAGACACAATAAGAAAACAAAATAAATCAACATTAATTAACATCGAATAAGAGTAAGGTCCAATGGCCAGGGGGGACAGAAAAAACAAAAAAAAACTCCAGACGGCTGGAGAAAAAAATAAAATCTGTAGGGATTCCAGACCATGAGACCGCCCAGTCCCCTCTGGTACCACCACAAAGAAACCAGAAAAAGAAACAGAAAAGAGAGTAGGGGTCAGTACGGATTTTAGAGCCACCCTGAATAGTTATTATGAGGAAACTGAACATATAGAGTATCAGGATTAAGTTAAATTAAGTTAAATTGAAGTTATAAAAAGGCCATGTTAAAGTAATATGTTTTCAGCAGTGTTTTAAAGTGCTCTACTGCATTAGCCTGGCGAATTCCTATTGGCAGGCTATTCCAGATTTTAGGTGCATAGCAGCAGAAGGCCGCCTCACCACTTCTTTTAAGTTTTGTTCTTGGAATTCTAAGGAGACACTAATTTGAGGATCTGAGGTTACGATTTGGAATATAAGGTGTCAGACATTCCGATATATAAGATGGGGCGAGATTATTTAAGGCTTTATAAACCATAAGCAGAATTTTAAAGTTAATCCTGAATGACACAGGTAACCAGTGTAGTGACATCAAAACTGGAGAAACGTGTTCGGATTTTCTTTTCCTAGTTAGGATTCTAGCAGCTGCATTCTGCACTAGTTGCAAATGATTTATGTCTTTCTTGGGTAGTCCTGAGAGGAGTGCGTTACAGTAATCTAGTCGACTGAAAACAAACGCGTGAACTAATTTCTCAGCATCTTTCAGTGATATAAGAGGTCTAACTTTACTTATGTTTCTTAAGTGAAAAAATGCTGTCCTAGTGATCTGATTAATATGCGATTTAAAATTCAGATTACAGTCAACAATAACCCCTAAGCTTTTTACCTCCGTCTTGACTTTTAATCCTAATGTATCCAGTTTATTTCTAATAGCCTCATTGTATCCATTATTGCTAATCACTAAGATTTCAGTTTTCTCTTTATTTAACTTGAGAAAGTTACTATTCATCCATTCTGAGATACAAGTCAGACATTGTGTTAGTGAATCAATAGAATCGGGGTCATCAGGTGCTATTGATAAATACAGCTGTGTGTCATCAGCATAGCTGTGGTAGCTCACGTTGTGCCCTGAGATAATCTGACCTAACGGAAGCATGTAGATTGAGAATAACAGCGGACCCAGGATAGAGCCTTGTGGAACACCATATCGGATATCATGTGTCTTTGAGTTGCAATTACCACAGCTAACAAAAAATTTTCTCCCTGTCAGGTAGGATTCAAACCAATTTAAGACACTGCCAGAGAGGCCCACCCATTGACTAAGGCGATTTCTAAGAATATTATGATCAATAGTGTCAAATGCAGCACTCAGATCTAATAGGATGAGAACAGATATATGGCCTCTGTCTGCGTTCACTCGCAAATCATTTACTACTTTAACGAGTGCAGTTTCTGTGCTGTGATTTGTTCTAAAACCCGACTGAAATTTATCAAGAATAGCATGTTTATTTAGGTGGACATTTAACTGCATAATGACTGCTTTCTCCAGAATTTTGCTTAAGAAAGGCAGGTTAGAGATGGGTCTAAAATTATCAAGAGCCGAGGGGTCAAGATTATGTTTCTTAAGAAGGGGTTTAACTACAGCAGTTTTAAGACAGTCTGGGAAGACCCCCGTATCTAATGACGAATTTACTATGTCAAGAATATTGTCAATTAGCATGCCCGATACTTCTTTGAAAAGCCTTGTTGATATTGGGTCAAGGACGCAGGCAGAGGATTTTAATTGAGATATTATTTTTTGTAAATCAGGTAAATCTATCCTAGTGAAAGAGTTTAATTTGTTTATAACAGAATGCTGGGGTTTAGGAGGATCCTTAGTGTTGGAGGGATATACTATGTTATTTCTAATATCATTAATTTTTTGATTGAAAAATACAGCGATAGCCTCACAGGTTTTACTGGAAGTACTTAGGAGGCATTCCTTTGAGTTACCTGGGTTTAGTAGGTGATCAATTGTAGAAAATAAGACTCTGGGATTACTAGCATTGTTATTTATAATCTTGGAGAAATAGCAGCACCTCTCAAGACGGACAGTGTTATTGTATTCTGTTATTTTGACTTTTAATATTTCATAGTGGATAGTTAGTTTAGTCTTCCTCCATTTACTCTCAGCTCTGCGGCATGTTCTCTTTAAATCCGACACTCTTTGCGTCTTCCATGGTATAACAATGCAAGAAGATTTTTTCACTGTCTTTTCAGGTGCAACTATGTCAACAGCAGCTCTTACTTTAGTATTAAATCTTTCCACCTTACTATTTACATTATCCTCGCTATTATAGTTGGCACTATAAATGGACTGATTGCTTAGAATGTTTGTAAGTTTTAAAGCTGCTGCTGAGTCAAAGAAGCGTTTTTTAACAATATGCTTCTCATGAGTGTTTTTTATCATTATTTCTATATTAAAAAGTAGAAGAAAATGGTCTGATAGACCAATATCAATGATCTGCTTTACATCAACTTTCAGTCCATTAGTAATCACTAAGTCTAACGTATGACCTGCTTTATGTGTAGGCTGATTTACGAGCTGCCTCAAATCAAAAGAATCCAGGAGGTTCATAAATTCTTTTACTTTTAGATCACACTGATTATCTATATGAAAATTAAAGTCGCCAACTATTAGGAGTGTGTCATAGTTAGTAATTAAAATTGACATTAAGTCAGAGAATTCCTCAAAAAAAGACGCGTTGAATTTTGGAGGTCTATACACGGATAATACTAGAACTTGAGAATCTCCTTGGATAACAACGGCGAGATACTCAAAGGACTTGAACTTACCAAAACTGACATCTTTACATTTTAATCAGCTCGAGTAAATGTTAGCCAATCCGCCTCCTTTTTTCCCCTGGCGGTCTGCACGAGTAAAACTGTAATCCGGAGGCGCAGATTCGATTAAAACAGCCGCGCCGTCTGAGTTAAGCCACGTTTCACTTAGTGCAATAAAATCTATTTTATTCTATTTAAGGAGGCATTTGTTAGAGGAATCTGTGAGCAGATAACACACCATCTATAATCTAGTGACCCACATCCTGCTTACAGAGTAATCAAAGCATTACACACATCTAAATCTGTTCCTTGCAGAGGTGCAGTCATGGCAGGTGATAGAACGATCCTTATACATAACTCTGCAATTGTGAGCCGCTGAGCTGACTACTTTGAGTAGCTGTTTAAAGCTGATTCTCCGGCTAGAATGTTAGGCATCACTGAGTCCACGGTTCTTGAGGCTGATCCTCCAATTAGCTGTGAACCACCCAGTCTCACTGAGATTGCACAAGGGGGCGAACCAGCTAAAGATAGGAAAGGCTGCAGGTTCCTATGGTACCCGGGGTGAACTTCTCTTGGCTGGTGGTAAGGCTGTCCTCTTTGAATTGCAAGCAATCTTTTCTTCCAGTTGGGATACAGGTATCATCCAAATAACTGGAAAAAAGGACTTGTCGTCCCTATCTGGAAAGGGAAGGGTGATCGCCTGAATTGCAGCAACTACTGGGGGATAACACTGTTCTCAGTGCCGGGTAAGGTCCTTGCTACAGTCATCCACAATGAGATCCATGATCACTTGCTCATCTACCAGTGACCGTAGCAGTCTGGTTTTATGCCTATTATCGAATGCATTCTGGTGTTCTCATGAAGCGCAAACCCGAATATCGGCAGTTTCTTTGCAGCCTTTGTCCATTTTTGTAAAGCGTTCAACTCAGCTGATCGAGTTGCCCTGTGGACATCATGAGACTTCACGGGATCCCCTCGAATGTGCTGGATATCATGGCCAGCCTGTACACTGGTACTGTGATTGCTCTGTACAGTGGAGGCAGAACCTCTGCATTTTCTTCGGTTGATTCTGGGGGTTGTCAGGGGTGTGTTTTTGCTCCTATTCTATTCAATGCTTGCATGGATTGGGTGTTGGGCAAGGTCATGGGGTCCAGTGTCTATGGGGCATCTGTTGGTGAAGAAAGATGCACTGATTTTGAATTTGCCAATGATGCTGTAATGTTTGCGGAGTCAATGGAGGCTCTTATCAGGGCTTTTTGAGAGACTGAGCAAGGAATCTGAGTGTCTGGGCTTGCGAGTGTCCTGGATAAAAAACAAGATCCAGTCTTTTACAACAACAACATTTATTTACTGTATATAGCACATTGTCATACAAAAGATGTAGCTCAAAGTGCTTTACAGGATGAAGGAAGAGAAAAAAAAGAAAAAAAAACAAAATATAAAAATAAAATTAAGCAATACTAATTAACATAGAATAAAAGTAAGGTCCGAGGGCCAGGGAGGACAGAAAAAAAAAAAAACTCCAGATGGCTGGAGAAAAAAAACCAAAATAAAATCCGTATGTGTTCCAGGCCACGAGACTGCCCAGCGCCCACTGTGCATGCTACCAAACTTAATTGATCTCAATCAGTCCTCAGGGTTTTCAGGCTTCACATGGAAGAATTAGACGATGATGGTCATGTGGACCTCTGGCATTCAATCCATCAATGTAGGGACTGCATGGTGCTTTGATCGGGTGGTGGTGGTCCAGATCGCCACCACAGAAAACCGGAAAAAGAACAGCAGAGAAATTAGGGGTTAGTATGGATTTTCGAGCCACCATGAATGATAATGATAATTAACTGCATATACAGAATATCAGGGTTAAATTAAAATTAAGCTATGAGAAAGCCATGTTAAAATAATGAGTTTTTAGCAGTTTTTTAAAGAGATTTTAGGTGCATAAAAGCAGAAGGCTGCCTCACCACTTCTTTTAAGTTTAGTTCTTGGAATTCTAAGCAGACACTCATTTGAAGATCTAAGGTTACAATTTTGAATGTAAGGTGAGAGGCATTCAAAAAGTATAGGATGGAGTGAGATTATTTAAGGCTTTGTAAACCATAAGCAGTATTTTAAAATCAATTCTAAATGGCATGGATAACCAATGTAGTGACATCAAAACTGGAGAGATGTGTTCAGATTTTCTTTTCCTAGCTAAGATGTTAGCAGCTGCATTTTGCACTAGTTGCAATCGATTGATGTCTTTTTTGGATAGTCTTGAGAGGAGTGCGTTACAGTAATCTAGCCGACTGAAAACTAATTTCTCAGCATCTAACTTTTGCTATATTTCTTAAGTGAAAAAATGCTGTCCTAGTAAACTGATTAATATGTGATTTACAATTCAGGTCAGAGTCAATAATCACCCGTAAATTCTTTCATCTGTCTTGACTTTTAATTCTAATGGATCAAATCTATTTCTGATACCCTCATTATATCAATTATTGCCAAATACTAAAATTTCTGTTTTCTCCTTATTTCGTTTGAGAAAATTAGATACTTGCGTATTAGTCGATCTCGCAGATAAGTCGAGTGTATTTTTTAAGCTGAAAATTACGAAATTTGTTATGACCCGCGTATAAGTCGAGGGTAAAACTTGGGTTTTTTCATGGCCCGTTGTCTTAATAAGTACGGTCTTCTCACCAATACCTGCTACAGTTCAATTCCCAGGCATATCAAATGTCATTGGCGTTTCATCCATGTTACCAATGTTACTGAGATCAAAGTCATGCCTTTGTCTTTGCTTGATAATAAATTTATGAAAGGAACTGACCTTTTCTTCTAGATCTTTCAGCAGCTTCTGCGCGATTTTTGTTTGCTGACGAAGGTACAGCCCATATCTGTTCATAAACCGCTTACACCTGTCAGCCGATGCTTGAAATTCCAACAAAGGCTTATGTGGTGTTATGGGTCCACAGATCTCTTAGCAAAGGCCGTTTTAGTTTTTAAATAAATAATCACCGTGCTCGCGACTTAGCGAGCCGCAGGGTGGTCTGCGGTGTGGGCGTTTCTCACCTAGTGCACAGGTGAGGGACTGCCCACATCCGTGATTGTTCCTGTGGCTAATGTGCTGTAGTTGCTATGTCCTCTCTGCATATAAAGAGAAGCGCGTAGCGAAGCGAGTAAAAAAAAAAAAAAACAAGGAAGAAAAAGAAAGACGGAGGGGGCTGGAGAAAGGAGGAGAGAGAGAGAGAGAGGGGGGGGGGTGTGCGAGTGGGTGAGCGAGCGAACGAGCGCTCGCAGGCGTGGAAGCCAAAACGGAGTAAAAAAAAAAAACAAGGAAGAGAAAGAAAGACTGAGGGGGCTGGAGAAAGCAGGAGAGAGAGAGAGGGTGTGCGAGTGGGCGAGCGAGCGGACGAGCGCTCGCTGGCAGCTGTGTGGTAGCCTGGATGTTAGGCCGGGTTTTTAAAGGATTGTTTTTCTATTTTATTGATTTTTAAACCTCCACATTTGCTTTATGGATTATTTATTTAATGAAGAGTTCTTTTGAATCGCTGCACTGTTTACTTTGAACACTGATTTTGATTGACTGTTTTAAATAAAAGCACTGTGCACTGTGCCATTACCCAAATTCTATGGAAAATTGTGTTGCCCCGCGGATAAGTCGACACTGTTTTTTTGAACGAATTTTAAGGCATAAATTTTTCAACTTATACGCGAGTATCTACAGTACTACTCATCCATTCAGAAACACAAGTAAGACATTGGGTCAGTGAATCAAGAGAGTCTGGGTCATCAGGTGCTATTGATGAATACAGTTGTGTGTAATTAGCATAGCTGTGGAAGCTCATGTTATGCCTTGAGATAATCTGGCCTAGTGGAAGCATGTAGATCGAAAAGCGCAGCAGACCCAGGATAGATCCTTGTGGAACACCAACAGAATATCATGTGTCTTTGAAGTATAATTACCACAACTAACAAAGAATTTTCTACCTGCCAAGTAAGACTCAAACCAATTTAAGATACTGCCAGAGAGGCCCACCCACTGACTAAGGTGATTTATAAGAATATTGTGATCAATGGTATCAAGTGCACTCAAATCTAAGAGGATGAGAACAGATACATGGCCTCTGTCTGCATTTACCTGCAAGTCATTTACTACTTTAAGAAGTGCAATTTCTGTATAATGATTTGTTCTGAAACCCAACTGAAACTTATCAAGAATAGCATGTTTATTGAGGTGGTCACTTAGCTGTATAATGACTGCCTTTTCTTTAATGACCTCTTGGACACAGCTATTAGCAGAGCGTCATTTTCGGGGGGGTGGGACTGGACTGCGTGTCTGTCAGGGGAGCTGTTTTGCCATGTAATGGGTGCAGTGACACGCTGTACCAGTGTATACCACCCAACCTGAATTAATCTGACCTAGTTCTTTAGCCATTTTCAGCTCCCTTATTGTGTAAGCAGAATAATAGCCATTTAATTTGATGTATGTAAATTCAACACAATAATGTCAAACACCCCTTTGGGAACAAGGAGTTAATTTATATTTATATTAATTGTGAGATTTCAGCAAAACGTTAAAGGAATGTGACAATTAATGGAGAGGAAATATCTAGGATCAACCAAAGGCTCCTGACAGTACCTGTTGGCAAGTGGGTGACATTATCAAGGGCAATGCTTAGTAGATGAAGAAGAAAGTGGTTACAAGCCTTCAGATTTGAAGAGATTAAGTTTAAGGAGAGGAACATTATTGATTGTTCATTATCAGCATATTGCGAGGTGGTGAAGATGAAAGGTAAACGTGTCCAGAAACAAAACAGAAACAGTCCTGGCACTGATTCTTGAGACATATCTGTGGAGAGATCAGTGAAAAGGAGTCATCATGTTAAGGCAAAGGATGACCTGAACTAATTCATGCAAGTTTGTGGATGGAACAGATAATCGGGGAGCTGTTACTAATACCGAAGTCTGCTGAAAGGTTATGAATTACACTTATAGACACACCTTCTTTTAATTTGAAATAATCATTACAAACCAGCTTCTTCACAGCCTTTAACAGGCCTCCTTTATCAAATGATAAATAAGGTGTTGCTTTGCAGCTGCATTCATCTGCCAGATGTATCTTGTCTTAAAGCACATCTTCCTCCCTCCCCCATTCCAGCCCTGCCTGTTAAATGTAATCAAGCTTTCTCAAATGAAATTGTCACAGGGCACAAGTACTGCCATATGTCAGCATACAAATGTATAGGTAGATGTAAAATGTAAACATATCAGTCTGTTTCTTTTTCACAGACCTGTCATTCTGCTCACAAACCTCCTTTTACAGCATTTTACAAATTTTTTTATTAACTAAGGTTCAGCTGTCCTAATCCATTATGTTGGTTCATGCAAGCTTGATAAACTTTCTATACAATTGCACTTGGAAAGTCTCCTTTGTGCAAAAAGACAGAAACAGCTTGCCTTCTAAAAAAAAAGCTTAATTTTTCAAGGCCTTCATCTGCTTTCCTTTTCTTACATATCTGTTTGCAATTCCAAGCTCTTTGTTTATACACCCTAACATTTTATAGTTAATGCTCAATATATTTCAATGTAACATTCCTATGTTCAATTGCTATTGATGCTGCTAGTGGTGAAGCATTTAATCAAGCTATTCAGTTCTCAAAAATAAATGACATTAATCAAAATTCTTCATGAATCATAATATCTGCTTTGTATATTAAAGCTGATTAAATGATGCTAGACATATTCATCTTTTCATAAACCATATTTTCTTATAACATTTATGAAATTTTGTTTTATATTTATAAAATAATGAGGCTATGAGATGTAGTGATTTGTGAATAAAAGCAATGCATACCTAGTTCAGATTCAAGGCTCAGATTCAGGATCGCTCTGTGACCTTGAATAAACCTACTTGAGCTCATTTCCTCTGATGAGATTTGATTGTCAATGAATGTGCAGTATTTTTTGCGGTTTGGCTTATATATTCCAATCCATCTAAACAATTTAGGCATGTTGGCAGCAGGCCTTGCTATAAAAATGTAATATATATTATTAGAATATTTGAAAGAGTTCTAAGTCATGTCATTTATTTTGAATAAGGTTGGGTCAAAATTCAGCGGTCTAACCACGACTAGCTGCATGTGTTATGATTTACCCCAAAAAGAAGAGGGGAAAATATTAAAACCTGGGCCAAAGCATAAGACTAATATCAATTATCTTATTAAATTAAGATTTTTCAAAAATAATATTTCAAAACAAAATAAAATTTCAAATGTACAAAAACACAATCATCCAAATGACATAATACAAAAAATTCAAAAGAAAGGATTAAACAAATATAAAGGCAAACTAAGAATCAACAACGCAAAAAAAATCCAAAAATCAAGTCAACAAAGAAAAATAACAGCTAAAGAATCAAATGTTCAATGCTTAAAAGACATCATGAAAGTGATCTGAGGAGCAAGCAGGTAGAGATGGCTAATGGTTCAGCAAGGAACAGGTGGTTTCAAAAGTAGTGGTTTAGATAATCCCTTAAGGACCCACTCCAGAGATAGGGGGGCAAGTGTAAACAAACAAGGTAGTGGGGTAAAATAACAAATAACACAGATTTTAATACAGTGATTGGTCAGCCTTCTTTGAAATAAAACTAGATTATACAATACAGTACTTCTACTTTTTACGTTCACTGTGCCTAGGTTTGCATTGATTTTGTTCATTTATATGTAATATATATATAAATGTCTTTGTGGGAAGTGAGTGTGTCTGTCTGTTCGGCCTGGAAGTACAAGTGCGATCGGGTAGTGACAAGCTCAAAGATCTGGCAAGACCCCAACTTAACGAATCGGAAGAAGAAAGACGTATGAGGCTACAGCATGAAGGTGAAAGAAATCGACTCCATTGCCAAAGTGAAACCACTGAGGAAAGACAAATGAGAGAGGAACTTACTTAGCCGCTGATAGACAGGGGGGCGAGCACATCCGCAAAACAAAATCACCGACTCTGCATTTCAATTTTTTTTCTGACGATTTCAACAGTTTCTAGGAGCCCGTGCTTTTCACAACATATATATATATATATAAACACTAGCTGGCCATCAGTCTTCTGTCTTATAATCAGATAAAAACATTGTGTCCTCAGACATTCATTAAGAGTTGGACCAGTGCTGACCAAAATCTATTTCCCCAACCCCATAACCATATCGACTCATTAAATGTGACTTTGGTGACCTGTGACTCAAGCCTCTGTGCTCTCTTAGGTATTTTTTCTTTTAAAAACTTAAACTCAATATGGTGCTAAAAGGCATTCTGCACGCATGCTGAAATGGGAATAAGTATATCAATTATTATTTATTTCAATTGTTTTAGTCTCGTTGTTAAAACCTAATAATAGATAGTCTTGTGAACTGTGTTCTGAGGTTTTTCAAATAAAGGAGAGAGAAATTTCGAGGTAAATTTGTTGTACTCACTAATCATCTAGCACACAGACAAATTATGTTAAGAAAGCCCAAGCTAAGAACAAATTACGGTTTGAATAAACTTGTAGGAAAGGAAGGAAGCCAAATGATGATTGCATTATTTCCCTGTTTGTGTTTGCAACACTTCTTGTCCCAGGGTTTTACTGTATCTGTACTTTATTATCCAATGCAATGCATGTGTATACTCTATTGTGTTTTATCCTCAGTTGCCAGATGTTAATGTAAAGTCTACTAATCTCAACACAAAACAATGTAAATTACATAGCATGTGCTATCTACTCAGCTAAGCATAATGAAGTTATTAAATTGTGTTTAATGTTCTATAAATACAAATAAACATTGGCATTTGGTTGAATGACTCTATTTGGTGGCAGAGGGGCTAAATTGTGCCTAGTGTATGTGTGTATGTGCCTGTATGTTTACCCTGTTTACCCACATGCCCATGGATTGCTGGGATAGGCACCAGCTTTCCAAAGATGCTGCTCAGGATAAAAGGAATATGGATGGATAGAGAGATGCATGGTGGCAGGGGCTGAGACCCTGTTAACTTGGAATTCGTCTTTGGTTATTAGAAAAATATCCAGAAGAGACCAATTGTGTTTTTTGGGAGACCAATGGCTGTAAATTTGATCAGGAGTTTTCAATCAGAAGTTGCCTGTTACATTTATACTAAAATCATAATAATTCATAAACCAAAACATTATATCTAAAAGGGTTGAAAATATATGTTTGTGAAAAAGGGATGAAGCAGTGCACCCAGCTTCAGGACACTGCTATTGTAATGAATATTCCACTGTCTACTGATATCATACTGGGGACATTACATTCCAAAAACTACATATCAGAGCCAACACTGGCTTACTGGCCAACAGCTGACTGTTAAAATAATCACCTTTCAAAAGATAACTTTTTTCAGATGGCCAGTGATTATATGCTCTAGCAAAGTTGCTTATACAGTAGTCAGAAGTTCCCAATCATTGCACAGATGCCTAGGAATTATCCTACCTTATGTTTTCTTAGAAGGATCTTCCAAATACTACAGCATTTGACTTTCTAAGAGACTTGGCAATTCAAGCCAAGTTAAGGATGCCAGACACAGTTGCATTTCATCCAAATAAATTACTTCTAGCTGAGGCTTCTTCAGAAAATATGAAAACTGCCAAAAAAGGAGAAAATAAAGTTGATTGTCATTGGCTGAAGGAAAAACTGAAAGGAGACAGTCCAGACAGAATAACTCACAAGATGAGAGAGATGTACCCAGAACCGACTTGGCAGCTGAACAGTCAACTTGGTAAACGACTTTTCTGAATATGGAAGGAAAAAAAAATCCTACTTTCTGAATAACATCTCTCCATTTTTACACACCTGTCTCATAAGGAATGTTATTTGCCAAAAAATGTAATAACTCGATCAAATTATGTTGCAAATGGTCTTAAAACAATGACTAACAAAAATGTTTTTTTTTGACAGACATAGGAAGACAATGTCAGGTATTTCACTGTGTTCATTTAATCTGTAACATTACCTCTTATATATTTCAGGCATGCTGCTATTAAGAAAGAACATTTAGAATTGTATATTTCAAATATGTTTTACCTTTTATGCATTTTACCTTATTTTGGTGTCCTTCAACATCCATGGCAGCAATGATGTGGAAGCCACTGAAAATTTGATTTAAAGCTTGACAGTCTGCACCTACAAATAGGTATAGGGACTTCAAAATTCATAGTGATCAATAAAAACTAGTTAGTGAGTGCTACCTTTTTCTGATGTCTTTTAAATAAGCAGTGATTAAATCAGTTTAGAAATACTGTTTTGGCCTAGATTTACAGAATGAGTTGACGGAGGTCAGCTGAGTCTGCCCTACAAAATGGGATTACTTTGCACAAGGCGTAAACCAAGAAGTCGAATCCACTGTATGTATTTGTGAAAAGCAAACTTTATTGTCATCTCAACCATATACAAGTATACAGATAGACAAAATTGCGAAGCTCAGGGTCTACAGTGTAATTTTGTAAATTATTTATTATTATTTAATTAATTATCTCTGCTCTAAATTCTAATCATTGTTTCCAATAAGTATAGTTAAAATTGGATACTGATTTTTTCAAATACTGTTAATCAAAACAGAAACAAACTTGGGTTAACATAATATCTCTCAAATTAGTTTGAGAAATGTTAAAACATTTTTGATGAACATTATCACACAAAACTTTTCTGGCTTAGGCTGATGTTGGTGACAAAAGTATAATCCTTAAGAAAAAAATTAACTTTGAGGGACCTACACCTCAACCTGAAATATACAGTTCACTCAGCAATGATATCATTGTGAGTTTGCCTCTACAAGTTCCATCTAGAGAAAACAAGGAACCAAGTAAATAGCATAAATACACAGTAAATATTGAAAAATAAATAAACATAACTGAAATTCATAAAAACAAAAAAGCACCTGAAAAAATAAACAGCCAAAATAACCAAAGAAAAAATCCTGGATAAACCATAACATGGGAGGGGGCTTCTACATATCACTAAACACATACAAAAACAATTGAAAAATAAAGAATAGTCCCCAAAAAATTATTTTCTTTAATGAGATGACATGAGTATGAAGACCTTGCCCCTGCAGGGGTGAAGAGATGAGATGATCCTGGCTTGTCTGGGGGGGTTATCCCTAAATATTTAAACATATAAATGTCCTTTTTTAGTGGATGCCTACTGGCCTGGATGTTTCTTCCTGATCAATTTCAGTTTTTTAGCTAAAAGAGAAACAGTCTTTTTGTTGATGAGAGACTGATTCAGTTAAGGTTGTCTTATATTGGGATGTGTATCACTGCTGCACGAGCTGTGGGGAACAGGAAGAAGGTCTGGGGTGGAGTTTTGGGGAAAACCACTTTTTGTGAGGGGACAGGGCACTTCCCTAGAGAGACGTTAGTGACAGAGTTCAGGGATAAATAACAGTGCTTTTCTGCCAAACGACCAGTGTGTGATTGCCGATCAGGAAGAATAAGAATTAGGCAGGAGGACATCATCAGAGAGAGAACAGAGGGAGCAGTTAAAGAGCAGACAAGAGGCTGGCAGGCCAAAGGTGTACATGTTTTATTATTTTGGAGGTGTCCCATTGGCAGACAAGAGGCAGCAGTTGGATACCATTTATATCGTGGCAGTCCAAGGGTACAGGAGGCATATAGGATGTCTTGTTCCCCCTTGTGATGCTTTATAAATTTTACATAACATTTTAGTCTCACAGTCTCCCTTGGAAATTGGAGCATGTTTATTTTAGTATATTTTAATGAGGAGTGCTTGAAATTGGAGCTTGTTGGCGTTAGTATATGAAATCGTAGAGCTCTTCATGCTCTGATACTCACTATTTCTCCTATGCAGAACACTTCTTCATTCCTCCACTCTATTACTAGTGCAATTGCCGGCAGCCTTAATTTGTCCATACAACAAGCCCATAACTGTGCGCGATCAATTCTTAACACTGTGCCAAGAAAACGATACAGTCCATTAGAATAGCCCCCACACTACAACATTATTATTAAAAAATAAATAGAATAATAATAAAAAAGGTGTTGGCTAATTTTCTTTTCTCTGTATTCTCTATATTCTTTTCACCAAATTTTAATCAAATCCGCTGTGGGGCAGTGTCAGGGATGCCAGGGGCCATGACCCGGCCGGGACGACATGAGGGACCGGATGTGGGTCTGTGCCCACCCTGGATCACGTGGGGGTCGCCTTCCTGGTTGCTTTGGGGGCCACGGGTACAGGGCATGGAAGCTCCACCCTTTAGGGGCCCGTGGTCACCACCAGGTGGCGCCCCAATGCCTTGGGGACCTGTTACCCCAGCACTTCCGCCACACCAGGAAGTGCTGGGGGGAAGAATTAGGACGGCGCCCGGAGAGCTGCCGGGAGGACAGCCGGCACTTCCGCCACGCTGGGGCGTGGCCAGAAGAGGAATGCCGGGAACACCTGGGGCTCATCCGGGGACTGTATAAAAGGGGCCGTCTCCCTTCATTCGAGGCTAGAGTCGGGAGGTGGAAGGACGAAGCTCAGGAGAGCTGTGGAGGCGGCCCGAAGAAAGGCATTGTGGCCAGGACTGTGA
>JANRMT010062842.1:25227729-25259086 GCA_026402145.1 Polypterus bichir lapradei
ACTCTACTGGTCATGAAGCATTACTGTAGCCCCATTTAGAGAGTCCTTTCTTTATTTTGCTTAGAAACGTTTGTCCAGAATGGACTATAACACAAAGCAATTTTTATGTTGTATGCCTCAGCAGCCCCTGCACTGTCTGCACTATACACAGAAAAATCTGTTGCCCAGAAATGACCCTGGGCGACAGCACATTTTTTTAAACAACACACATGGACTGAAAGCAAATGTCCGATTATATTGTTTTATGTTATTTTCACATACTATTGAGGTTCGAACTTATTATCTGACAACCCACACAGTCCAACAATAACACGAGCAACAACAACAATGATGATGCCAATAATAATAATCCTCAAACTGTAGCATAGAGAACACAGACATTGCCAAATAAAATTAAACAATCAAACAAACAATAGGACTCTCCTGAGTGAATTGGTAAAAGCTGATTTAACCGAAACTTCAATTGTCTCCCAAATGGACATACATTAAAACTTGTGTTATAACTCAGCAAATATCACCCTCTGTTGCTCACCATCATTTGTGAGATTCACTCCGGACATACTAAAGAAGTTGTGTTTTTTTTTGGATAGGCAGATTGCATTATTGCGTACACAAGCATGCGGTAAATTGGAATTGTGGGTAGATTCCTTGTAGTTCGCTAGTAACTGTAAGTCATCAATCCATTTTTTCCATTTATGAATATGTTTGACTTCCACTTCTTCATCTCACCCACATTTTTCTTTGCACAAGTTTCTTAAGATAAGCTTTGTTGGCAGTATAGCGGGTGCTAGCAATCCAAGACAGTCATAAATTAACAACAGATACTATACCACGCTTTGTAGCGGGCATGTCTTGTAACTTTATCTGCAATTTGGAACTGTCCGTTTCAGTACACCACTGGATAACCAGGGCACATTCAGTTGGGAGCCGACTATGGCTTAAGTCTAAATCCTTTTGTTCAAGAGCTATGTCTTCTTCAGAAATAGATAATAAAACTGTTCTGCTGTTACTCATTCACTTGGTCAGGAAGAATCCCCCTCTGAGGCATTGAGCCTGGAGACCTTTATCCACCTTCATGGCTTGCCATTTTGTTCCAACTGATTTTAGGCAGTCATCTACATAGAAATTATGGAGCATGGTGTAGACAGCTTTCTCACGAAATGCATCTCTGGCATCTTCAGCTGTTCTGTGCAAAGCATATGAAGCACAGCTGGGTAAAGAAGTAGCACCAAAAAGATGTACTGTCCTTTTAAACTCTTCCAATTCTTTACTTAGCTTACTTTCAGGCCTTCACAAAAAGCGTAAAAGATCACTGTCTTTATCTGGAACTTCAACTTGGTAGAACATTGATTTAAAGTCTACCATTAATGTCACTGGCTTCTCTGAATCTTGTAAGGACACCAATGATCGTGTTAGTTAACCTACCCTTCGGTAGTTGTTCATTAAGTGAAGTCCCCGTGTAGGTGGCTGTATAATCAAAGACACTCAAATCTTATTTTTCTTTGGGTGATACACACCATGATGTGGAATGTACCACAGCCTGCCTTCATTGCAATTTAGGCTTTCTTTGGGTTCTTTGGCAGCATAACCCTTTTCAATAATGTCTCTCATGAAAGCTTTATAGTCTTTGTGGAAATATTAATTTTTGTTCAGTTTTTGAGCTTTTGAGCCCAATAGCATTTTGTTCAGCAATACAGCAATTGTTTGGTATTTTAAGCATTTTATCTTTTAAAGGCAGATTTAAGCAATAGTGGCCACCTACCAGTCTTGCAAATTCTGAGGCTATGCACATTAACTTGATGTATTCCTATGAAAGTTGTTCTTTCTCCTCACAGCTGTGCTCTGTAAGGTCTGAATTGTACTGTTGGTGCAAGATTTCTTCTATTTCTGTTATTGACACACGATTGATTGAATGTTTAGGCAGCTTATACAATACAATACAATACAATACAGTTTATTTTTGTATAGCCCAAAATCACACAGGAAGTGCCGCAATGGGCTTTAACAGGCCCTGCCTCTTGACAGCCCCCCAGCCTTGACTCTCTGAGAAGACAAGGAAAAACTCCCAAAAAAACCTTGTAGGGAAAAATGGAAGAAACCTTGGGAAAGGCAGTTCAAAGAGAGACCCTTTCCAGGTAGGTTGGGTGTGCAGTGGGTGTCAAAAGAAGGGGGTCAATACAATACAATACACAGAACAGAACAAATCCTTAATACAGCATAATAATACAAATTTTAGAAGCACGGAGCAGAATTTAACTGTAGATGATATCCCATAATAAGATTTGGATATTTTTAGAGTCCTGTAGACCTCATCCATCAAGCTGCCTCCCCCTTTGGCCATTCCACGGCTGAAACGTTGCTTGGCCAGCCAATCCGATGAAAGGACCCCTTTTTCCCATGATTCCTGTGATCCTCCATCAGGGATGACTTTACCATAGGCAGGCAACAACTTGGCAGGTGGGTCGTGGCACCAATTGCCACATTTGAGTACCGAGAACAGAAACAGAATAGGTGAGGGTTAGTAACAAATTATAACAATCATGTTACTTATGTTTTAGTGCTAATGACTAACAACAGAGATGCAGTATGTACAGTTAATCAGCAGCTCTAGTCAGAATATGCTAAACTGAAGTAGTGAGTCTTCAGCCGAGATTTAAAGGCTGAGACCGAGGGGGCATCTCTTATAGAAGCAGGAAGACCATTCCACAATTTAGGGGCCTTGTAACTAAAGGCTCGACCTCCCACTGTTATTTTATTAATCCTTGGAATCATAAGCAGACCGGCATCTTGAGATCTTAATGTGCGCTCAGGTTTGTAAGTCATGATAAGTTCAGACAAGTAAGCCGGACCTTGGCCATTTAATGCTTTATATGTTAAAAGGAGGATTTTGAAATCTGCCCTAAACTTAACCGGGAGCCAGTGTAAGGATTTAAGAACTGGAGTTATGTGTTCATATTTTCTTGTTCTTGTAATAATTCTTGCAGCCGCATTTTGGATTAACTGGAGGCTGTATAAAGAACACTTTGAACAGCCAGTGAACACCGCATTGCAGTAGTCAATCCTACTAGAGATAAATGCATGAATTAATTTCTCACAATCCTGTTTATTTAGAAAGCGCCTTAATTTCCTAACATTTTTAAGATGGAAGAAACATGTTTTGGACAACTTTGTAATATGTGCTTTAAATGACATGCTAGAATCAAAGATAACTCCTAGATTGCAGGCTGATTCAGTAAAATGAATTGGGATTCCAACTGAGTTAAATGATGACAAAATATTGCTGTGATCAGCGTCATTCCCTCCAACAATTAACATCTCTGTTTTATCTGTATTTAAAGACAAGTAGTTCTCATTCATCCACTCCTTTAATTCACTAACACAACTAATTAAAGACAACATCGGAGATACTTCATTTGATTTAAATGAAAGGTATAACTGGGTGTCATCTGCATACGAGTGAAAATTAACATTATGTTTCCTAATTAGAGATCCCAGAGGAAGCATGTAAAGTGAAAACAGTAAAGGTCCCAGTACTGAGCCCTGCGGGACACCATATTGAACTTCTGTGTATAATGATGGAGTACTGTCAGCACATTTCTGTACGTATTGGAATCGATTTGATAAATAAGAACTAAACCAAGCGAACTAAACTTATCACTGTGCTTTGTGAAGTCATCTATTTACTTGTATCGCCCAATGACCATCCATCCAAGTGCAGTCTTCACAGCATGAGGTCCACCTCCTCTGCTAGGTATGATTTGCCACAGTTTGAAGACATTGGGGTTGTACCTATTAAAACTTCAGAATCTATGATTGGAAGATGTACCTCCTCAAGATATGGCCACTTCTCAATGTCTTCTTGTCATGGAATATTTTCTCTGTCCACTGGAATAGAGACCTGCGTATAGACTTTTGGCAAATCAATATATGCATTATCATTGAGATCACAGACCTGCAAATCTGAAAGGATAGAACATTTGGATAGTATTTTTGAATCATCATCAAAAATATTCATAATTTGAGTTCCCCCATGTCTCTGAGATTTTTTTAGTACAAATTGTTACTGTACTACCAGGGTCTATAAAGGCATATGTTCCTACATACATTTTATTCTTACCACATACAGTACATATTCTTCTACGACCCCAGTTTGGTTTTTGTCTTCAGTGCATGTAGCTGTACTAGAAGAAGCGTTAGTGGATGTTGCTCCATCCTCTTTTTTAATATGCAGGTTGTCTGGGTGTTGCAAAGAACATATCTGATGTTTCATTCTTTCTTTACAATTCTCACCAAGGTACCCCTATTTGAAACAACGAAAACATAAACCTTTGTGGCAATTCTTTGATTTTATTACGTTCTGCAAGATTATGCTTGTCACTGCAAAATACACATATTTTTAAATGCATAGGCAGCTGTTGCAGACCCTTTGAGCAAGGTGTCCTGATCCCTTTTTCAGCAGCATCGGTGAATACTGTAGCAAAAGTACTCCCTCTCTGGCCACTCTTTTCCCTTGTCGGTCTTTTCTTTTTTCTCCTGGGGTATATAGTATTGATAGGCTACACAGTGTACAGGATGTAAACGTCTTTTAACCTGTCAGTCTAGGAAGTGAACTAGGTCAGCAAGGCAGGCACTTCAGCCTTCGTTTTCTTAATTTATATCAAATTCTTGTCCATCTCTCACGTTTTACATGACGTTCATACAGCTAGTAAGAAAGGCTGCATAGTCTCTCAGACCTGCTCCATCATTTGATTTTATCTGCGGCCATTTCATCGCTTTCTCTAGGTATGCGTTGGCTATCTGTAGCTGGTAATTTTCAAGCTTCTTCCTAGCCTTTTGTAGCCTTCTTCTGCTGGTGAACCTTTAGTAAATTGCGGTAAATAATCCAATTTATCCCCTCCTCGAATCACCACCTTATCGTGGTGAAAGGGTTTGCAATTCCCAATGATCCTAGGAGCTCTGTTGTCCGGGGCTCTATGCCCCTGGTAGGGCCACACAAGGCAAACTGGTCCTAGGTGAGGAATGAGTCAAAGAGTGGTTTAGCAAACCTTCCATGATGAATAAAAACTTTGGACGGCGTTTTCCCTCGCCCAGACGCGGGTAACCAGGGCCCCCCTCTTGAGCCAGGCCTGGAGGTGGGGCTCGATGGCAAGTGCCTGGTGGCTGGGCCTGCACCCATGGGGCTCGGCCGGGCACAGCCCGAAGAGGCAACATGAGTCCCCCTTCCCATGGGCTCACCACTTATGGGTGGGCCAAGGAGGTCGGGTGCAGTGTGAGTTGGGTTGTGGCCGAAGGTGGGGACCTTGGCAGTCCGATCCTCGGCTACAGAAGCTGGCTCTTGGGACGTGGAATGTCACCTCTCTGAAGGGGAAGGAGCCTGAGCTAGTGTGCGAGGTCAAGAGGTTCCAGCTAGATATAGTCGGGCTCACCTTGATGCACAGGTGAGTGCCCTCTTAGGGTTGGGAGCAAGATCCTGCCCCAAGTGGAGAAGTTCAAGTATCTTGGGGTCTTGTTCACGAGTGAGGGAAGAATGGAGCATGACATCGACAGGTGGATCGGTGCAGCATCCGCAGTGATACGGACTCTGCATCGGTCTGTCGTGGTGAAAAAGGAGCTGAGCCATAAGGCAAATTTACCAGTCGATCTGTGTTCCTACCCTCACCTATGGTCATGAGCTATGGGTAGTGACCGAAAGAACGAGATCATGAATACAAGTGGCCGAAATGAGTTTCCTCCGCAGGGTGTCTGGGCTTTCCCTTAAAGATAGGGTGACAAGCTCTGTCATCCGGAAGGGGCTCAGAGTAGAGGCGCTGTTCCTCCGCATTGAGAGGAGTCAGATGAGGTGGCTCGGGCATCTGATCAGGATGCCTCCTGGATGCCTGTCCTGGACTTTGTCTCTTGACTGGCCTGTGAACGCCTCGGGATTCCCCCGGAAGAGCTAGAAGAAGTGGCCGGGGAGAGGGAAGTCTGGGTATCTCTGCTCAAGCTGCAGCCCCTGCGACCCGATCTCGGATAAGTGGAAGAGGATGGATGGATGGATGGATGGAATCCAATTTATCTCGTGGGTTCTCCAACATGTGTCCTACAGTGCGATCAAATGCCCTGATAAAGTCTGTATAGGCCAATGGGTCACCATTAAATAAAGAGACCTGTCTGTGTGGTACTTCAGTACACAATGCAGGAGATTCATTCTTGTTTATCTCTTTGTTGGGCTAACATTCTAGCAACTTCAGTGACTGCTGTCTGGCTCTCTTATTTGCTTCTGCATGAGCTGATGCATGTCACACAGATCACGTCTGAAGCTCTACCTGTAGGCCCGTGCGTTAATGGTAGGTTGTTCCTGCCTTTCTGCTTTAAACTTGTGCTCTTGAAGCCTTTGTAGAATTCTTTCAAGTTCTGACCGTTCAAGTAAGACTGCCGAAGTAGGTGCTGGTGCTGCAGCGTTTAGCTGGGATGACAAGCCGCATTTATTGTCAAGAACACTCTTCAGCTGGAAAGTTTGTGGAATTCTGAATTTCGTGGAGCCTCAACTTTGCAGTTATAACTCTGAACTGATTAACAAACTGTTTGTTAGGTTGACTTGTTTAAAACCTATACATATCATTAGGCCATGCTGCTGTAGCCAAGACTAGATTCATTCCAACCTGACCATGCATTTCTCAAAAGATTTCAAACAGGATTGTCTTTAAGACATTCGGTTTCAGGTGTAAGCTGATCTTGCCTTTACTTTACATGATTTTTAAGATACTTCAGTGCATTCTGTGGCTTTGAGTCTGTACTCAGATCACTCCCTGTAACTTCACTTGAGCTCCGCTGTGACATCTTTAAAACATTTCTAGGCAAACAGCTTCATAGCAACAGCTACGTCACTATCAAGCACTCCACCAATACAGATAGGTCAGACTTCCTTATCTCAGGCAAAAATGTAAGCAATCATCCGCAATACCTTTATATTCTATCACAGTCTCCTAAATCATCTTAAATTAATAATACAAAATAATACATTTTATTTATATAATGCCTTTCCCATGCGATCATGCATACATAGAAGATAAGAGCACAGTACCTCACAGCAACTCATTTTTCTTTCGTTGACGTATCCTCAGATCGAAGTTTTCAGTTCAAAGTTTTTGATGACAGTTTTCTGACAAAAAAAATATAGCTGCGTTTATACAAAATTACCAACGTTCTGCAGCTTTTATTTTGCTTCATAGCATGATTCAAGCATCAGTGTGACGCATGTTCAATAATTCCACAGACAAAATATCTTTGTTTAAAAGTTTTAGTAACATTTCAAAGCAAAACAGTTAAATAACACTGTTCTACAGATATAGCTAAGAAAGTTCTATCTCATGTTAACTTACACAGTGTGAAAGGCTATACCATATTCTAGGTAGCTATAAGAAACTGATATTCTGTTATTGAAGTTAAGCAAACATATAAATTTAACATAAAACATTAGCTTTCTAAGACTGGCTCTTACAATTTCAATTTAAACATAATTGTTATATTCTCAATTTCACTGAATTTTGTCATTATGGTCTTCAATTTATTTTATTAATTTAAATGACACATATGTTATGGTTAATGTCTTAGTTTATATATATATATATATATATGTGTGTACAATGTCACCATCATCAAAAGGCACACGCTTAGCTGGTGGTTTAAATAGATAACCATAGAAATCCAACCATAGTTTTAGCAATATTATGTTTCTTTCTTAATTTCTTTTAGAGAAAAGCAGTAAAATAACGATAACTAATACTGCCTGATTCCTACATATTTTCTGAAATGGCATCCCTCAAGAGTGTATTTTTCTGAGACAGTCTTAATAGATGTTGCTATAAGCAGCCATTCTCAAATTGTGAATTTGAGGTCCTAAATACTTTGCTGTCCATAGTTCTGTGTCCAGGGCTCAATGTACAGGTCTGGCAGTGATGATTCCTCTCAAAGCAAAGGGGGTGGAAGGAATCCATATACAGCTTCACCTAGGGCAGCAAAAATTCTAACAATAAAGAGCATTTTCAATGATGGGGTCATAAAGGCTCTGTTTTTTGGCTAAGACTACAGCTGCAAAACTAAAATGTTAGAACTAAATTTTTAAGAACATTTGGAACTAAAGCTAATTTCTTTTACCAAATATTTATTAAAAACCCTTTAGAAAGTATCAAATGGTATACTGTTCAAGAAAGATGGATTTTTTATACTGCATTGGCATTTCAATTATGATAGCTTGGGATTTTTCAAAAATTAGATTGCATTTGGTCTTAGGACCAGATATTGATGTGATGTGATCCATTATTATGAGATCAATAAATCTGATTATTGTATTAGAAGTCTAGAAAATCAGCACTAATGCTAATGTCAAGTTCAACATCTGTTTGAACATTTGCATTATTCAGATAATTTTGCCATTGACGTTTTTTCCTTTGATGTTGTATTCAGCTAATAACCATTGTTTCTGCAGGCTGATTAGGTGCTTTATGCCTATAAAGGAAAGCTTTTGGGAATAGATCTGATCATCAGTACTTTTGACCCTTTTTGAAAAACCCTTATTTTTTAGCTATTTTTTTTTATTGCTTATATTTTTGGACATTATATTTTTACACATTTGTTTTTGTTTTGTGCTTTATTTTTACAGAAACTGGTGTTTTGGTGCAAGATGGGAGAAAGCTAATGTAGGCCGGTGCTTACCTGGAAGTTTAAGGAAGGAAGAAAAAGCACTTCCTGGCTCAAAAATTAGACCTTAGCAGGTTAGTATTTTATTCCTGTCAGTAACTTTATCTTCTTTTCACAAGGCTAGTTTGTTTGTTTCTTGCACCAGTCTCTGTTTTTAAAACTCTATGATTTTAGTATCTTTAAAACATTTTCTTTCTTTTTTTATCTATATTTGCTGAATTATTACCAATAGGAGGTACGTATTTCACCTGCCATTGCCTGATTTTTTTGCCAGGTTAGATTCTTTTGTAAACATTTATTGAAGATAGTTTTTATTTTCATGTATTAACACTAGAATCACCCTGTATTTTTTGGTACCAGAACTGCCAAGGCTATATCAAGTGGCATCTGAAACCTTTTGTTCCCACACATGGACCCATTAGTTTGGCATCCTGATAGTACATTCCTATTGCCTACCCCCAAAAACAGTAGATTGACCAACAAAATAATATATCAAAAGCTTGATTGTATATAAGAAGAGTTTCTATTAAAATGTTAGCAACCCTTTTCAATTAAAAAAAAACAAAAAAACGTTGCTTGGTGCACTAATGCTCAGCGTAAAACTATTATAGTTTTACTTGTCAAAAGCAAAATAAGATATTTTAATTGGATGGGCACATAAATGAATTAGGAACATTTACCTTTTTCAGTGTAAAGATTTTAAAATTTATAACTATAAATAAATTTCTCCACACTTTATTCTAATGTAAACAACTGTAAATGGCAGTTTGAGTGATTACAAAAGACATCAGCAGTCAAAACAAATTCTTTGAGCATTTCCTACACACAAAATAGTTGCACTTTATTTAGTTTTATTTTATTGCAATTGCATCTTCAAACCTGGCTCTGCAGTTGTTTGAAAAGCAGCAAGCGGAACCCGAGAAGATGCTTTGACACAACTAATTTTCTTGTTTGACTTTGCAGCCGCCCTGACCATCACATACGTATTATGAAGTGCCCATATCAAGTTCATAATAAACTGTTTCCTGCCTGCTTTCTTGTTCATATGACCTTGATGGAATTCAAGTCTAGTAGGCAATAAACTCTGCAACAGTTGATCTGTTTTCCCTCCTTTGACTGTGTAGAGCTTTCCCATCTTTTTTTAAATTTATTTATTATTGCACGTGTATTGCTTCAACTTCCAAGGAGGAAGAAGAACCCAAGTGGATACTGTGACCCAAACAGCTTTAAAAGTTTACATAGATTTAATTTAATCTTAAAAAGCAAATCATACTTTGTAGTTAGCTCGAAATGTAAAATATTACCTGAAGTAAAAAACATTTTTATATATAACTACTGTGACACTAGGGGTCGCTGTTGCCCCATGTAACCCACAGTCAAGACATCCAGACACCAGGTAAAAGTACAAGAAATAATTTAATTTCTTCTATACTGTGCACAAAGCACCTCCACCTCCACTATACTCAATAATAATACAATAATACACAATAATCAATCCAATAAATCCTCCTCTTCATCCAGCAGCTCTGTTGCACTTCCATCCAACTCCGGCTTCCCTTGCTGGGTTTCCCACAGTCCTTTAAATAGTCCTTGACCCGGAAGCGCTCCTGTCCTTCAGCCCACATGATCCATTGGTACCTCCAGGTCAGATGAAGATTTATATTTTTCTTTAGCCCGGAAGTACTTCTGTCCTTCCGTCCCCATGACTTGGGAGTACTTCCTGGTTGTAATAGAAACAATCTTGGTGTCTCCCTGCAGCGTCCCCTGGCGGCCCCCACGGTATCCAGCAGGGCTGTGAAACCGAACTCCATTGTCTATGATGCCCTGCGGGAATTCGAGGCACCTCCATGTTGCAGGTTGGACATCATCTGGCGGTGTGGATGTATTGGCCAGGATAAGCTGCCGGCCATCTCTCACACTAGTTTATAAAAAGTTATAGCTTTTGTAACATACTAGGGGGCTTTGCCCCCTGCTCATTTTGCTTGCCAACCCCCGGCCTACACTACTTTCCAGCCACTTTATGTCTCTGCCACTCGCGTATGTAGATTTCACTTTTGTAATCTTTACTATCAGTTTTTTAAGACTTTCAAATTTTAGTACTTTCATAATCTCTAACCTGCTGTGCATGTGTATTGCGCCTTTTTTGAACCTCTTTACGACGTTCTACTTTGTCTTCTACCCTTTGTCTTTTATTTCCGACCCTGCTTAGAGCTGAGAGCACAGGAACTGTGTCTGACAATAGCATTTACAAGAATGAGACGTGAGTGTACCGTGGGTGCTCCAGCCACTTCACGTCTCTGCTGCTCACGTATGTAGATTTCACTTTCACCAAACATCAAATCTTTAAATTCTCTCAGATACACCTCTTCAATTGGAAGAAACACTACTTTTCCCTGATGGTAACACGAATTAGACGATCTACAAGTCTCTGATGTAAAGTTTAAAGCCAAACAATATCTAAATACTTCTGTCATATCAACATGTCCATATATTTGATCTCTTTTTGCTGTTCTGTTATTTCACCGACTAATAATTTCAGTTTGTTAGTGCTAATGCAAGCTTTACTATAATTTTTTTTAAACTTTCAAATTTTAGTACTTTCATTAACGACGTTCTACTTTGTCTTCTACTCTTGTCTTTTCTTCTTCTACTGTTTGTCTTTTATTTCCACCCCCGCTTGGACCTGTTAGGTTTTCACTTCATCTCTTTGCACAAAGTCTCATCTCACGGGACATGAAATTATCTCTCTAAAAATGTCTCGTCCCAAGATTTTTTTATATAATAGAGAGATTTCACAGAATACGCAAATAAAAACAGGTATGATGGACTGATTATGATACTGTCCACATCAGTAGTCTACACTCAGTTTTCTGTGTTCTCCTTTCCCCTGGGGAAATTGGGGCTGGCTGTATACTTCATATTCAAAGTTGTGTAAAAAGCATTGCAGTATCATTTCAAGTGAGTCTGTGTAAATAAATGGAGCTCCAACAGTTTTTACATTTGTCTGTTTTCTTCATCACGCCTAGTGAAAAAATGTGAATGATTGTACATGTGACATATTTTCGGTGATTATTTTGTAGTTGTCTGCAGAAGAAAGACTACAGTGCTGGGCAGCATTGCTCAGTAATGTCAATAACAGAGGCAGGAGGCGTTTTGTAAGGTAAAAAGAATATGCAAATATGGATATAACATATAATATATGCAAGCCATTGGGTATAACCAGTGATTCTCACCTGGGCACCAATGTTCAATGACATTGCTTATGGTGGTAATGGGAAAAAAATCATCAATTACTGTATGTTTCTGAATAAAATTTTACTTTTACAACATTATGACAATTATGGCAATTTAGGAAACACCTAGAAAGGATAGGAGTATAATGGGCAAACTGGTTAAATAACTAAAGATTTAAAAACACAAAGCCAGTTGGCATCAGCCATGGAGCTTTTAGTGCTAATTACTCAACAACATGAACTGGCCTTGCATGTGTTTGTGGATATGTTCAAGTGTGAGGACTGGGATTGACTGACTCTCAATACAAAGTTGGTTCTAATTTTGTAGATATTTCTGCCAGAATAGGCCTTGGCCTCTCATTGGATTGAACAGGTTTGAGTGTGGATGAATGTATTGAAGTAAACTAGTAATCCAAGTGATTTATTTTGCCCGATAAACATTTATGCAGCTAAAGTATAATTTAACCAACCTGAAAAAGAAATATATCATCACTAGGCTATAAGTAGCCACCTTGGAAAATATACTGCTTTCTACATGCTGAATGTATACTATACTGCAGAGGTATTGCAACAAAGAACCAGGGAAACATCTGCAAGTACTTGATAATGATGATGATATCCCTTATAGTACTCCGTATAGTTGATATTTTCTGTTTTTCTTGCAGCTGAGTTTATCTAGAAAATCTTATAATTTTATCAGGGACAGTTGAAAAGAAACACTGTCTGAATGTAATAGATGACTTATCCATGAAAACCATGAAGTATAAGATTACTGATTTTGATGCTCAGTATGAATTCTGATGATCACACATGGTAAAATGCATAAAACAATTACCAAACACTAAAGAAATACTGTAGTAAAAATAAACTGAATAAGGAATAATAATGTACTTTGTGTGTGTTTATATATTAGCTCTTATTTTAGTAGTTTGTCGTTTTTTTCTCTCAGTTTAAAATAGGTTTTAAAATTTCACATTTCAAAATACACGGTCAAACCACTGGGAAAAAATAGAGCTGTTTGTGATCAGCCATGTAAAACAGATTAAAAACAAATCATACAACAAACAGATTCTTCCATTTAGCTCTGAGACATATGAAGTAGGTGTAAGGAGACATTTCTTGAAGGAAAGCCGCTACTCTGTGACAAGTGCCACAGGACATTTAATGGCACCTCTGCCAACAGGGAGCTCCTCTTCTCCACACTGAGTGATTAGCTGATGGAGCACATCCAATTTATCCTCAGTGGGTTAAGAGCCTGCAACCTCCCTCTAGGCAGAACTTCTTTCCAGCAGAGTAGCACTGTCTTTATTTGTCTAGAAAGCATGATATGTTCAGTGCCTTAGTGGAAATTTAAACAGATTTGCCTCAGTTTTAAAGCAAAGCATTACTAGTGTATTTTGAAAAAATAGGTGGTATTTTTTGTTCCTGCAGGGGTGCTTTTCAACCATAAAAGGTCAGAACACTGAGAAATAGTTTAAAATGTACTCATTATGAAAATGATAATCTAAAAATGAGAGCACACCTTAGTAAAAAACAACATAGCTAATTAAAAGATGTAAATTAAAACAATGAAAGTACAGCCAATGCAAATACACTATCAGACTTGTGCACAGCATATATATTTATATTTATAGTTTTATTTATATGGATAGATAGACATACTGATACACGGTACACATACATAACAGTTTTCAAGTACAACATCAAAATGTGCAGTAACTAGTAGTTCTACTCATAGGTTCACACCTCAATTAAAAATTATGCCATCTGTGCCAGTTTTGTGTTCATAGTTGTATTGGGGTAAAGAGTACTGCCTTTTACACTGTGTTAATTAAGATTCATAATATTTAATTTGTGTGTTGTGTTAATATAGGATTATTTAGATAAGATGCATGATTTAAGGTAATACAATAGAATATAAGTGTGGATCTTATAAGAAAAAAAAATAAGCAAGTTAACATGTCTGGAACGGGTGAGTGTTTTTCAAGAGAAAACTCTCAGAGGGCTGATGGGATGTATGCAAATAAAGGGATGAATAGCCAGATGGGATATAGGCAAATATCCTAAGATATCCTCAATTATCCACTTATATAGTTCCAGCGTTAATATAAATTGTTTGAGCTTGAAGCCCAAGATACAGTAGTGTGAATAGGTTTGTAAGAGGATAAACTATAAATGCTTGACACCTTTTTAGTTAACATGTTATTGTATTTAGCTAGGTAGTAATGATCAAAGTGGTCTCACTGATAAGTAACATGACCATTGATAAATTATCAGTTGTTCAATTTCAGTTGATTCAGCCAAAATGATTACCTCATCAAAGAGCATTGTATAATTGAAAAAGATTTAAGAGCACTCAATGACATGGTGTTTGATACGAGAGGGAAAGAATGTAGGAGATATGTGATGGAAATGAAAGACACTGTTGAGTATATGAGAGAGATAGTTTTGAAGACACAAGGAAACATCATGCTGTCAGGGGACGAAAGTAACAGTGTTTGATAAGCTTGCCACTTACAAAATTAAATAAAAATGGGCCCAAATGAATGCAAGTATTAAGAGAGAAGTCTGTGCAATGGCTTAAACTTTAAAAGTAAACCTTACCTGGATTAATATGGCTAGCAGTCTACACTGACATCTCCAATGGTTTAAAAACAGACATGAAACTCTGTAACTTCTCAAGGCAAGCTGCGTGATGCACAGCATTCTTTTGACTGCTAGTCTTTGATATGCCTGGTTTCTCTGCACACAAACATAGATTTAGATTAAATAAAGTTTATCTCACTGGAATTAACTTGTGGCTTACTGACATCAGCCAAAGCTGAGACGATAGAGATGGTCCTGTCTAACCCATGTTCTGCAGGAGAACAGGAATATGTCTTTGTTAGTCCTGTCATTTATGCATAACTTAAACCAGATTGCATGTAGACAGCTCTATGGGCTTCTTTCAATACCAAACAATAGGTAAAACACTTTAAAGTCTAGAACAAAAAGAAAGAAAGAAAGAAAGAAAGAAAGAAAGAAAGAAAAAGAGTTCATCGGAAACAGTGAGTGCTTCAGAATTCTAGAAGTGAAGCTGTATAGTCAATTGTATAGGGTGGTCCAGATCTAATTATGCAATTTTCATTACGCTATAACTTATTAAGTTTATTACATAGAAAATCACCCGAAAAATCCCAGACCATTGAGAAGTGTGTAAACTGACGACGTGAAGAATCATCTTCGCACCGAACTGGATTTGTCCCCGGATAAATCATCTAGACGATCTGGATCTGCATAATTAGATCTGGACCACCCTGTATGACTGGAATGGAGTTCTTCTATAAGGGTGTGTACAAAATTCTATTTAGATGACCTGCAGTACTTTCCTTTCATATATTTTTGAATAATTAATATACTCATAACTTTTGATACCTTGAAGGTGGTAGCAGTACATGGATCAGTTTAGACCCTTTCATAAAAATTTCTTGCAATCATACATTTTGTAGAAATGGAGACTGGAATTGGAGGTAACAATGGCAAAGGAGATCCTTACTGTCACCCAACCCCATATTTTAGTATTTTCTGTAGTAATAAAGAAGGCCCACCTGTCCCTAAGGATCTCTGATTTGTTGGTTGGATACTTCACGTCCCATTCTTTTGTAAGATGGACAAATGGTAGAATATGAATCATTATTTCACCAGAGGAGGAAAGAGGAAGTAAAAGAGGAAGAGAGAATAAAACAGGATTGTAAAGAGTCAAAGAAAAAGAGCTACTGTTGAACACATCCTACATATAATATCACCTTTCTTATTGCTGGAAAAGTAAACCAGAATGAAGGTTTCACAATTTTTTTTATCTTTTACTTATGCCATCGTGTTTGTAGAGACAGGGCTGGAGTGTGGAGTGATTCAATGAGGCAATCGCCTCGGGTGGCACTTTGGTAAGGGCAGCATTTTTGCGCAAGAGAGTGTTTTTAATATTAGGAAATTATATAGAAAAAGGTTTATTAATGAACCTTAAAAATTACATACACCTCTGGTTCTTTATTTACATACTACTTTTTAAAAAATTGTAAGAAATATTTTCATACTTTCAATTATTGCATAATGCAGTTCATATAGCCTCACCGCAATGCAAACTTGTGAAAATCAAAATGCGTGCACATTTTGAAGCTACATTTTATTGGTATTCAAATTATTGAATTTCACATATGGTATTGGTTATGTCATTTTGCAAAACTTGGTTCATTTTTTGGAATGTCATTAAGACATCCAACATGTGTACAATCTCTGCTAAATGCCTCTTATGTCTGCAATGCTGGCAGTACAGTTTGAAAGCACCAAAGCAGAGAAATGTGCAGGATGAGCGAAACATTTTTTGTTTTGTTTTGCATTAACTAATGTAAAAGAGAGACAAAGGCAGAAACAGATTTGGGGGTTATCCACTCCATATATTGTACAGAAAACAACAAAGGTTCAACTGTAATTCCGCGAAGTAATCACTATAGACTGAGTCTCTAACAAAAGAAAGACTGAAAATAAAGGTTATGTGGGCAGTTAATGTAGAAGGAAAATTTTTTATTAGCATGAGAGGATAGCAAATTAACATATAGAGCCATAAAAAGTAGTTAAAAGCTTCTAAAATATTAAGATTAAGCATAAATTAGAATGATTAAGCAAATAAGATAGGTCTAGCAAATAGTTAACTAAAAATCAGTTATATTGCATTATTTTTTAGGCTTACATTAAAATTTCCAAAGTAAGAAAAGAACAGCTAATTGATACACCGAGACTAGCTTTGGACAGGATAAGAGTTTGAGTGTGATTCAAGGCTAGGAAGTGATAAAAAAGAGAAGATGCCTCTAAAAGGCTCCTATCAAGGGGCAGCTGGACTGATGAATCAGCAGAAAGGCTTTTGCTGTAAGCAGGGTCACGCTGACATAATGCATGAAGAGAAAATCTTAGTAAATTCAGGCATTAGCAAAAATACTATAAGAATATATTAGCAATTAACTTTAGTGTAGAATTTAAGACAAATCAAGCATGCCAAGCAATGATCAAATGAAAGCACATACTATACTTCTTTTTAATTAAAGCTTAAGCTTCAGGTCACTATTGTAAAAAGTTTGGAAGGCTTAAGAGAGAAAACGATGAGAGGAAACCCATACTTGGAATTGAAGCCTTGGCCGCTTAGAGAAAATGGGAACAGCATAGAAAGATTACAAATTCCATAAGGGGGCCAGTGATAGGAAAAGTAATGAGATAATAAGGGTTCCCATGGAAACTCAAGGTTCAGCCGGACAGGAGTAGAGGGTAGTCAGAGGAGTTACTGGGAGGAAGCCATCCACCCAGTCTTAGACCAATCAAAATAAGCCGAGCAGACACCAAGAGGAATAATGGACAGTAAAGCCAGGTGCAGAATGAGCTAATTGAATGAGCCAAAATGATAAGAAATTGTTATAAAAACTTCAATTGCTGTAATGATCGGGGCTCAATCTCATTTGGCCGAATTGGGTTGAGTCCGTGTGGTTGATTTATTGCAATAAAGCCTTAAAACTCTGTCTGTCTATCTTGAGTCCTAATAGCCTTTATTTTTAGGTAAAAAGCCTTCTGATGATGAATTTTTTGCCACGACATTAAATAGACCCCAAAAAAGGAAGAGGAGGGATAATGAGTTAATTGCAGGAAATGAGGTCATCATGGGTGTGGTGAGGAACAGGAAGAGGATGATTAGGTCTGGCCATTCTCTTCAGAGGGTATGAATAAGGGGGAAGAAGTGTTAGTCCACTCATTTAGCCCCTGTCCTGGTGATTTAACCTTAGTTAGACCCCCAAGCTGCCTCCAAAACACACATGTGTGACACTCAACACAAATATTTTTTTGGGGTCAGTAAGAAACAGTGAAGAATGTACAGATTTTTAACGTTTTACCTATCATATCTGTTTCATTGTTTTCAAGCTAATCTTTTTGGCTTTTTCAAAAAATAATGTATATTATAATTTATGTCATTGTTACAGAGATACACTATGATGGGAGTATTTCATGGTGAAGCCTGTATCGCAATATGCAGTGTACAATATATATATTATGTGTATCACCTCATGCGCAATAAGGATATATGGGGGATGGAGTGGTAGCCACAGAAGCCTACCTTGCATCAGGTGGAATCATTTAATGTTCTTGCCCTATTTAGAGATAGCTGAGAAAAAAATGTAATCCCATGTTTGCATGGAGAACTGAGATAAAATTCCTGATCCAGTGAGCTTCAATGGAGACCTGCATTGCAGAAAGCAAACATTATCACAATGTTTATGAAGAACATCTCTGTTTTACTCTTGTTGCATAATCAACATGTCAGGTGTCCACTCAAATGCTCACAACATCCCACACACATGTATTTTACCTACAGTATTATTAAAATGTTTAGGGAAAATCCTCTTGTGCATGACAGTGAAATGCATTCAAATGGGATAGTGCTTTTGATTTGGCCATCACTGAACAACACAGGTTAAGTAACAAATGGTTATTTATGTGGAATATTCATTTACAGCTTACAAGGCTATATTAGTTGTTTAAAATGTAAATGTAAAGGAGCCACTGATACAAAGTCCTAGGTACCTGGCCTTAATACTTGACCAAGCTGCTGCCCGTGTGAAAAGTTTTTATATTTAAACAGGGAGACTTTTTCCAGTTAATTTTATTTCAGCCTACATTCTTCATTACCTACATTAGATGGAAACTCTAAATTCATTTGGCATCACCATTTGAAAATATGTGCCCGCAGTAAGGATCACACCTTGTTATCAGAGGTCTATAGAAAACTCTTTGTCACAACATGAACCTTGAAAAGTTCATTACTAAAATGTGTAGTTAATCCATTAATTACATTTCTTGTCAAATTACATACATAGAGTAAATAAATAATGAATCTGATATTCTAATTGGTGACAGTTTATGTAATATAACAGCAATTTTGCCTTATTTAATGCTGTAACTATTTTTTGTGTCTAGCTTTTCAATCATTGCATTTTGTAAACCTATTTAACCCAGCAATGTTGATCTGATGCTATACAGCCTCTCCTGGAAATATCTGGCTAAAGGTAGAAACCAACCTTAAATCAGTTGAAAGGTCAGTACAGGGCACACTCATGTATATAGACTCATACTGAGCTGAACACATTAAACAAATGATTTTGTTGGGAACAGCCGTCTCTGTATGATGCAGGAACTCAATCAATTCTCATACTAACTACAGTCTTTAGACATTTTGAATGTTTCCCAATGTCTGTTAAATAAGCAGAAATTAAATTAACCAAACATATGAAAATGAAATTGTGTTTTTGTTTATTCATACATAGGACAAGGCAAAAAAGCTACTGCATTTAATATGTGGTGGTATAATATTTGGTAACACTTTAGTTTAGGTACTGCAAAAATGCAACTATTATTCATTTACTACTATGTAACAAGACCTTAACAAACACTTCTTTGGGTCTTCACAACACTTTACTTAGCATAATGGGCATCGCTGCAATGTAACCTATTAAAGTGGTCTGAGGTGGGTTAACTGAGACACATTTCTCATGATATTATATACTGAGTGTAAGACCTGTGAATCCTTCATAATAACAAGTAACAACCATCATGTCAACATGCTGTACTGCACAGAGATGATTAACCTGTCTACTGGTGTTTCATAACTGTTATGAAGAGCAAAAGAAGCATTTGTTAATGTGTTGTTACGTAAGAATAAATGAGTAATAGATGCATTTGTGCAGTACCTGAACTGAAGTGTTACCTGATATTTTCCAGCACATAAATTACATTACAAGTTATTTAGCAATAAAAACAGACTGTACAAATAGTAGCAAGTATTGTAAGAATAAATGAATGGCAAAGTCAGAGTTTGCATAATCAAGCTAGACTTTCTTAGTAGGCCTGTTACATAAAAAGGTGGTTTCACTTTTCATTATGTATGTTTTATTGTGTCTATATATGCATAAATATCTCTAGTCTAGTAAAAAGAAGTGATCTTCTTTGAGAAGGTGGTAAAAATAAATTCAGTAAAGAAATTTTACACAGCAGAGCCTTTCTTTTGAATCTAATAATATTTTAGTATTAGTGCAGTTAAGCTTATTCAATCTTAAATAATTTTCAATTTGTTGCCCTGCTGGAAGAATGAGCTAAATGAACTGAGCATGGTCAACAATTAATGAAATATTGTATATATTGAATGAGATGCTGTAGAATGATTTGCTGCATTTTCCTTCTGCTTCATAAACAATAATTGACCCACTGTTGAAATTGACATTTATGAAATACAGTACAAGTTAACTTTCTAGAAGGAAATTGACTGTTTACAATTAACTGATGTAAGAGAAAAACAAGACCATGATAAAGAGTCGGGGTACCATCCTGGAATCCCATATGTTTAAAAAAACATGCAACAATTACAGAGACATCTTCACAGATGCAAGTTCGGAACAGAACTGCCTCAAGATGGTGGATCATCTGGTCATATGTCCTTCTGGCAGGAAGAGGCGGGTCCAGGTGGATGGAGTGACACCAGTGTTGTTGCAGCCATCAGTCTTCTATTCTGTAAAGGGAGGAAGAGAAAAATCACTAGAACACAGCGCCAACCCCTGTAGTAGCAGGGAATTACAATCATCAGAGCCCTTAAGCTGTCCTCTACGTGCATGTGCTTGCCACTGAATTGCTTAAATCTTTATAATCTTACATACTTAAGTTGATTGCAGTAACAACAACTGTTTCATGCATTTCAATTTGGCATTGGAGTTCAGACAGTTGGTATACAACATTAGAACAAAAATAATAGTCTCCACGAGACCTTAATCTTGAATCTTTTTTTAAAAAAAATCATTGGAATTATGTCAAAAATATAAATAGGGTGTTAACTTGCACATTCCACATTAACAAAGAATATTGTACTATACTGTGCCTTTGTCTTTGTACTCTGTGTAACCTCTAAGCATAAAGATTCTTAAATTAATTGAAAATTCCCAATGCAGTTTTAGTCTTTTTAGACTTTTATGCAAAGTGTGGTTTAGCAGACCTTATAAGCCATTCACATGACAAATTAGTGGCAGCTTTGGTAGAAGCTATTTTCATGGGGCCAGTTTTGATTCTCAAGCGAGAATACACGTCTGGGGGCAACCCCTTAAAAAGTGTGTAGTGAATAGTGGCAAAATCCTGCACTGGAAAGGCTACACCCACAGGCCTTCTTACTAAAACACTCAGCCCCATTTCCATGCATTTAAAACCACCACTGGGGCTTCAGGGAGAGAGCAAAGGATACTGAACGAAAGACTTGATGCTGAGAGAAAATAAAAGGCTAAAATTGATGTTATCCATTCAGGAGCTCAAGGTAACTGAAGCTTAATAATTCATTTGTGAGTTGTAATAAGTGCTGTGACAGTGGAGACAATCAGACACACACACACACACATAGACAATCGCCACTGCTGGGTTCCACGCGTTTGAGAATTTCTTCTGCCTGCTACAATATCCTTCTGTCATTTTAATTATTGCATCACTATATGATATAACAACAAAAAATAAAGTTTAAATAAGCATTGTAGTCTATGGATAAACAGTATATAATGTTTTAAAACACTGTGGCTATTTTGTCATATATTTCAAACAGTGTAATGTTAAATTTCTTTAGTTATTTGTTTAGACATGCAGTCAGAAGGTGGATGCTGTACAGCCTTTTCCCTGATTTTACTGGTGTCGTTAGACAGATTTGTTGATTTGGGTGTATTGAGTACAAAATCTGCATCTCCTGGGGCTCTTCATCATCAGCATTCTTAACGGAGTATTACAAACTGTTTACTTCAAATGCATGTTTTGTTGTTCATATTATTATGAATATTGCTGCCAATTCTTTCAAGTTTACATTGACTCCTACACTATCGTCATAATACTGAACAACAAAGAGCACACATAGTACCAGCAAACAACGTTACCATTTGTCCATTGATGTTGCTGAATGTCAATGTATAATTTGATGCTACAGAACAAATTTTCCCTTGCAACAGGTTATATTTATCTTTAGAACAGGTCATGCTTATTTTTAAAATGTGCAATGTGCTCTCTGCATAGGCCACACACATTTATACGTCTTATAAGGTTCTTTTTGGAGGCTTTTTCACTCTAGACAGTTCATCATAAACAAAAGCTTGCCCTTTGTCGGACTAGGTTAACAAGAGCACCTCTGATTTTTGTTGTTCAAGATCATCGCCTCTACTTTGAGCGCCAACATCATGAGGCGTTGAATTGGTGTAGAAATGTGACAGGTAGCTGTTTAATTATTCCCACCCAGTTTTAAGTAAAATTCACTCATGGCTGTCTCCTGATGTACTTGTATTTATTATATTTCAGGCTTCAGCTAGACTAGGTGGTAGTATTAATTCTATTTTTGAAAAAAGCAGCATATTTTGACAGTCAGCAGCAACAATCACATTCATATTCTTATGTAAACAAAATCCTGCAACTTTACTAAAATGATGTGCAATACTATAGAAACGATACAAATAACATATCTGTGAGGCCCATTTATCAATTGTTCTATCTCAGTGAAAGTAAAAATGTCAAGTTCGTACTGCACAGCCATTTACAGATGCTTAGTATTTGGAATAAAAACTCTTTCTCATTGTCTCTAAAAATTAGTTTTGAGCATCTATATGTACTCATTCTGCAATGATCTGTCAAACAGATTTATTTAATATTCAGGTGTCTATATTATAGCACAAGCTGGGAATTAGACTTACATTGTTGGTCTAAATAATGAACATTCACAAATGTTCTAACTTTCAATGACCATGAGTTCATGTCCCATAAGGCCATGACTGTCACCTATGGTCTGATCATCATGTTCTCTTTGTTTTTGGTTGAATCTTCAGCATCTCCACTAATGGCTAACTGCTCACTGTACTGTACTTCGTTACAAGCTCTCATGTGTATTATACATAGTCACTCATCTCTCTACCCATTTAAGTCATAAAAAATACTCCTGGGCAAAAATTTAATGAAGGATGGTAACTCTTAGATACATAGGGGTGAGGATCCCGAAGAGATGACCTCAAAATTAATTTCTTTGAAAGTTATGATGTTAGGTGTCTCGATCATTAAAGGAGACTGAGATGCAGGTTTTCTCCAGAGACAGAGTATCATACAGTGTGTGTTGACGTTCTGAGGAACAATTACAGTTACCTCGCTGGAAGGATAGATTAGCCTATGGCCAGAGTAGGAATAAATTCAGTTGTCATTGTGCATGTTGGAATAATTAACATATGTAAGGGTAGGATGTCAGTTTTGAAATCCAAATTTAAGTAGTTAGGTACCAAATTAAGGCACAGAACTGACAAGGTCTTCTCTGAAATTCTGGCTGTGCCACTTGCCAGGCCAGGTAACGCTGAGGTCAGCAGAAGTACTTGAGGGTACACTTCAAGAACAAGCTGGACTACATAAGAAAGCACAGAGCAGATTCTTTTTCTTAGGGGGCTGTGCTCCTTTAATGTGGATAGTGATATCCTTTACATATTTACAACTCTGATGGCCAGTGTGTGCTTCTGTGCTGTGGTATGCTGGAACAGTAACATCACTTCAAGAGAGGCTCACCGAATCAAAACGCTCATTAAAAGGGCAGGAGGTAGCAGCAAAGGAGAAAATAAAAACAAACATTATAAAGTGACATTATAAACCAGGGGTCTCCAACACATCACTCGCGAGCTACCGGTAGCTCGCAACCCCTTTCCAAGTAGCTCGCCAAAGGGTTAATGAATCCTATATAAATTTGAAAACTTGATTAGTCAAATTAGGGGTGGGCAAAATCACAATCCACAATCTAAATTGCAATCTCTTTTCAATGTGGCATACACTTAAGAGAATATCCGGACTCAAACTCATCAAGACCTAAGTAACACTTTATTTTAAATATCAAACAAAGTTGAATTCAATTGTTCTCTCGTTTGCTAGCTAAGCGGAGTTGGGGAACACTCCCCGAAGCTGGTGAGTGAGTGAGGAAGGCCCCTCCCCTCAACCGGCTGCATGTTTCTCGGATTCGCGCAAATAAATCGGTACCACAAGCGAACCGATTAAACATAGCGAAATGAGAGAAGTCACAAAATCAACCAGAATGTTCAAGCAAATTATAAAAAAAAAGATCTAAATCTGTTAAGTAGTTCTCACGTGAAAAGCAGACAGACATACAGACAGAAAGACATTGGATTTTATATTATATATTAGTAAACCTTCAAAATAATGTGCAGTTAAAGTCTCAACAGCATTCTCAGCATTTCTGGAGCTTAGTAGAGCCAGATAACTATAAGAATCTTCACCAAGCAGCTCTGAAAATGTCTGCTTTGTTTGGGTCTACATACCTCTGTGAGTCTGCCTTTTCTGACATGAATGTTATGAAATCAAAGTTCAGAACAAGACTGACAGATGAACATTTAAATGACTCCATAAGAGTGAACCAAAGTGGCTACACTCCACCATACACCTCTCTTGTTGACTGGCAGTGGCAGTCATTTGACTAACTAAAAAACACATCACACATGCAACTGGACATGTGAATACTCTTGTGAAGTGAAACAGTGACATATGCTCTCGTTGTCCTCATCATAGTGTTAGTGCACATCTTGGTCTATCTAGTACCAGACCCATAGCATAAATCCAGGCTAAAATGTATTATACCCTTTACACCATGCTGTCTAATCTGATGTCAGCTTTCTCACTTCTACTGTGCTCCAAAACTTCAGTCCATGACATCCAAAGTCCCCTTATTCTTCCAATAACTTGCCCTATAGATGTGGAAAGGAACAAGTACCCCAGCCACCCAAATTTTATACTACACCTGTTTCTAAATTGACAAATCCTCTGCCAGCTTGCCTAGTTCCTCAAAACCTACACCATAATGTCTGCACCTCCCACCTCTGTAATCTTCCAGTAATGTGCAGCTCTGTCTGTCCTCTAATACAGGCATGTCAAACTCACTACCATTGGTGGGCCGCTTCGACTGCCATACGTGCGTCAGCGGGCCGCACTGTAACAAATACTATTATACTATTATACAAAGTTACTGTAGGTTTCTTTCCAATACTGAAAACTTTAAAAAATGTAACACTTAAACTTTAAAGAAAATCAATGTATTTCCAAACACTCTCCGTACAACAGCATACAATTAGAGTCTTAGCCTCTTCGCTAGGTCCTAATATTATTATATTATATTCTTTGCTTATATAGTAGTCTTACAGTGTGAGATTTATTTCTTTTGTTCCGACACTTGGCATCTCTTGTTAGTAACCAGTTTGTCAATATCAGACTTGAAATCTTGTGCAGCTGTAACTTTTATGAGGGATGAAAGGTGCTCGACAGTAAGTCTTGAGTGGGGTTTTGGTAGCTTTCATTAACGAAAACAATTTCTCACAAAGGTAAGACAGTACTCTCAATGCCAGCTTACGGATCTGCACATACGAGGGTGTCAGGTAAGCATACAAGCCTGGCACACCAACTTTGTTGTATTTTGCCTTCAGAACAGAATCCGACGGCAGTTCAATCAATTCCATTTGGATAGTCTCAGGCGCATTCTCAACGTTGTAAGAGAACAGCGCTAAGTCCTGTTCGTGTGAACTGAAATCACAAAAACACTCAGTGAATTCATTGCTCAGTAATTCAAGTTGGAAAACAAATCCTCCAAAAATCAATTTTTTCTTTAATAAGTTTACTTCAAAGTTTATATTGTAAAATAAGCCGATATGCAAAAAGCCACCTGACCTACACTAATTTTACAAACTCAAAATCACAAAAATATGTTAATAAACAACTTACCAGCTTCTCACGTCCACTATAGATCTTCAGTTGTATAGTCTGCACTAACTGTTTGTTACAATACTAGCACAAAATTACATAAAACTAGATCAAAAAAATGCGAAAATATGCGGGCTATTACTACTCGTGATGGTCAGTTCTGCCCAGTGGCCAGTCTCAGCAGCCCAGCCAGCAGTGTAGCCTAGCAGGGGCGGCTCTAGGCTCGTGGCAGCCCTGGGCAGAGAAAGAATCTGTGGCCCCTTCGCCTGCCAATGTCAATATGGTATCTTATGTACAGCGGATGGCCACGTTTGTTGCGGTCACTGCATAGCCGCCTCGTGCTCATGACACGCTTCTATATGCGCGTGTCCGTAACTTGAAAGCCAAGTGGCGGCCCATGATATTCTCATTACGGCAGAACGTTATAATACTACATTTAGCTTACTGCTCCGACTCTAGCAACATTAGTAAATACAGCGTACTAATTAATAAGAAACACAATGTTTTTCGGCCACATTGCCATCAGCTATATCGTTATTTTCTCTTTCTGTTTTATATTCAATATATATTGGCGTGGCAGCCCTGTGCAGGTGCACAGCTTGCACATACCTAAGGCTGCCCCTGCTGCAGGTTAGCACTTCAGTTGTGACGTTGCGGCTCATTAACTTTGGTCAAGGCTCGTGGCTATACTAGCAGATGATGTTTCTGGTACCGTAATGCCATGGGAAAACGCGCTTTTATCAGATAATAGAGCGCCCAGTATAGTGGAAAAACTTTCCTGTTTTCAAAGAAGTTTTTTACAGAGACCAGTTGAAATTTGTACACTAATATGCACAAATTGCATAACAGGTAAGGGGACGCTGTCGCACGCAAGTTGCTGCCGGTCCTCCCTGTTAACAACACTTTTCGCAAAATTCGCCTTAATTCTACACTTCTCATGCTTGTTTTATTTCTTTTATTGTACGTATAGTTTGTGGATACAGCCGACTTGAATTGCATGGATTTGGCTTAATATTTAAAGATTTTATGGACTCTACTTTGACTGGGAACAGCTGAGTCTGTGGATCGTGGGATGAGACCTACGAACATTTCTTTGTAAATGGTGATCTATGAACTCGGGGTGATCTGTCTCCGTGATTATATTCGCTATGCTGATCTGCTCCCGATTCATTTTACAGTACTCTACGACTGGGAACTGATCTGATGTTCATACTAACCTGGCTTATGGCTCCGGGGCGATCACGCATGAAATTACCAAGCCTGTTTGTGGCTGTGTATTGGAACCTCCAAATCCTGCTACCTCTGCTATGCTTTCTGCTGCTTTGCTGTCGCCGCTCATCTCATCTACGCTACCACACCCGCCTGCCCTACCGGTTCCGCTGTGCTGCTTCTCCACAGCTTTTCAGATAAGTATTGCCCAGTATCATGCTAAAATACTCTCATGACAAACTTCTTCTTATTAAACAGTTTGTCCAGAGCAAATGGTCTGACTGGAACATCCTTAAAGACGCTGGTATTTTGCAGCGCCCAAAATATATTCATCGCGGGTCAGGTCGCCGCCACCGCCGGGCTGCAAATGAAAAGACAACCGGCAGCATTTGCTCAGGAATAAGCCTTATTTCTCATGGCCCTGGAAATAGAAGTGTCAGTGTGCCAAATTTACATTGTGTGGAAATAAACCCTGCTCACGGCTCTGTGCAAAAAGAAGCCGAAATAACTAATATTGCACTGTTTAGCTCGAGATCTCTTAATGGCAAAGCATTGGTGCTGTCAGAACTCATCACTGATACCAAACTTGATATACTGTGTTTAACGGAGACTTGGCAAAAACCAAACGAATTGACGTCACGGAGGCGACTCCACCTGGTTTCACTTTCCATACAGAACCTCACAGCTCTGGACAAGGAGGTGGGCTAGCGGTAATTATCAGAGCAGACTTAAATATCAAATGAATCCCAATTGACTGTCCACTGTCTTTTGAGTGCCTGGCTCTTAAACTAATATCGGAAACAGGTCCTGTATCACTCATTGTTCTTTATCGTCCCCCAAAATACAATGCATCCTTCTTATCTGATATGATTGAACTTTTAACCCGCCTAAGCTCTTATTCTCAGAGAATTATCCTTCTCAGTGATTTCAACATCCATATTGACACTACTACATCTAAACTGAGAAATGAATTCCTATCCTTACTGGACTGTTTTGACTTGACACAACATGTTGATTTTTTCACCCACTCTGCTGGTCATATATTGGATCTGATCTGCACTTCTGGACTATCTGTTGCCAACATTTACAGCACTGATTTGGGACTTTCTGACCATAAAGCAGTATTTTTCGCTGTCACACTGCCTTTCCCTCCTCTTACCTGTAAACGACAAATTTCTTACAGAAACCTTAAAAATATCTGTCCCTCTATCCTTTCTGGATCCATTTCTGATCTTTTACTGTCTGCACCTATTCCGTCAACACTGGATAGTCTTGTTGACCACTATAACTCAGCCCTTCATTCAGCATTAGATAAAACAGCTCCTTTAAAACATAAGGAGGTTTCCTTTAAACGTTCAGCTCCTTGGTATAATTCAGAATAGCGATCTATGAAAGCAGCTGGCCGACGCCTTGAGAGGATGTCACGTAAGACTGGCCCCACCGTGCACATCCAGGCTTTCTCTGACCACCAAAGAGCTTACAGAGAAGCACTAACTGCTGCTAAGAACACCCATTATGGCAGAATAATAAAAAGTGGCCACGATAACCCAAGGGTTTTGTTTTCTGTAGTTAATAAACTACTTGAACCTGCATCTGGCCCAACTACCTCTTTTACTGAAGTCTGTGAGGATTTCCTCCACTTTTTCCATAACAAAATTAAAGATCTAAATAATTCAACTAACATAAATACATCGTCTGTTTATATCTCTCCCTGTTTTCCCATTCCATCCAGCTCCTTCTCTAAGTTCTCACCAGTCATATCTGCTTTTGTTAATGACCTGCTTTGTAAGATGAGACTGACTACTTGTGTACTGGACCCCATCCCCAGCACACTACTTAACTCCTGCCTTTATGCCATAATCCCGACTGTTACAACAATAATAAACTCATCCCTTGACACTGGCTCTGTGCCGCTCACTTTTAAAATCTCTTCTGTAACCCCAATGTTAAAAAAGTGTGGTCTTGATGCTGACAGTCTTAACAATTTCCGGCCTATTTCCCACTTACCTTTCCTGTCAAAAGCTCTTGAGTGTGTTGTAGCCTCCCAGCTCACCAATTACTTAACCACTAATAACTTGATGGAACCCTTTCAGGCTGGTTTCAGGGTGCAGCACAGCTGTGAAACTGCTCTGCTACGGGTAACCAATGATTTGCTTATGGCAGCAGACTCTGCACAAACCAGCATATTAATTCTGTTAGACCTCAGTGCAGCATTTGACACTGTCAGACATGACACTCTACTGTCCAGAATGGAGAACATGCTGGGAATCTCTGGAACTGCCGTCCAGTGGTTCAAGTCCTATCTGACTGATAGGCAAGAGTTTGTTAGTCTTGGCAACAGCAGATCCAGCTCGGCGCCAGTCACACAAGGAGTTCCTCAGGGCTCTGTCCTCGGCCCTCTTCTCTTCTGTATTTATATGCTTCCCCTTGACCATATTATTCGTAGCTATGGACTGGGCTATCATTTTTATGCAGATGATACTCAACTCTATTTCAATGTTAAAAGTGGACCTTCATCAGAGCTTTCTGAGCTCACAACCTGCCTCAGTGAAATTAAAACCTGGATGGAGCAGAACTCTTTCAAATTAAATTGCAACAAAACTGAACTCCTGCAAATTGGGACTAAAATGCAACTTAATAAAATGAGCTCCTTTCCAGTCCATCTTGGCGGTGATCTCATCACACCTGCCTCTACTGCAAAAAATCTTGGTGTCATTTTTGATTCCTCCCTTTCTTACTCCGCCCACATAAATCACATTAAGAAACTTTCTTACTTCCATCTCTGTATCATATCCCGTGTTCGCTCCTTCCTCTCCTTTTCGAATGCTGAGAAACTTGTCCCTGCTTTTATCACATCCCGCATAGATTATTGTAACTCGCTGCTGGTAGGTGCCCCTTCTAATCTTATATCACAGCTCCAGCTTATTCAAAACTCGGCTGCAAGAGTCCTGACTCGAACCAGCAACAGCAAGCACATCACACCCATCCTGCTTTGTCTTCACTGGCTCCCTGTGTCTTACAGAATCGAATATAAAATCTTACTAATAACCTACAAAGCTTTAAATAACCTCGCACCAAACTATATCAGTGACCTTCTCCATCACTATGTGCCTGCCCGCTCACTAAGGTCCTCTGATTCTGGCAATCTTGTTGTGCCCCACACTAATCTGCACTCCATGGGTGACAGGGCCTTCAGCTGTATAGCACCCAGACTCTGGAATGACAAACCGAAATTAATCAGGTCAGCTGACTCCATGAATTCGTTTAAAAAACAACTCAAAACTCATCTGTTCAGGAAGGCTTTTAGCTCTACTTGACTTCATTCCCCTTCTCTCAGTTTACCTCTCTGTCAGGATGCTCATGTAACCTGTATGTATGTGCTAGGCCATCAATTATGTTGTCTGTTAGGCTATCTCTGAATTTACTGTCTTAATCTTATTTATTTATTTATTTATTTGGTTTGTACTATGCTATATACTGTATACCCTGCCGTTCTATAAAATGAATTATTAAATGTCTCAGTCCATGGAGTGAGCACTTAATTAAACAATTCATCTGCTTTAATGCTTTTTTTTTACATGAACTCATCCAATACAGTACATCACATCATATACTGTAATTCTAAATATGAATAATATGCAGAACTTCATCTAGTCAATGAGTACCACCAATATTTTCTGACTCCTTTTGACTCTCCTATTAATCTGAATATTTTCTTGTAAAGAGGGGTGATCTGCAGACTCTTCTATTGATTTCAGCACCACTTCATAGAAAGGGTGTTTGGGCTTTCCCATTAGTTTATTTCCACTTTCTAGTGGTGTTTGTTACTCATCTACTTCAATTTATGTCTAGGCTTAAAACAACATTTATTTAACCCTTGCAAAAAGCTATTCTGGTTCAGGCAGAGTTTCCCTTCTCCAAGGAACCCAGCAGATCTGCCCATTGGGACTACAGCTCCCATTCCGCCCTGCTCGTGAGTAGATGGGAGACTCAGCAGAGCAATGGTTAAAAAAGATATTAGGAAAGCTAAAAGGCAGTTGGAGAGAAATATTGCAGAAAAGGGAAACGATTACCCAAAGAGATTCTGTCAGAATGTTGAAGGAGGAGGTAAAGAGTATAGGAATTGTAATTGTGAAATAACTTGCATGAGTTGTGAAATAGTGAATGCTCTGAACCTGAAGTTTAATAAAATTTTTACATGTGAAGAAGTCAAATACCTCCCAACAGTAGCATGGAATATCAAGGAGATACTTATTTGAAAATTATAGAGGGATAAGTGCTGTTTAGATTAAATAGGCTAAAATCAAACAAATCACCAGAACCCATTAACATTAATCCTTGAGTATTTAACGAGGTTAGTTAGCAAGTAATATACAGTATATATATATATATATATATATATATTTATTTATATATATATTTTT
>JANRMT010062842.1:25266243-25334358 GCA_026402145.1 Polypterus bichir lapradei
TTTTATACAGTCCCCGGATGAGCACAAGGTGTTCCCGGCATTCCTCGCTTGGCCACGCCCCAGCGTGGCGGAAGTGCCGGCTGTCCTCCCGGCAGCTCCCCGGGTGTCTCCCAAAGTCTTCCCCCAAGCTCTTCCTGGTGTGGCGGAAGTGCTGGGGCAACAGGTCCCCAAGGCACTGGGGCGCCTCCTGGCGGTGACCACGGGCCCCTACAGGGTGGGGCTTCCATGCCCTGTACTCGTGGCCCCCAAAGCAACCAGGAAGGCAGCCCCCACGTGGTCCCAGATGGGCGCATGCCCACTTCTGGTCTTCCAAGGCATCCCGGCTGGGTCATCGCCCCTGGCATCCACGACAATATATATATCTATACTAATAAAAGGCAAAGCCCTCACTGACTCACTCACTCACTCACTGACTGACTGACTCATCACTAATTCTCCAACTTCCCGTGTGGGTAGAAGGCTGAAATTTGGCAGGCTCATTCCTTACAGCTTACTTACAAAAGTTGGGCAGGTTTCATTTCGAAATTCTACGCATAATGGTCATAACTAGAAGCTATTTTTCTCCATTTACTGTAATGGAGTTCAGCTCGAGGGGCGGAGTTTCGTATGACATTATCACGCCTCTCACGTAATCACGCATTACGTAGAAAGCCAGGAAGAGCTACAAAACGCGCTTTAGAAAACATGCATTATATAATTAAGAAGGCAGCGAAACAATTAGAAGCGAGCGAGTGACATATAAAACCATATTCAGCGCCTCACGTGAACTGACGCAGTGCGCAGACAAAAAGCAACAGTTCCAAAGAGTGCTGAACAAAAAACGAATTACACTGCTGCGCTCAAATAGATAAACCAAACGCCGTGGCGCAATAGTAGAGCATTCGCCTGTAGCGCCCACGTCCGAGGTTCGATTCCCGAGAGGGGGTTCACTAAGTATGTACGTGTGCTTCTCGATTTATTTTAACCTCGCATCCCCTTAGTTTGAGACGTATGAAAACGCATGCGGTTAACGCAGAAAGACAGATCACCTATTGAAGCTTCATGAATAATGGATACTTTATTCGCGATCAATGATTGTTTTGGTAAAGCCATACTCAGTGTATTCATTAGATGAACGGTAAAAAAGTAAGAGCGAGGGGACGGTAACTTACTGAAGCACACAAGCAAAACCACAATAGCACGCGGGCTCGATGTACTGTAGTGCGCGTCAACTAGATCTGACTTGCGCGATCACATTCCAAAAAATATTTCTTTTCAAGTTCTATTTATTCCATATGAGTCAAACTGAAGGCCCACGGGCCACATCCGGCCCGGCGTGTAATTATATCCGGCCCGCGAGATCATTTTATATACTGTACAGTAATCCCTCCTCGATTGCGGGGGTTGCGTTCCAGACCCCCCCGCGATAGGTGAAAATCCGCGAAGTAGAAATCATATGTTTGTATGGTTATTTTTATATATTTTAAGCCCTTATAAACTCTCCCGCACTGTTTATAAATATTCCCCGCAGAGTTATACAGCATAATCCCTTTGTATTCTCTTAGATATTAGGTAAGATTCATTGAAATTATGTATATAAACACACTCTTTATATACAGTAAAACCTAAATATTATTTTAAAGATATTGAGTGTCTCCGATATCACATATGTTACAGCCATTACGATAGACAGGTCACCAGCAATAAATACGTACAATGCAAGAAAAATAGTATACAGTAAATGTGTGTACAGTGACACTAAGCGTACGTACATGTACTAAGCACTGTAAAATTAATTATGGTTACTCACCAACAATGACACGATGACTTGTCCGATAACAATGAGTTTAATTTTACTGCACAACAAAGGAGAGCGTTACAGCCCTTGTAAAGGAGCCACTTCAGGCGATTGTGTAGCACTGCCGTTGTTCTTCTTCTGGCAGTCTTCAATCCAAATCCCTAAAGCAGATTCCATCCAGACTACTGCCTTATTACATCCACTTACAACTCGTTTTGCACCCTGGTTAAAAGGACGCTGCAGCCGTAGATCTTATATTCCTTTCCTACTTTTTAAATAAAAAGAATCGTAGCCTTCAACAAATCCAAAACGTTTACCTTTTCGGCAATCGTTAACATCTTCTTCTTGCGCTTGGGCACGGCCCCTGAAGCAGTAGCAGATTGTTTTGGAGCCATAATGAAGGGCTTGACTATGCACAAAGATAAACACTAAAGAGCACAACTCTTTACACAGCGAAACACGTTGATGCTGAATGAGTGAGACGAGACTTCCTGGTTAACACTGCATTCAGCACGCAGGAGCTCAACTGCGTGCTCTGATTGGTTAGCTTCTCAGTCAGGAGAACTTAACTGCGTGCTCTGATTGGTTAGCTGCTCAGCCATCCGCCAATAGCGTCCCTTGTATGAAATCAACTGGCCAAACCAACTGAGGAAGCATATACAGGAAGTAAAAAGACACATTGTCCGCAGAACCTGTGAAGCGGCGAAAAATCCGCGTTATATATTTAGTTATGCTTTCATATTAAAATCCGCGATAGAGTGAAGCCGGGAAAGTCGAAGCGCGATATAGCGAGGGATTACTGTATTATTGTTATTAATGGCCCGGGGATATGAAGCGCTGGTAACACAATAAACTACAGATCCCATAATCCAGCGCTTAAGCTGCCTTGCCGAACACTTACCACGTTAATCAAGTCTAGCTTATGATTCTACAAGTTATTGCCAAGCTAGCCCACACGATGCCAAAGAGAAAAGGTGATTCTGAACATAGAGCCTTTAAAAACCGATGGGAGGCTGAGTATATGTTTACTGACATTGCCAGTAAACCCGTGTGTCTCATTTGTGGAACGTGTGTACAAAAACTGGGGTCTCCTTCCCAGCAAAAGTCGAGCAGCCGGCGCGCGTGCATAGCTGTGCCGGGATTTGAGACACTGACTGCGCTTCTGCCTTAAGTCAAAGTGAGCACTTTTAATTTTTTTCATCCTCCCCCTGAGCTATAGCCCAGACAAGTGCAAACACGGGACCCCTTTTCTACACCACGGCAAAATAATATTAAGGCGATTCACACTTTCTTTTGCACGTATACGATTATGAGGTCCTCAGCTCGGATTATGAAGACACGCACACGAGTGAAGGACTGACAGTGCAATCACAGCCGATTAATGGCAGAGACGTCTCACCAGTCTACACAAGACCCACCGCGACTGTCCCCAAAAGGCGATCATAACGTCACCGAACACATCTCTCTATACTATATAAAAGAAAAATGCAACTTTCCTTTCTTTACACCTTTTTTCCTTTTATCCCAAACCAAAGATAGAGAAAACAGTAAAAAGGAGGCGTGTCAGATGTCGTGGTACATTTTCTAATGCAGCTAGACGAAAACAACTTCGTGACGCTGCCGCCTAATACACAAAACAATTACTTTCACAATCATGTTACATTATTTTTCAAATGTTTCCTTTTCTTAACTTCTTTAACACACGACATCGCTGCGAAGTGCAGTTATTTTGCTATATATATATATATATATATCACAGCGACACTCATAACAGTGACAAAACAATTACATTGACAATCATGTTACGTTATTTTCAAAATGTTTCCTTTTGTTTCTCTTTCCTTCTTTAACACACTACTTCTCCGCTGCCAAGCGCAGTTATTTTGCTATATAGATATAGATATGGGAACAACACTCATATCAATGACAAAACAATTACATTAACAATCATGTTACGTTATTTTTTAAATTTTTCCTTTTCTTTTTCATACCTTCTTTAACACACTACTTCTCCGCTGCGAAGCGCGGGTATTCTGCTAGTATATATATATATATATATATATATATATATATATATATATATATATAATATGTTGTGGATGCCTGGAAGGACCAGGAGAGGAACAATACCTCCCCTGGTCCACAAGAGGGCAGCCGTCCTGGTCTAAATGGGGGGCCACGGGATCAGAGCTTAAAAGCTCAACTCGGTTGGGGCCCGTGGCCACTGCCAGGGGATGCCTGGAGGACGGAAGAAATTCCAGGCACATCTGGAGTGCTTCCAGGTGCTCACGCGGCACTTCCAGCACACCAGAGACCTCTGAGGATGTATTTGTCTGTAGGAAGAAACTTATTTGTTTTGATATAAATTCTGTACAGTTCTCGTCTGCTAATAGAAGTGGGTTAAGACGCCATCTGCGAGATGAGTATGTGGGGCATAATGATTTTAGCTCCAAGTTCAGAGGGGCATGGTCAGAAATAACAATAGCATCATACTTGCAAGATTTAATCGTAGACAAGAAATTATTATCTATAAAGAAATAATAAATTATTGAGTAGCAATGATGCACTGGTGAGTAGAAGGAATATGTTCTTGAGTTTTTGTTTAGAAACCTCCAGGGGTCTGATAAGTTGTGGTCAGTGTGACAGAATTAGGGCTCTCTCGCTCCCTTGTACCTTCAGACCACACGTCAGACACCAGGTAAAAGTCCAAAGATGAATATTTATTATAATAATAAGTGCACAAAGCACCCTCCACTCCCAAATACTTAATAAATAAACAATAGTCCAATCCTCCACTCCCAGATGCTTAGCCACCCTGCCTTCCAACTAAGCTTGTCTGTCTGGGATCTCCCACAGTCCTTTATAGTCCTCGACCCGGAAGTGTTTGAGCCCTCAGTCCATGTGATTATCCAACACTTCCGTGTCAGGTAAAACTTTTCTTTTTCTTCAGCCCGGAAGTATATCATTTCTTCCGTTCCCGTGACTTGGAAATACTTCCGGGCTATACGGGAAATGTAAATCCCTGGGCCTCCCTACAGCGACTCCTGGCAGCCCCCTTGGTATCCAGCAGGGCTGTACATTATAATCCCACTGTCCATAATTCCCTGCTGGCATTCGGGGCACCTCTATGCTGCAAGGAGGGCTCCATCTGGCAGCCTAGGGGTATTGGCCGGGCCATATCTCACATCAGTTAAAAACTGTGTAATTGTCTTTGCAGTGTTAGATATCATCCCCTGCTGACAGGAGACCTATCTAAGAGTGGATTTAAAACACAATTAAAGTCCCCAGCAATTATAATTTTATGAGTGTTCACATTGGGAATAGGTGCAAATACATTTTGCATGAATTCCCTATTATCAGACATTGGGTGCATAAACATTTATCAGAATCCTTTTACAGTTAAATAAGTTGCCCATGACAATCACATATCTCCCTTCAGGATCAGATACTACATCTGATACTACAAATGAGACTGTTCTATGTATAAGAATTCCCACACCTCTAGTTTTCTTTGTAAAGCTGGAATGGAACATTTGGTTAGTCCAGTCTTTTTGCAGCCGAAACTGATCCTTGCTTAATAAGTGGGTCTCTTGTAAAAATACCATTTTAGCGTTTAGACCTGTTAGGTGAGAGAATAATTTCTTTCTCTTTAATTCGTGATTCAGGCCTTTAACATTCCAGCTCACAAAGTTAACTGTCCCATCATGGAGACATTGATTCTGAATTTTTGATGTCATTTTGGAAGTGAGACAGCTTTAACCTTAATTTCCAATTTTCCCATGAGTTATTGCCATGCAGCCTATTGTTACGTTGGAAGTTATAATTATAAGGATTAAAAGGATAGATTAGATGTAGCTTGCTCTCTTTCTCTTCCCCCCTTATCCCCCCACCCCCCCATTTTGCCTCCACACGTGAGGCTGGACCCCACTTCACAAAGTCCCAATCCTCTGACATACCTAGAGGCAGAGCATGTTCAAAACAAAACAAGCCCCCCAGCAGCAGCGTTTGAGGATTAAAAAGTAGAGATATCTATTGTCGATAAAGTCTAAATACTATAAGCATAAAATATAATCTTCAACAGTCTTGAAATATTAAGACAGTAAACCCAGGGAATGGTGTGAAAAAGTGGCCCTGGATAAGCATAGTAAACCCTAATGCAATAATAACAATAACAATAAACCAAGGGTATGATGTTAAACAGTCTCCATTAGAATAGTTAAAAAAAAACTACTTTAATTTCTTCCACATATATGTGTGTTATTGTAATTAAAACATAAACAAAAAGTGGCCAAGAAGGGAAAAGGGTGTATAACTATAGTACCCGTGTCATTGCAAGTGGATGAGACAGCAGGTAATATCTTCTTGCCGTGCCATGACAGGATGCGAATCACTATCGTATTTCAAATTTGTCTTGATTATCCACTTTCAGTTTGGCAGGATACAAGAGGCTGTATCTGATATCGGCTTTCCGTATGTTGTAAAAAGCCTGCTGTTTAGCAGCTGTTGAGGGTGAGAAATCAGGGAAAATGCGAATGTGGTTATTTTCAGATATAATCTCTTGTTTGTGTCTGAGAAGTGCCATTACATTAAGCTTAAATTGTAATCTCTCGAAGTGGACAATTAGAGTCCTAGGTTTAGAGGTATTTGATCCACGTATGCGATAAGCTGCCGCTATCTAGGTATCTGATTTAAAGTCCTCTCCAACTATTTTTGAGAATAGTTCAGCTACAAGTTTCACTGGGTTTGGACTTTCACATTTCTCAAGCAAACCTTCGATTCTAATATTATTCTGTCTGCATCTATCTTCCAGAGCCACAAGTCTGTCTCTGAGTTTTTTTGCATTCGGAATTTGCAGCTCTATCTTTTTTGGCGGTAGGTGCCAAATGTTCCGCTGTTTCAATTCGAGTCGTGAATGTCTGCTTAACGTCTTCCAGCTGATCGGCAAGTTGTCTCAGTTTAGACATATTTTCCTGAATGCATTCCTCAATTTTTCCCAGCATACCTTTAAAGTCTGCATCAAAACAATTATATATACATTTTTCCAAGTCTTTATATTCCTGCCGCATCTCTTGCAGCTTCAGCTGCAGCTTCTCGTTTTTCTTGAGCAAGCCATTTATTTCTTTCTTCATATTTTTCTGAATGTCTTTCTTGAGCTCATTTATGGCCGTGGCCACTGTTGTGATCATTTCCTTCAGTTCGGACAAAACTCCATGGGTGAAGTGGCAACCCCCGTTACAGCCGATGTTTCCGGCCCGCAAGGAGTAGATGAATGAACGGACTGCAAGGCCATCTCTAGTTTCAAGTGATCATCTGGAATCAGCAAGTGAGTTGTAAAAGCAATAAAAGGATTTATTTCGAAAACATCCTCTGTATCTCTGCTAAATATGGAAAACCCATAATGTGCCCATGTGCAACATATGGAACAGATAGCAGAGATTAGTTTTCAATGGAGATAAAAATAATTATGAGATATGGGAGGTGAAATTCCTCTCACACTTATGGATGTTAAACCTAAAAGAAACTATGTTATCTGAGGATCCAGATGAAGGTAAAAATGAAGAATGTTATGCCCCGATGATTCAGTTCCTCAATGAGAAAAGCCTTTCATTACTTATGAGGAAAGTGACGGATGATGTAAGTAAAGCCTTATGGATTTTACGAGGACTTTACGCTACTCATGGTAAGCCCAGAATTATTGCGCTGTATTCTGAACTTACTTTGTTACAAAAACAGTCAGAAGAGACAGTAACAAATTATATCATTCAAGCAGAAAAGGCAGTAACATCTTTGAGAAATGCAAAGAAAACATTAAGTGACGGACTAATAATAGCTATGATTCGGAAGGGTCTGCCGGAATCATACAAACCTTTCACTATTCATATTACACAGAATAATGAAAATGTAACATTCACCCAATTCAAGAGCAAATTATAAAGTTATAGGGAGACAGAGAAATTTAACACTAAACCAAAATCAGAAAATGTAATGAATGTAGATGTGTCTCCGTGGGCTATTACGTGTTATCAATGCGGTAATGCAGGACACATAGCGTGAGAATGTCCCAAAAAGACAGCGAAGAAGTGGTGCAGTTACCATTGTAGTTCGATGCACAGTGACAAGATTTGGAGGAGACAAAAACCCAAAGATAACGCTAAACAGGCTGTAGAAGGTGAAGGGGACAAGGAAGAATAACATACATACACATTTAAAATCAGTCAGAGTAAGGGTTGATGGTGGACTGTGGAGTGACATACCACATCATAATAGAGGAGGACAAATTTGTCAGATTTGATGAGACTTTTGATCCAAAAGCTCATTATATGGAACTGGCTGATGGAACAAGAAGTAGCAACATCACACTAAAACAAGACAATGCAAAGATATACATACTGTACAGAACAGTGGAGGAAAATACGTCAAAACCACTTTGGAGAAGGCTCTGTTTATTCCATTATATCCACAAAGCCTATTTTCAGCCACAACTAATGGTGCCACTGTGAAGCTCAAAGAGGGGCAGAATGAGTTGATACTTAAAGATAGAACAGTCTTCAACATAGACAGGCATGAAAGACTGTACTACCTGAGGAGATGGTAAATCAACAGAAACAGTATAATGATGGTTTTATTAATGACATAGCAGGTAGAGATAAAGTCAATTTATCTTGTAATATGAAGACACGGTATGAAATCCGATGGCACTGTAATGATGATGATGTGTTGAAGCATCCGGGTATTGTTAATGGGCTTAAAATCACAAATGATAAGACAAAAATAGACTGTGATGTGTGTAACTGAGGGGAAATTTGTCAACAATAGAAATTGGAAACCTGATGTTAAAGCTAGGTAGCTTCTAGAGCTGGTACATACTGATTTAGCAGGTCCAATTGTTCCAGTTCTACAGATTGATTTAGATATGTAGTGTTATTTACAGATGACCTGTCTACAATGTGAATATCTGGGTCAGATTGTTACACATACAAGAATGATCACAAAAAACTAGATTCCAGATGTGAAAAAGATATATTCCTGGAATATGGCAAGAACAGCCCGGCATATCTAGTTTATTAATTAGTCAAACAGAAAGTGTTTAAATGCAGACTGGTAAAATTCATCAGAACAAATCATATTAAGAAACAGACACAAATAGATGATTGTTATTCAGAAACTCAAGAATATTTATATAGTCAAGATAGTAGGAGAAACCAAAACAGGGGGAGCCAAGGCAAGAATGAGACAGATAACTCACAACAAAATGTGATAGAAGAAAAGGTAGTCCAAAATATGGGGGAGAATTCTGAGCCAAACCTGAATCACACTCAAAACTATCGCTTCCCAAGAAGGGAGAGTAAGGCTCCAAAACATTTAAAGATTATGTAGTTCACTTTGAAAAAGACTCAATCAATATCACAATTGACTACTGCTATGTGATGATACTGAAAAATCATAAATTCTTCTCAACCACAAGGGTGGGTACATGCAACAGAGGAAGGATTTCACTCACTTAAAGAAAATGACACATTCGAGTAGTCACCTTACCTGAGGGTAGATGGCTTTATGCCATAAAAGGAAATAGAAACTCTCTTCCCTACAGCCAGCATCTTATAGGTATGAGCATTAATGCAGTTAGCAGTGTAGAATGACATTACAGTTCACCCAATGGACGTTAAAACAGCATACTTGCATGTCCCAAAAGATGCTTAAATTTACTTAGAACAATCTGAAGGCTTCATGATTGAATGTAAGACTGGAGAAAAACTCATGTACCAGGTTAAAGAAATCGCTCTACAGTCTGAAACAGTCTGTCAGAAACTGGTACAAGGTTCGACAAGATCACCCAGTACAAAACAACTTCCAGAGAAATCAAACAGATTATTGTGTGTATAAAAAACAAATTGGAAATGAATTAATCATATTGATTATTATTTGGGTTGATGACTTAATCATAGCAGCAAGTAGTAATGATCTACTTCGTGTATTCAAAGACAACATGAAATGTCAGTTCAGCATGAAAGATTCAGGAAAAACTTCATACTTCACAAGTATTCATTTTGAGCAAAAAGAAAGATAAATCATGTTGAATCAGAAGAACTATATATTTAAAGTCATTGAAAGGTTTGGTATGACAAATTGCAAGCCAAGGTTCACCCCATGTGAGCCAAACATAGATGATGATGTCCAGGGTACTGTCAATTACACGAAATACCAAGAAAATGTGGGGAGCCTAATATATGTCATGATGTGTACCAGACTTGACATTTGCTGGATAGTCAGTAGGATTTCACAATCATTAGCAAACCCCCAGACAGGAGATCTAATCGCTGCTAAACATGTGCAGAGGTATCTAAAGGGTTCTATAGACTATGAGCTTTGTTTCAGGAAATCTGAAGACGACTTGGGTCTAATTGGTTTTAGTGACTCTGATTGGGCATCCAATACAGCACGCAGGCACAGAACTACTGGTTATTATTTCAGTCTGACCAACATGTCCCTGTTATTTAATGGAAGTCTAAGAAGCAGACCCCTGTAGCACTGTCCACATGTAAGGCTGATTAAACAGGGATAGCATCTACAACCCAAGAAAGCATATATTTAATCCAGCTGTTAAATGGTATGGACAGGAAAAGTTACAGCTGTGCAAATATCAATGGTGACAACTAGGGAACAATTGTGCTAAGTAAGAACCCAGTGAATAGACAAATGTCCAAGCACATACAGTAGATGTCCGGTACCACTTTATTCGTAACATGATCAATGAAGGGAAAATGGAAATTGTCTGTTGTTCATCTGAGAACATTGTTGCAGGTATTCTGAGAAAACCTGCAACAAAGGTTAAAATGGCCAAATTTAACAGTTAATTGTTTGGGAATTGAAAGATAAACAGACAGAATATATGCTGTTTTTTGTGTAAAATCTCCTTTGCTGTCAATAAATTAATGTTTTGTTTTTGTTTCCATGTATATTGTTTATTTTAAGAGGAAGTTATTATGATGAGATCATATGGGCTGTTAGATTATGCTCTCACATGACTGTTATTGGCTGACCTGTGCAGGGTATTATGGGTTTTACTATTTATTTATTTATTTATTTATTTATTTTTGTTCCGTCCACAAAATATGGATGTGTTAACACGTTTGTGAGTTGTAAAAGGATTTTATCCTGAAAACATCCTTTGCTTTCCTGATAAATATGGAAAATCCAACAGGATTTCACTAGAAAAGGTCAAACTTCTTTTGATCAATATACCTACTAAAAAGTAAGCCAGTTACTTGCTCAATTTTCATTGTGTAATTCAGTGTTGATGCTCTGTGACCTACACTTATCCTCATAAATTGTAAGCCAAAATTACTTGGTTAAACACCTATTTGTCAAATTCTATTTAAATATGCCTTTAGTCATAAGGCATTTAATAAATTGCTCTATTGATCTTTACCCATTTGTATTTAATGCCAATGTCCTTCAGGATGAAAGTTGACCATCCAATACATTCCTCTCATATGGAACCATGACATACAGTGTACCAAGGACACGCATCATAGCCTTGTAACTTACTTCTCATCAACGCAAAGCAGTCAGTGAAATTCAAAGTGTGAAAGGCACAGAATCAGTGATACATGCAGAAACCAAATAAAAAAGGCCCAGTGCAAAGATAGAGCTTGATGGGAATATGGAATCCATGCATTCCAGATACTGCAAAATGTTAGCCTGCCAAACTATATTTATAAAATTAGCCTGTAGCTCTCTTCACAACAACACAGACACAGGTCGGTTCTTTTAAACAGGCGTTTATTGCTTGGGCTCTTGTTACTCACTCCGTCACGCCAGCACGCCGTGAGAACTCGTTGGCCGCTTGTCATGAAAAGAGGTCTTTAAATCACTTTGTTTTAGCTTCAGACGGTTCAGTTTGAAACCCTTTTTGCAACATGGCAGAGCCTCGCGAGAGACATCCGCCCACCTGCGGTTCATGGGGCAGGTCCTTCTCATGTTCTCCTGATAACCCCTAAGTGCGTTCTCGCGAGACATTACTTTACATACAGTACATATTAAAGTCATTTAATAACAAATAAATTGGAACATGCAAATTTACTATATACATTATGTTTTTAAATGTAGATATTTAAAACTATATATTTATAAGGTTATGTAACACATTATAAAATCCATTATCTACAACATGAACTTTCCATTAAATATTGTTCAATAACATTTACATAGCCTACTAAAGTTGGTTCCATTAATTAAAAAAAATTCATTCACACTGATCTACAGTTAAACCACATACAAATGCTTTATGTTTATAAAGGATCACAAACCAAGCAAGTAAATTTAATGTTTGTTTCTCACATCCCATTTATAAATTTGTGTAGTTATAATGTCTATGTTTATTTTGCTAATACGTCATCAGATATGTACACAGTGTCGGTCATGCTTTGTTTTGATCCATTAAGGCTGGGATTTGACAAGAGACAGCACTACAGAGCAGCTCAGTGCTATTGGGTGGTATCATTTATTATTATTATTATTATCCTGGCTTATAAAGGCTTAAAGACATGTGAACCTGTGGAACAGTGAGTCTTCTGTGAGCTGTACTGATAAGCTGGCATCAGTGGACCAGAGCAGGCAAACAGAGACTGTAGTACTATACGAGCTTACTGATGTGGCCTGGTGCAAGGCCACTTAAAACTTTAGAATTTAGGATTAAAATTTTATATTGAATCCTGAAAGACACATTTTAAGTAGCAAAGACTGAACAGAACCAGTTTTATGTGTGCAGAGTTTTGATAGCAGCTTTGACGGGGACACCTGTCAGTAGAGAGTTACAGTAGTCAGTGAATAAGCTTGAACAAGCTTCTTTATATCATAAAAGAAGGGGGACAAGTGAACAAAGAACATGTTGAAGAGGTTTAAATAAGAACAATTCTTAATGTGAATTATGTGGGCTGAATAAAAGGGAGGAGGAATCAAAAATGCCCCCAAAATATCTTGCAGAACATGAAGATATGATGATATCATCACCACAAGAGTGACTGAAAAGAAGGCCAATTTCTAAAACTTGCCTTTGGTGCTAGTTAGCATGACATCTTCTTTTTGGCAGTTTAATTTTAAAGAGCTGTTCTCCATCCAGCAAGGCAATTTGTGAGCTGGGGAATCTCTGAAAACCATCCACATTTAACAGTGAAATAGATTTGAATATGACCCACATGAAAATGCTAACCAAGTCCAAAGGTGTGACTCACATGGCCAAGGGGAATCACATAGATGCAGAAAATCTGAGGACCAAGAACAGGACCTTGAGGAACTCCTTGTGTGACTGGTGCTAATCTGCACCTGCTGTTGTTAAAATACTTGCCGGACTTTAACCACTGCAATGCGGTGCCACCAATACTCAACATGGTGACTTTAAATTGGCCCCAGTGCGAGTTAGTATGGGTGTGCCTTGCAATGGACTGATGTCCTAGAAGTAATGAATGGATTAGGAAGGTCTGTGTGTATGCGCCTTGCAAACTGGAATTGCCAGAGAAGGTGTCTTAAATTGCATACATGGTCATAAACTCAGACTCATATAGTTCTGAATGATGGAGGAGAGTGGTCCATAATAGTCAGGTTTTAAGAAATCTTGCATCTTCTCTTTTTCAGTAGGCTAGAGCAGATAGTTCAGCTACTGACTGCCCAGTGTTTAGGGTCTGCTAGCCCACATTTCAGACATTTTATTGTCTGATAGCATCAGTAATTTTGAGTCACATGAACTAGAGTTCAGTGTGCTTGTTACTGAAGAAAGAAAAGCCTAACCTCTTTAAGCTGCAATGGAAATGGGCAGCAGCTTCTATGAAAGCTTTTAAATCTATTAAAGAAAGGAAGAAACTGAAATTTTTAGGTCTCTCAGCATCTGTGTGGAAATATTCCTGAGAATATAGAATATGCACATTATTAGAAGGTGAATTATATGACTAGAGGAATCTTTCCTGATTTTAACCCTTGCTCTGTGTGGTCATTTGATGTTTCCTTTAGTGAAGCACTTCACAGCTGCTAAATAAGGCTAGGTACTGGTACTACTTGTGTTTATCAGTTTAGCTACACAAAGTATAAACCTAGAGACCCTGCAGCATGATTTATTATTGAAGTGCCACCTTAAGCAGCACAATAAATAAACTGGGGAAGTGTATGTAATTATATACATGTAAATTGTACTCTACATGTTAAGCAGCATGAAATAGAGTTTATTTTCAAAAGTTGTGGATCAGAAAGTAAAAGGAAGTTGAGCTGCTATTAGTAAAGTCAGTGACGTTATGTTACAGGGTCTGTTATAAGAAACAACATTCTATTCATGCTGTGCCCAATACAATTAGAACACCAGTAATTACTAAAGTTCCCACCTTTAACAAAACAGCAGAACAAATGGGCTGAATTTAGCAGTAGAAAATAAGGGTCATTTCTTCAGATCCTCATTCTTCTTGTAAAGCACAATAAGAAGAAGATGGCATCTGTTTCAAACTAAACATGAGGTCGAGTTTTTCATTAATGCTAGAATGGGTATGAACAGTAAACTGTTACACAAAAGAAAATACACTATAAGCTTACAAAATATTTGTTGATAAATTACAGGGCAGTTTAATGATATTCTATGACATGCTACTTAGACTAACCTCATAGTTCATTTTATGGTTGGGGTGCTTGAGGCATGGAATTAAAATCTTCTGTAGATTTAGTATACTTCAGGTTTACTTAACTGTTATGTATTTTTAGTATATTACAATTTTCAGTGTAATGCTTTAAAATTCACTTTCTGTTTCAAAAACAAGATCCACACTAGTCATCTTCAAAAAGCAGTGGAAGGGGAAAAGCATTGTGTTTTCTTTTAGCCACTGCCACAAGATGGCTCTGTTGCATGGCATTTGACATTTTTTTTCAGCTTGCTTCAGCTACTCTGTATCTTCAGGGCTTAGACAGAATGAACATTAATAGTGTTAGGAAGAAATAAATATAAAAACTTACAACCAGCACTCAAAACTGGTATTAACCACAAGGACCGTAATAAAGAACATTTTTTTATGGGTGTCTGCACAGGTAGATCCAAAGTTTTTCACATTTGTTCTTGTTACGTCTTTTAAAGGGATTAACACAAATGCACAGATTGTTTATTGAATGAATTTTTTTTCTGGACAATTGATTACAAGAAGAATTAATAATAATGATAAGCATTTAAAGCCAATAAATAAAATTTATACTTTTTAAACAACACATTATTTAACATTTTATACTCATAGCTGACATTTGGCAGGCTTTACAATTCAATGCTTGATTGAGTTCATTGTTATTTGCTCCCAATCGGAATTGGTTGACTGCTTCTGATAGCTACTTTGAGCAATGAGTTTTCCCTGCGTCTTCTCTCTGTCTCTCTCTCTCTCTTTCTCTCGCTCTCAGTATTTTAAAGCATTTTATTCTTTGTGCTCTGAAACATGAAGGTAGTGAAAATGGATGGACTGAGGTATTGTTGTTCTTATGTATGGGTCAGATACAGTATATAAGCAATTTAGGCCAGTCAGGCCACCTCTCATCGCTTCTCATTCCTGCATACACCCTTAATAGGAGAAAAACAAAGCCATACATAAAGTTTGTTAAAACATGGCCTGAAATTGTACTCTAACAACTACAGAACTGTTTTGCACACATTGCTAAGGACATATTTTCACATCTGAACTGAGCTGAATACACAGATTCGGTTCTGTCCTATATCAAGTATTGTTCTGATAATGTCACTGTTGAGAAGCGTATCCATGTCTTCCCTAACCAGAAACCCTGGATGACTAGCAAGGTCAGGTCCCTCCTCAAAGACAGTGACTCATCCATCAGATCAGGTGACAGTGCTCTGTATAGTGTTCCTAGAGTTGAGCTGAAGAGAGGAATAAAAGAAGCTAAGGCGATCGATCTATAAGAAGTGTGTAGAAGTCCACCACTCAGAAAAAGACCCTTGGCGTGTGTGGCAAGTAGTACAGGACATCACCAACTACAGGGGCTACAATACAACATCGGCGGACTTGGGGGCCTTGCTGGCAGAACTGCTTCCTTGCTTGTTTTGAGATGGTACATTAACACCCAGTTTCCTTCTCCCGGCCCCTCTTAGACTCTAGCGCCCAGACATTTACTTTACAGTAGCATAAAGTGAGGAGGGTGCTCAAGTCAGTAAACCCGAGGAAGCCTGTCTCCCTCCTACTTTTGACACATACCAGTTTGCTTATGGAGCAAACCGGTCCACTGAGGATACCATAGCTCTCTTCACTGCCCTGAGCCATTTGGAACACAGGGGAAGCTATTTGAGGATGCTTTTTAATGACTATAGCTCAGTTTTTAATACTGTTATTCTAGATATTCTAGTCAGTAAACTGTCTAACCTAGCCCCCCTAACCCCTCCCCCCTTCTTCTGCACCTGAATAAGGGTCTTTATTATCAATCGCCTACTTGTCCTCAGATCATTCACTCAGTACTGGTTATCCACAAGGCTATACAAGCTAAGTCCATTGCTGTTTATCCTCTGCACCCATAACTGCAGTCTAGTCCACCCTAATAACACCATCATCAAATTTGCCAGTCACACTACAGTTGCTGGACTCATCTCAGAGAGGAAATAGTCTGCCTACAGAGAGGAGATCCTAAAATTGTCAGGTAGGAGCTCAGCAAATAACCTGACACTGAAAACAAAAGAAATTATCTTTGACTTTAGGAAAAACAGTGTACAACAGGACCCCAATCCATATCAACGGGGATTGTGTGGAGAGGGTCCCAACCTACAAATTCATAGGTACCTTCATCTCCGCTGACCTGTTTTGGACAGCAAACACCAAAGTGGTCATTAAAAAGGCACAGGAGTGACTTCACTTCCTGAGATTGCTTAGGAGGAATAATCTGGATCAAAAACTGCTTGTGAACATTTACTGCTCCTCCATAGAGAGGGTGCTGACATATCGCAGTGTGGTACAGAAACTGCACTGCTGCATACAGGAGGGGGCTTCAGCATATCATCAATACAGCTCAGAAGATTGTCGGCTGCTCCCTGTCCTCCCTACAAGATTTGTATACTTCTTGTTGTCTTGGCAAGGCAAAAAGCATTTTGAGGGACCCCTCACATTGTGGTTTCCACCTGTTGCCCTCTGGGAGGCACTACAGGTCAATCAGATCAAAGACAAACAGACTTAGGGACAGTTTCTTTCCCGGATTCATAACTACATTGAATCTCTAACATGCACTGAGCATCTCTCTCTGTATCTCTGTCTCTGTCCCTCTCTCTTTTCTCTCTCCTTCTCTCTCTCTCTGCCCCTGCCCCGCTCACCTTTTATTTGGATATGAAATAATCCTCTGTGTAATAATCAGTCTAGTGCAATATTGCTCTATTTTTTCTATGTGCAATATTTTGCATTATTAGTATTCTTTGTGTAATATTCATATCATTTGTTATTCAATTTGCAATACCTACATATATATAGTTCTTGTTAGTAATACCGCATTTGTTGCTTAGCAATACCACATTGTTACCTATTAATTGTATTTACTGTGTAAATGATTGTTTTTTTTTTTTTTCGTTTTATCTGAAGAAGTAGCTGCTCTGTAATTCTGTTGTGCGTGGTATAATGACAATAAATCCTTCTGATTCTAATTCTAAATCACAGCTTTACCAGTACCTCTATAGATACATTTTACAGATTGATTTTTTAATGTAGTACACTTTCATGTGAAATAAAATATTTGAAGTCACCAATAGTTGTAAAGTTCAGTGTCACCTTTTTATTGTACTTTCATTTAATTGCCAAAATCATTTAACTTCCTCTCAGAGTCTGTGAATTTAAAAATATTTACAGCTACCTTATTTAATTAGACACATTCATTGTGAAGTGGTGAGTAGGGGGAAAAGGAGGAATTTGTACAGATACTGTAAGTTAATGTATAAGTATGTATTTTACTAACACTGCAATATAGTGCTGAAATGGGGATTTTTTTTTTTTTTTTTGTAAAATGCAATATGCTTCAGTTCCATTTTTTGTGTATTTCATTTCTTAAATACAGAAAGTATTTCCTGAAATATTTGTATTGCTTTGAGATGTGTAGAGACCACATAAGAAACATTTGTAAATTTCTTTTTGCAATCTAATCCATTCATTCTTTATCAAGCAGTTCAAGGTCTAAGTGGTGATGGGAGTCTGTCTTATGATGGGAGCATTGAATGTAAGGCTGGGACAAACCTTCACACTCCATATAAAGGCCAACTATTCAAACAAGCATTTGTTTTGGATTTGAGAGGAAAGCTGGAATACACTGAGAAAAATGTATAAAAACACAGAAGAAGCTCCACAAAATTACCGAGTGGATGTGGGATTGCACTCCCATTTCCTATAGATAGAACCTAGCAGAAATAAGCACTGCCTCACCATGCCCCCTGTTATATTTGTACATCTTAAAAATATCTGATGTCAAATGACTACACTTTAAGGTTTAAACATGATTTAAGAATTTTTGTAAAAAATTTAATTATTGTTGATCTGCTCACAGAACTGAACATTAGGCATTATCAAACTCTGATTGAAACCAAAAATCAGAATTACAGGAAATATTATGATCACATCTACAAAAAGTCATATAATTCAAATAAAACTACACAATATGAGTACAAAAAAAATAGTAGATGATGCTTCCAGTGGAGAATATATATAAAATAAATAATTATATGTATATATTAGGAGGTACTTTGGCAGAGTGGTTAGTGTTCCTACCTTCTAAATCCTGGGCTCAAATCCCAGTTCAGTCACTATCTGAGTAACCTTTGCAGAAACTAGAAAGTGTTTTTTTTCTCTCTGATTGCTCCATTTTCTTCCTGTTTTCCTCCCTCATCCCACGACAGGCAGCAATGGTCTGAGTGATGGACTGGTGCTATGACCAAAGTGGATTCCTGCTTTGAATCTCACCTGATAAAAGCAGATTCATAAAATGAATAGATAAATTTACTTAATATGGTTTTGGCAAGACCAAATCCCATAACATTTTTTGAATTTATGTATTCACATTTGTAGTATTACGGAAATGCCATTGCTGAAATCCTTGCACCTAAAACAGCAGGCAGAACCAGATAACAAGAGTTAAAGTTTAGTCATTGTTAACTTTCATTCTGTTACTGGACCCCGATTTCACTCATCCAATATGTATGAGACATACTGCAAATCAAAAATTTATGTAATTACTTGCCAGTTACTTCGAAATAAACACAAAAACAACACTTTTTGGTGTTCCTGTTATGACAGTGACAGGAATTACATTTTTCAAGTTGAGGAAGATACCTTGTGACTTTATCACAAAAAAGGAGGGCGTGTGTCTTCTCATTTGGAAAATATGAATATGAAAAGAAAGAAAATCTGCAACCCTGATGTTCTCCTCGGTGGTGAGTTTTCTATTGAATGACCTCTTAAAAGAGTGGAGAACAAGTAAAATTAACCTGTGTTACAAAGTGTGATATAAAACAGAAAGATTTGTTAGTTTAGGCAGTTTAGATTTTATTTTATTTGTATTTTAGCAGCCACAGATGCCTTGAGGGTGGAATGTAATGTTTGTAATGTATACTCTGTTTACTCAATTACATCTCTTCTTGACCCTAATATAAAAGGGCCAGCCAGATATTTTGCTAGTGACAATGTCCTTCATTTGTCGAGCTGCATTTTAACATTTTCCATTATGGCATCTGTCCACGTTTCCTTTTGTCTTCATGAAATAATAAAGTACAGGTTAAAACGTATATAGTAAATGCATTCATTATGCTTGTTTCTAAGCAGAGAATCTGATCTAAACAAATTGGCCTAAAAGTATTTTCAAAATTTAAATACAAATCTTAATTATTCATTGTATTTAACATTAATATACTAAAGCAAGTTGAAAATGTTGTAGAAATCTGTATTCTTCAAAGGATGCTCCTGATGCTCGAAATTATACCCTAAATAATCATTATGAAGGGAATTCAAAAATTACTCAAAATAAACAAAATGAACTGCTTTGCTGTTTGTGGTTAGAATGTGATGAATATTTGCACGATTATTTCAGGGAATAGCATAACGTATGTCTAGGGCAACCCAAATTATCATTTAGAGGTACAGTATTTTTTTGGTAATTTGGCATGCCATAAAAGGTCACCTTGCATCAAAATAGCAATAGGAAATTTAAGAAATACTGTTGTTACTTTCCCACAATGCTATTTTGTTTATAGCAGGTGCCACCATTTTGTAAAGCAGTTGTTGTCACATTGCTATGGAATTGTCGCATTAGTGAGTGGGGAGAAAAAGGTCACGATGAGTAATTTAAATAAAGAAACTGCCTATTTTACTGTGTAATACCACGCCTGTCCTATCCTTACACTACACTGACTATCAGGACTTCTTTAGCAAAAGTAAATCTTTAGAATTATCACTACATAGAAAATATTAGCGTTCTGTAGAATAATAACATGATGCACTTTTGCCTAATCGGAAGGTTTACATATTATCTAAACCTGAGCATATGGCCATGGAATAATACATAGAAGAGATTTTGCAAAACAGTTTCATAAAGCCTTCTAGCAGCCATATAGGCACAGGTTTTTCTTTATTGATAAAAAAATACGGAGGATTTGGCTGTTATATTGATTACTGGGAATTAAATAAAATAAGAGTAAAAATGTATTATCCTAACTGTCTTTTTATTAATTCATGTATAGGGACACTTTGGTGTTGACTAAACTATATCTGCATGGTATCTACAATTTAATGCACAAAACAAAGGAAGAAGAATAAGAAACTTCTTTTAACCCTGCCAATGGACATTACAAATATTGAGTAATGCCCTATGGATTGGCAAAAACACCTGCCATTTGTTAATGACATCTTTCAAGATTTATTTGGATTTAGGTACTTGTATATATTGATGGCATCTCTAAAGCAGTGTTTCTTAAACTATGGGTTGTGATCAAATTTGGATTACAAACATGTTTGTGTTCCATCAAGGTAAGATCTTGTTACTTGGATATGAAATTTCTCATAAGGGTTCAACTATAAATCAATTTAAAGATGCTGCTAAGCTCAGCTGGTCTCAGTGCTAGGCAAGTGCAGAGATTCAGTGAGTTCACTAATAATTACCGTCAGGGTTATTAAGAAGTTTAGTTAAGTCATTTGTAGTGTTACCTCACTTACTAAGATATATAACAAAACATTTGCATGGACTGTTGAGGCTCAAAAAGCTTTTGACCATTTGAAATATCTATTTATCACTCCCTTTGTATTACAACATCCTAATCCTGAAATACAATTTATTGCAGAGGTGGATGTGTCTAGCCTGGATACGGGAGCAATAATATCAAAAACGTTTCCAGATTCAGGACTTATGCATCTTTGTACCTTCTGTTCTAAAAAGCTAACCACTGCTGAACACAACTGTGATGCAGGATATTGTAAACTCATATATGTACAATTAGCACTGGAAGAGTGGAGGCATTAGTTAGAGGGTGCAAAAATCTAATGTGCTTAAAAAGTAATATACAACATTTAAATGCCCGACAAGTCAGGTGGCCAGTTTTTCAGTCATGTTAACTTTTATCTGGAGAAAAAAATGGATGTGCAGATGCTGGGGCTGGAATATTTCATATATTGGATGGGGTATGGACTGAATGATCGGCGTTTTTATAATATCCATGTTGCCTGCATGTTGTCTGTTTTCAAGCCCATTATCCACATAAACTCGATGGGCATGTTTGGAGACCAGTCCTTTAAGAGGGCTGCTTTGTAATGATTTGCACTTTAATTTTTTGCGTCTTCTCTAAAAATATTTACACATAGCTAGGTGTTTTTAACCCTAGGATTGTGGATTTGAACATAGTTTTGGTCCAGATTTTATTCTTTCAAAAGGTGATTTACAGTATTTTACTATTTTTCCTGCTATGGTATTTTGTTATGGCAGGCACTGCCATTTTGTGGAGCTGTTGTTGCTGTGTTACTTGGAAAATTAAGTGGTAGTGTGCCACAGTGACATCATGGGGTCATAGGTATAAAGGTCACAACTGGCACTTCCTACTGCTCTGAATTTACAGAGAAAAAAGTAACCACATATTTGCCATGTGTTTATTTTGTGAGAGCCTTCTTGGTTAATGAATTTTGTGCTACAACTTGTTAACTTCAGTTTAGGATTTTGTTTTGTTTTTCGCAATTATGTTGCTGACTTCTTGTTACAAATTTCACCTGTTCCTCTGTCCAAGCCTTATGTTTCAGTTACCAGTTACCGCCTTTCTCGTTCTGGCATTACAGATATCTAATAGTGGGTACTAGCATGAACAGAAAAATGAAGGAAAGATCATTTCTTAATTCCAATATCAAAAAGCATTTTCAATTTCTATTTAGTTTGTTATAGTGCACTTCACTGATTACATTCCATTCACACATCTACTATTACAGTACAATGCAGTAAAAGCAAATTTATAATCCTAATATTTACATACATGAATACACAAACTATGTTAAAACACAGCAAAATAGACCAGTTTCAATCTGAAATCATGATTCTATAAAGATTATTAATAATATACCTGAGATATGGCTGCTTGATAATACACAATAGGAAACCAAATTCCTGTCAACAGAATTAAATATTAAGATTAATGACGAAGCAGCAGAGACAAGTGCCACTGACACAGAAAAGCAAAACAATTAATTCTAAAAAGAAAATGGTGCATCCTGTTGAGTCTAAAACCAATAGACTGGTGATTTGTTTTTATTTGAACTGGGGAGTTTTGGCACAGAAATATGCTGTCCTTAAGCGTAACAATCACAAATGTTATTTCAATCAATAGTATGCTGATTTCAGCAGCAAATACAAACTCAGGATACAGTAGATTTTCACAAATGTAAAATCAAGCAATTTACAGCTGTACTTCTAAGACAGAAAAGGCTGTTTCAATGAAGCTGAAATCCTGGTAAGTGTTAGAGAAAAGCTTATTTTGAAATAGAAAATACTTCACTAAGACAGGAGAGTGAATTTTTAAAACCATAAATACAAACAATGAATTTTGGCTTGTGCAAATAAAAATATGCTCATTTTAGAAAAAAGGATGCTATTAAAGGCAGATCGAAGATTCTAGCTACAGTATATAATACAATGAGAAGGGTGGTAGTAAGTGCAAAACACATTCAACAACAGCTTACAAAGAGTTACAGCCTTTTACTGGCAAGAAGATTAGCGGTGGCCATCATAACCACTCACCCTGAGTATGAGAATTCCATCTTTCTCATTTTCAGGAGGTATTTTTAAGCTGAGCTAGACCCATTAGAAAAGTAGAATAGAAAAATTGTATCTTCAAGTCACGGTACTTTGTTTTGTCTTTGAAGATGTGTTCTTCCACTGTTTCAGTTTAGTAAAATTTTACTGATTTTGATAGAATAAATTTGCAAAGTTTATTGCAAGTGTCTAAAATCTCAGAAAATAATTGAAACGTTTTGGGTGATGCCAATGAAAAGTGGATTCTTTTTGCCCAAGGATTTGTTACCCATCTTCCTGCATTCAAAAGATAAACTACAATTTTAGAAGTAGTTAATTGTTTTTCAAAGGTTCACACCTTTATAACCCAATAATAAAATCCCCAAAGCCAAAAGAAAGGTATATCGAATTGAATACATACTTAAACAAGTTAGAAAATCTACAGTATGCATTACATAACAATCAGTTGAAAATTGGAACATGTTTCAATTATTTTCTATTTACTTTCTCAAATAGACTAATATAATTTTTTTGTTTATCAAATACATTTGTGACAGAGATTCGTTTTCAAAAGTAACATGTATTAACAACGTAGAGTATATAGCAATTGAGTTCATGTTTAGCAAAGGTAGCTCTGAATAGTGGCTGAAATAACTTTCATTGACACCACATACCAACAAATGCGATGTAAAAATTGCATTTTTGTACTATTGTTAGCAGTTGATCATGGATGGTTTGGGGCTAACTATAGTTCATATTTCTTAAATATAAAATTAAAGTACCCAATGGAGAGGTAAAAACTATATTGAAGTCTTAAGCTAAAATTGCTGGCTGCAATAAGTGGTGATTGAGAGCAGGTTATTGTGGCACTTTATCAATAATTTATAGTGTCAAAGAAATATTGAAGCATTGAAATACGAAGAAAATGCAGCTGTAAGGATGTTTTTAGTGTAATATAATAGTGAGTATATGTTTATTCACTGTATGTATGACAGCTTACCTAGCCATGCTTAGAGAGCTACTTTCCTCTTTTATTAATTTCTTGGATTATTGGCTTTTTGTTTTCCTTGTTTGCATTTTTTTTTACCTTTACAAGTACCAAGATCATTTAACTGGCCTAATATGACTTCAAACAGCAGTAGAAGCGAGTTAATGTGGCGTACATAAACAACAAACAACAAAGAAAAGCATTTAGTGCAGCACATTTTTTAAAACAATAACTCTTTTAGATTTCACTGAAAAGCACACAATGCAAGTCAAGTGGCTTTATTGTCATACCACCCATACACAGTCTTGCAGCATACAGTGGCATGAAATAATGTTCCCCAGGACAACAGTGCAGCCTGTACATAAACACAAGGCGAATGCAAAAACAGTGTCATCCTGTGCATGAGCATGAGGGTGAGGTGAGATCATTGCTATTAGTGCTACAAATTTATTGGCATCAGGTTTGCCAATTAGAACATCTCCATCTCCTAGGCACCCATTTGTGAGCAGAGAAGATGTTAGATAGCAGATTAAGCTTCGGTTCTATTGGGTGGGGGATTCATGAGGAGGTCCACCATTATTGCAGTTCCTGCCTAGAATGTCAACTGCAGCAGATTCCTTGGAAGGACTGCACTCCTCTAGTTCCTGTGCTGTTCATTGATGTTCTGTTTTAGTACATAATGGTAGATATTGTGGGATCCCTTAAATCCTTGATTATAGCCAACAATATATACTAGTGATGGTCGATTATTCTACACAATATCCAGAGGCTATCCAAAGCAATTCCAAAAATATCACAGAAAATATAGTAGGGGTCTTTGTGCATCTTGGCATCCCTAAAGAAGTCCTAACAGATCAAGTAACACCTTTCACCTTAGAGACAATCATGGAGCTAGTCAAGTTACTCGAGATTAAGCACTTAAAGTCCTCAGTTTATCATCCTGAAACTGATGGTTTAGAAAAGTGGTTTAATGAGACGCTCAAACAGATGCTGTGCAAGGTGGTCAGCAAGAACGGGAGGAACTGGGATCAGCTACTCCCCCTCATGGTATTTGCATAGCGGCAGATCCGAAAAGCCTCCATAGGCTACTCCCCATTTGAGTAATCGTATGGATGACAACCCTAGGGATTATTGAATATTCTAAAAGAGGGTTGGGATGAAGAGAAACTCCACCTCTACCAATATTCTGGAATATATCATGCAATTACATGATAGATTTAAAAAAAAATAGACCCATTCTAAAAGAGAACATGGAGTATGCACAAGCAGCACAGGCTTGCTTTCACGATTGTTGCTAGGCACTCTGTGAGTTCAGTCTTGGAAATCAAGTTATGGTTTCATTCCCACTTTTGTTAATTGTTTTATTTCAGTTTATGAAAATGTTTTTGTATTAATAATTTCTGTTTTGATTTTAGTTTTTGTTAACTATAATAACTGGTGGGTGCAGCAACGCTCTGTCTCAGTGCATGCTCCGAACCTGTTCTCTCCTCTCCTCTCCTCTCCTCTCCAGACTGAATGATTGATGGCTGTAACACCTCTAACATCACTTCTAGCATCCATCTACCTGGACCCGTCTCTTCCTGCCAGAAGAATTCCAAGTCAGGTGCTCCCCCATCTTTGCTAGTTCACCTGGAAATCACATTTGAAAAATGTCTTATTGCGTGTTTTCTGGTTTTTGACTTCACCAATTATATGGGGTGACCAGGGTGGTGCCCCATATAACTCTTTATCATTGTGTTGTGATTCTCTTACAACAGGTAAAGAACTATACTAAACTAAAAATAGATAAATAAATAATAGGTAAGTGAACACATAGTAATAAATTGGAATATAATAAATAAATAATAACTAAAAATAAAAACAACAACAGTAGTAACAAATTTAACAGATATAATGCATATAGTGTTAAAATTTACATTTATTTATATTAAATGGTATTTGTTACATTTTATTGGGGCCAATGTGAGTGCCTTTGTTTTAAAAGTAATTCTCAGATGAGCAAGTACGAGGGACGTTCAAAAAGTTTCTGCACTTTTATCTTTTCGTTAGAAATGATGAAGGCAGAAGGAGTACTAATTGGGCATTAAAAAATTGGTACGACGCTTGGAAAATTGCATCACAAATGAAGGTGTCTTAGTAGAAAAGTGATGTAATTTGTTTTTGAAATTCTTATTAAATAGAGTTTTAAAAAAAAGGGTGGAAACGTTTTGAACGTCCCTTGTAATTTCATTGCAGTTGAGGCAGAAATCATAAAAGAAAAGAATGTTTAGCAATTACAGCTGCAATGTCCATAACAAATTAAGGAAAGTGACTTTGCAGTATCATATCTGATTTGAGGGTATTTCCATATGTACAGCAAGTTTTATATTTTGATCTAAATTCTTTATATGAAGTAAAAAGAAAAGTAATTCACCGCCACTGTCATACACTAGGGTGGCACGGTGGTGCAGTGGGTAGTGCTGCTGCCTTGCAGTTAGGAGACCCAGGTTCGCTTCCCGGGTCCTCCATGCATGGAGTTTGCATGTTCTCCCTGTGTCTGCATGGGTTTCCTCTGGGTACTCCGGTTTCCTCCCACAGTCCAAAGACATGCAGGTTAGGTGCATTGGTGATTCTAAATTGTCCCGTGTGTGTGCCCTGCAGTTGACTGGCACCCTGCCTGGGGTTTGTTTCCTGCCTTGCACCCTGTGTTGGCTGGGATTGGCTCCAGCAGATCCCCGTGACCTTGTAGTTAGGTTATAACAGGTTGGATAATGGATGGATGTCATACACTAATTGTGACATCTTCTAATTATCATTGCAGTATAAACCAATGTTTTTTGTGTGTAAGCCATTTGTGCACAAATCTAATTAGTCTTTCTTAATGTCAATTGGCTTTATTGTCATACCATCCATTCACAGTCTTGCAGCATATAGTGGCATGAAAAAAAATACCACATATACATAAACAAAGAACAGGTGCAAGACAAGCTAAAATGAATTCTGTACCATAAATAGATAAATATTAAATAATAGGTAGTTAATAAATATTAATAATTTTAAATATTAATAAGTTAATAAATAATAATAACTATTAATAAAAACCAACAGTAATAACAAATACAACAAATATACTGCATGTGAATAAGCTATTAGGGCATAAGGGCTGCACAAAGTTCAGAGTCTAGACAACCGAGGGGTAGGAGGTGATGCAGAGCCTGGCAGAATTGGTTTGGATGCTACAGAACCTTCTGCCAGATGGAAGTGGGACAAAGAGACCATGAAATGGGTGGAAGCAGTCATTCACAATGCTATAGTTACCTTTACATTTATTTGCTTAGTAGACGCTATTATCCAAAGTGACTTACAAAAGAGGTGATCACAATTGAGTAACATTAGGCTAGGGCCTGTTTGTTCAGCAAGTGTAATAGGACACGTAACTAAAGTCGATAGCCACAAGTAAAGAGATGCAATAACTAATAATTTACAGTCATAGATTACGATCAATACATTAATTAAACTTAAACAACAAATAAATAACAATGTAAAATATCACAGAGCAAAGTTTTTTTTTTAATTCCACAGAAATTCACAGAACAGATGGGTCTTCAGTTGCTTCTTAAATACACTGAGGGAGTCAGCAGTATGGATGGAGGTGGGCAGATCATTCCACCAACTAGGAACTGCACAGAAAATGAGTCTGGATTGAGAGATGGCATAACTAGCTGCTGTTTCCTGGCAGACCTGGGTGGGCGAGAAGGGGTATAGCACTTCACCAGTGTGTCCGTATACTCAGGTGCTGAGCCATTGACTACTCTGTGGACAAGCATCAGAGATATGAACTTAATGTGTGCTGCTACAGGGAGCCAATATAGCGACCTGAAGAGAGGAGTGACATGTGTCTGTCTCGGCTGGTTAAATACAAAACAGGCTGCTGCATTCTGGATCATCTACAGCACCCTAATAGCACATGTGGGTACTTGTGCCAGAAGTGAGTTGCAGTAGTCCAGACATGACAGGACCAAAGCCTAGACCAGAAGTTGTATTGCATGCTCTGTCAGATAAGATCTGATCTTGCAGATGTTGTATAACATGAACCTGCATGAATGAGAAACAGTAAAAATGTGGTTAGAAAAAGATGCTGCTCATTAGTCATCACCCCAAGGTTGCATTATGACTTGGGGAGTTCAACAGGTTGACTGGCTGGGATCACAAGAAGCTCTGTTTTTGCCAGGTTGAGCTGTAGATGTGGTCCTTCATCCAGGTTGAGAGATCATTAAGGCAAGCAGAGAACAACATTTACAGCTGTGTATTATCAGCATAACACTGATAAAAGAACCCATGGGACTGGATGATGGAGCCCAGCGAGATGGTGTACAGAGGGAAAAGTAGAGAACCCACAATCTGATTGCATTTCAAGTGATGCCATTGTCAGAGAGGTTGGCAAGAAGGATGTTGTGGTTGACTATGTCAAAGGCAGAAGAGGGATCTAGTAGGATCAGGATCAATGACATGTTGGTAGCTCTAGCAAGTTGTAGCTGTTCAACCACCGTTACTAGAGCCATCTCAGTGAAGTGGTTCCTCTTGAAGCCGGACTGGGAGGCATCGAGCAATCCATTCTGTTTAAGGAAGGAAGATATCTGGTTAGAAACAACACATTCAAGAGTTTTGGAAAGAAAGGAAAGGAGAGAGACAGGCCTGTAGTTGTTAACGTAGGATGGACCAAGTGTTAGTCTTTTGAGAATTTGGGTTATCAGAGCAAGTTTGAACATCATAGGAAATGTGCCTGAGTTGAGTGAGGTGTTAATAAGGTATGTAATTGCAGGAATGTATGAGGGGGAAATAGCCTTTAATACGTCTTTAATAGAGGGCAGAGAGTTTCCAATGACCTTTTCTGCTGTGTGCACTACCCATTGTAGGACCTTACAGTCAGACACACTGCAGTCCCCAAACCAAACAGTGATGCAGCTGGTCAGAACACTCTTACTTGTACCCCTGTAAAATGTGGTGAGAATAGGGGAAGGTAGGCTTGCTTTTTTCAGGTGCCAAAGGAAGTGCAGATTCTGCTGTGCTTTTTGGCTCTGGTGGTAGTGGTGTTAATTTACCAAGTAAGTTTAGCTGCCAGGTGCACAAAGAATTTGGTGCTCTACATTAATTCCACAGCAGAGCCCTCTATATACAGTGGGGTGTGGACAGCATGGGCCTTCTTGAAGTCAACAATCATCTTTTTCATATTGTCTATTAGGAGACAGATTGTTGCACTTGTATCAGTCTGCCAATTGCTGTATCTCAGTCCTGTGTCAACACCGTTATCTGCAAACTTAATGATCACATTAAAGCTGTATGCAGCCATATAATCGTGAGTCAGCAAATTAAGTGGACACATGACCCTGTGTGAGTGCCAGTGCTTAGTGTTATGGTATTGGAGATTGTATTTCTGATGCAGACTATCTGTGGCCTCTCTGTTATGAAGTCCAGGATCCATTTGCATAGCTGTTTATAGCCTAGCAGACCCAACTTCTTTATGAGCTTCTGAGGGATGATGGTGTTGCAAGCTAAAAATTCTAGCATAAATGTCTCTTTTGTCCAGATGGGACAGTAGTAGATGAAGAACATATGATAAGTTATTGTGAGATGTTGCCTGAACACCATCAGACAGACATCAGTGTAAGTACACGGGCTTTTCCAATGTTTGTGGGCCACCTTTCTTCCTCCTGTCGCTGGAGCTTCGTCCACCTCCAGTTCCCTACTCTAGCTCCCCGACTGTAGGGAGGCGACACCCTTTATAGTCACCCGGACGTGCTCCAGGTGCTCGCTGACTTTCTTCCGGCGCTACTTCCTGGTGTGGCGGGAGTGCCGCATGAACACCCGGAAGCACTCCAGGCATTGCTGGAAGGTCCTTGCTCGACCCTTCCCGGGTGTGGTTTAAGTATAAATCTCCCGGGCTTTATGAGGCTTGGGGCATCCCCTGGTGGTAGCCATGGGCCCCCACGGGTTTGAGCCTTCCTACTACTTCCCCGTGGTCCCCTTGCTATCCAGGGCGGTTGTCTCCTTCCAGGTGTCCCGGCTAGGTCTGCCCCCCAGCCTCCTGCCACAGTATCTTGAGTGTAACGGTTTGGGCAATAGTCAAACAGGACAGGGTTATGTGATGCGAGAAGTCCTGCTTTCAAGTGGCCCAAGACCAGCCTCTCATAGCACTTTATGGTGACATGTATGAATGCTATAGGGCAATAGTCATTGATTCAAGAGGCAGAGGGCTTCTTTGGCACGATTATGGTGGTTTTGAAGCAATTGGGGATGACTGCCTACCTCAGGGAAATATTGAAGGTTTCTATAAAGTTATCCATCAGCTGGTTTGCATGTTCCCCAAGCACTTGAATGGGTATGTTGGCTGGTCCCGCAGCTTGGGTTTATGTTTAACAAAGTTCTTATATCAGCAGTGGACAAACACAGTGCCTTTTCTTCCTGAGGACAGAAGGACCTCTTCACAGGTATGTTGTTCAGTGAATCAAACCACACGCAGAAGTTATTCAAAACATCTGGAAGAGAGGCATTGCATCACCACTGCAGACTGGTGGTGTGGACTTATGGTCTGTGTTAGCTTGGGATAATTTATCAAAAATATGATTCATTTCTATTGAATGTTTTTGTTCTTTTGTTTATTACTAAGTGAACTAACATATCTGTACTAGTAAGATGTTTTACTATCTTGATTAAGTAATTGCCTTCTAATAAATAATCATGTAGACATTTTTATGAAAACTATTTATGGTCCAGTACAATTCTTATAGTTCTGAAAGAAGATATTAGACACTTTAAGAAAGATAAAAATAAAAAACAATTTCTAATTAATTATCAAGGACAGTTGCTTGTTTGTGTTCACGGAAACCTGGCTTCATTCATGCATACCGAACTCGGCTATTGAGCTAACAGGCTATTTGTCACGGCGCTACGACAGGACTAGAGACTCCGGTAAGAGCAGAGGAGGGCGTGTGTGTGTACATCAATAATAACTGGTGCACGGATGCAGTGATAGTGGATAGCCATTGCTCCTTTAACTTGGAGTACATGACTGTGAAATGTAGACCTATCTATTTACTGCGAGAATTCAATGTGGTAATGATCACTGTTGTTTACATACCACCAGCTGCTAATGCTGACTTGGCTCTGAGACATTTATACAGCGGCATTAGCAGTTAATCACGTGGATTTAAAAGCAGTGCTCCCCAAACTCCACCAGCACGTAAATGTGTGCTACTAGAGGAGCCAACACACTAGACAAGGTCTACTCAAACATGAAGTTGGGCTACAGAGCTAAACAGTTTCCACACCTGGCCCAGTCTGACCACATGTCACTGCTGATGATGATTCCTGCATACATCCCTCTCCGCAAATCTGCTCTTACCACCACAAGATCCATCCCAACCTGCCCTGATAATGCCTCTCTGCAGCTGCCGGACTGCTTCAACAGGACTAACTGGGACATTTTTGAAAATCCAGACCTGGAACTCTACACCAACATTCTGTTACATCAAAACCTGCATTGACACTGTCATAGTGGAGAAATGTGTCTGTGTCTATCCAAACCAGAAGCCCTGGATGACGAGAGGTTCAGCGGCTGCTAAAGGAAAGGAACACTGCCTTTAGGTGCAGTGACAAGGCTCTCTACAGCATGACACGATCCAACCTGAAGAGAGGCATCAGGAAGGCTAAGAGGGACTACAGGAAAAGGATTGAGGAGCACCTGGATAGTAATAACAGCAGGCAGGTTTGGCAGGGAGTCCAGCATTTCACCAACTACAGGACCAGTCATGGAGCTACTGAAGGTGACGCCTTAAAGGCAGAGGAGCTGAGCCACTTCTTTGCTCGCCTTGAGGTGGAACTACCAGAGGCAGCTGTTACACACACAGCAGCAGCTCACAACAACATCACCCCCTCCCTTAGGGTGGAGGAACACGAAGTGAGATGCTCGCTCCAGGCTGTTAATCCTAGGAAGGCAGCAAGTCCCGATGGTGTCCCTGGACGTGTGCTGAGGGTGCTGTGCAGAGCAGCTAGCTGTGGTCTTTACAAAGATCTTTAACCTGTCACTGTCCCAGGCCTCAGTTCCTCCCTGTCTGAAATCCTCCATCTTACTCCCTTTACCAAAAAAATCACCCATAACCTGCCTGAATGACTATCGGCCAGTAGCGCTCACCCTGGTGTTGATGAAGTGTTTTGATAGACTGGTCTGGAGTCATATCATGTCCTTCATCCCTCCCACCTTTGATGCACACCAATTTGCTTTCAGGGCTAACAGGTCTACTGAGGACACTGTTGCTGCTGATCTCCATGTTACCCTGTCCCATCTGGAGCACCAGGGGAGCTACACACATCTCCTCTTTATTGAATTTAGCTCTGCTTTTAATACCAACCTCCCTCACAGATTGGTGTGCAAGCTGCTAGCCCTGGGACTCCCATATTCCACCTGTATATGGATTAAAGACTTCCTGATCTTGACAGACCACACACAAATGGTTAGGGTGGGCCCTCACATCTCCTCGGCCATCAGTATCAGCACCGGCTCTCCTCAGGGCTGTGTGCTGAGCCCCCTGCTCTTCACGCTGTACACACATGACTGCGTCCCCGCCCACCACAGCAACACCATCGTCAAATCTGCAGATGACACCACTGTGGTGGGGCTCATCTCTGGGGAGGATGAATCCGCCTACAGGGTCAAAGTGGAGCGCCTGACAGCATGCTGCACTGACAACAACCTGCTCCTGAACACAATTAAGATGAAGGAACTTGTTGTGGACTTCAGCAAAAAGAAAACGAACATCAAACCACTTTACATCAGAGGGGACTGTGTGGAGAGGGTGTCAGACAGGAAGACCTGTCCTGGGGTGTGAACACAGTTGAACTGGCGAAGAAGGCTCAGCAGAAACTTTATTTCCTGAGAGTCCTCAGGAAAAATTACATCCCCCAAAAACTGCTGGTGTCCTTCTATCGCTACTATATTGAGAGCATCCTGTGCTACTGCCTCTGCGTGTGGTTTTCCAACTGCACAACAGCGCAGAGGAAAACACTTCAGCAGATCGTAAAGACTGCCCAGCAGATCATTGGCTGTTCTTTACCCCCTCTGGATGAACTGCACAGCTCCCGCTGCCTCAGGAAAGCGGAAAACGTCTTAAAAGACTCCTCACACCCCACTCATGACAACTTCCAACAGTTGCCATTAGGCAAAAGATATAGAAGCATCAAAACAAAGACAAATAGACTGAATAACAGTTTCTACCCTGTTGCTATTAGGGCACTGAATGCCACCTAATCACCTCCAATGAAGCAGTGCAATAGATGACATCTTGTGCAATAGTGTTTCATGTGCGATTAAGGTCTTATGTTGAATGTTTGTGTTCTACCTTATTTCTTCTTATCCTTTCCTATCCTTTTGTAATTATATTTATTCATGTTTTGACACCGCAGGGACTGAACCTAATTTTGTTGTATTTGTTACAATGACAATAAAGATATTCTGATTCTGATTATCCTGATTATTCACTGTTTTGTCTGCACTATATTCAAAAAATGAGGTATATAGATTATAAACATTGAACACAATTTAATGAACAAAATATTTTTGATAGCATGCATAATAAGTTTCCTCCTCTGGTACTGTTACCTCTACATTAAGTCATTTTCAGCTCTAAAGTATGTAAGTTCACCTTTGACACCCATCCCTCATCTGGAAATCCTTTAAGTGAATGCACAGCCACACTGAGAAATTCTGGTCTGCCTACTGATATTTTCAAAGCTCTTCATGGCTTTTTCTCACCTGCTGCAACTTTTGTTTTCTTATGCATTTATTTTACAAGACTGCTTGTCCAGTTGCACACTCTTTCCCTCTATTTACTCAGATTGCTTAAATTCTTTTCTGCATATGTCCAAAACTCCAAAATCAAGTACACCAAGGGCAGTAACAAATATTTTATAGACATCATTAATGTCAAGATTTAGCTTATAATCTTTCCCAGGTTGAGATACATACATTTGTTGTGTTTACTTGGGTGAAGTTAACCAATATTGACATTCATGGGAAACAAACAAACACACACTTTTCATTAAATATTACATTGTATATAATAGGGTGTACATATTCCCAAGGAAAGTATCAATATCTGCCATTCAACAGCCTGCTGCTATAAACAATGTGTTAAATGACCATAATTATTCTGTAAATTACCATGTGCTAAATGCACATTGGTAATCAGGACTAATTAAGGCCATACTGGGCTTGTGTGGGCAAGATGGCTTTTCAAAATGAGTGACAGAGCAATAGTATGAGTGAGTGAGTGAATAAATGAATGAATGAATCCAAGACCTATAATAGACATAACATGAGTAGGCATTAATGGTCTTAAGGGAGTGTTTCTGAACCTATTTTAACAAGAATTTATGCCACCAAAATCAAGCAGAAGGCAGGAGCTAGCCCAAGATAAGGCACACTCAGTGATACAATGCCAGATTGGAGTCACCAATCAAACTAACCTGTATATATTCTGGATGTGGAAGCAAAGCAGAGAACCTACAAAAAAACTCATATGGAAATGAGAAAATGTGCAGACTGTACAGACTGTACAGCCTGGACTCAGTTTTTTTTTTTTTACTTATATCTTTTGCCTTCTACCTCCATGGGGTTCAGAGTGTGTCCCAAAACTGAACCTGCACTTTTAATTAGCTTGTTTGATTCAGTGGGCATCTCTTGAAGTGATGTTACCAACCCAGCACACCCCAGTGTTGACAATTGTGCTGGCCATCACAAAGTTGTAGAAGATGTGAAGGATGTCACTACCCACATTCAAAGATCACAGTCTTCTAAAAAAAAAAAAGACCCTGCTCTGCCCTTTCTTATATAGTTCCCATGTGTTACAAGACCAGTCCAACCTGTCATTGATGTGGAACCCCAAGCACTTGTAGGAGTGGACCATCTCTACATTCAACTCCCTGAATAGTGACCGATCATAGAGGCTTTTTACAATTATCAAGGATGAAGTTTGGGATGTGAAGTAAAATGCCTTCTAGGGACACTTTCTGTTGTGCTCCTAGTTCTTCCAGGATAGGCACTGCCTCAGTGCCACTGTACTGGAAAAACAGAACATTAAAAAAATTAAGAAATATACAAAGTTATATAAGCATGGCAGGGATTCAACTAATTCTAATAATTTTAGATTTTGGCAGGGTTTCATTGCAAGTAAGCCTATTAGAAGATGCAAGAATAAAGATAAGAATTTGGAATTCTTATTTTTTTAGCTGTGATTACAAGCAATATCTACATTAAAAAAAAAAAAAGCACAGAAATTGACACTATGACCTACATGGTGTTTAAAATTCAACAGACCACTTTTGTGTAAAAAGCCTCCTCCAGTCTTCAGAAGAATTGCTGTAAATGCACAAATAAGCTTGTGCAGACTAAAAAATACTATACTGTTTAACTTATTACCTGGGAAGTTTATTTTTTAGTAAAACACTATAGATATGTAGACAATACATTAACCTGCTCCACTGTGAATTGACAATATCCCTATATTTGCTGCCTGTGCTGTCAATACTGTAAGTCTAGTCACAGTTCCCAGAATAGATTACCATTTGCTGAATATCAAACATTGTTCATTGAATGGAAATCCATTAGATGTTTTAGCTTCTTTGTGTACAGAAAGCTTTAAAGATAATGTTTACTCATGTAAAAAAGATTTCAAATGTTAGATTATTCAATTGAATTATTAACTGAGTGCTACCCAGACTGAACTGAAACCTTAAATATTTTATGCAATAGCTGATGCTTTTCATCTCTTGCTTAAGCATTCAAGTGGCATGCAGCTAATTTCCCCTAAAGGAATTTGGTGCATTTTTCTTTTATGTTTGAGATTAAATGTGCTACAGAGTAAATTATTTGTTAAGCAGGTATCTTTACTTGTATTTTCCATGCAGTGCTTGGATACTTACTAGTTTTTACATTCACTCCATTGTCATTTGGATTGATCATACATCAATCTACTGCCATCTACTTCTCTATGATCTGTTTACATTTGTCTTATGTACGTGTCTTTTCACCTAAACTGTGTCCACTCTTCTGGTTTATGGTTGCCAGTTGGAAGCATTTTGCAGACATAAGAACGTCAAGATTGGGCTTGATATCATGCACGGTAGCCAATCGTAATGTTGCACGCAGATGCTCATCAGTAAGTCTTGAACGTAATGCTGATTTGTTAATCTTCATTGACGAGAAGAACTGTTCACGTAATGTACATAACTGCCAAACATGGCCATGACTCTGGAAAAGGCATTAACAAGTTTTGGAAATCTTTCACGTGACACAAACTTGTAGAACTCAGGAACACCAATATCCATATACTTCTGTTTAAGAACAGTGTCACACTGTAAGTCCAAAATCTCAATCTGCAAATCTTCTGAAACGCAAGCAACATCCACCGCAAAGTCGCAAAGTGTGCAAATTGACGTTCAAGTACCTGGAACTTGTCAAAATGTCGATCAAACTTTTCACGTAATTGAAAAATGATATCTGAGTCATATTCCAAGCATTCTGCTTTGAGGCGTACCAATGACTGCACAGCTGAAATGAGCCAAATTGCCAGATAGCAGCTGTTTGGCCCACAAAGACAGCTTACATCTGAATGATTTGACACTGTCGTACATCATCGTATTCACCTGCTTTGGACCCTGAAGCCTGAAGTTCAGTGCGTTGAGGTGTTCTGTGACATCTGTAATAAACGCTAAATCTGATAAAAAACACAGATCAGAAAGTTGGCAAACGTCTTTATCTTTTAATGCCATCTTCTGCCTTAAAGCAAAAAATCTCTTCAACGCGTTTCCCCGGTTCAACCATCTGATTTCGGTGTGATACAGCAACTCTCCATATTGAGTGTCCATATCAGACAGGAATTAAGTGAGCTGCCTGTGATAGAGGCCTCTTGCTCATATAAAATTAACCATCTTAACAACAATGTCCATAACTTCTTTCATTTGTAGACTTTTGCCATACAGCACTTCCTGATGCAGAATGCAATGTATGGCAGTAAGAAAGCTGGTTTCGTTTTGCTTTCAATAAACCCACAACACCAAAGTTTTCAGAACACATTGCTGGTGCAACGTCCATTGCCGCGGACACGAGTTTATACCATGACAGTCCTGCTCTGTTAATGCATCCTTCCAATTCTTAAAAAATGTCACGACCAGTCGTTGTACCTTTCATAGGTAATAAATCTAATAGTTCTTCGGTTACGTTTAGGTTTTCATCAACTCCACAAATGAACACATCACAGTATATAGTATGTGTTACACCATTACTCTCGTCAAGCACTATGGAATATGCTTCAAAGCCTTGTGCTGCTGTAGTCAGTTGTTGATGAATGTTACTAGCTGACTCAGTGATTATGCTAGCAGCAGTATTTGCAGATAAATTTGTGCCTTCAAACAGTTTCTTTTCGTCCGGACAAATAATTTCACATGCCTTTATAAAACAATCTTTTATGAACACGCCTTCAGTGAACGGTCGCAAAGATTATGCAATTATATTATAAAGGACAAAACTCGCTTTTACAGAATCTTCACTTGACTTACTAACATTCGAGATAATGTTTTGCTGTTTTGTAATTGATGCTTTCAGTTGCTGAACTTTTTTGCCACGTAGTTTGCTGGTTAATGCACCATATTGTTCTCAATGCAGATATTGTAATATTGATGCAGATTGTACTCCTTAAACACAGAGATAAACTGCAAAATATAAATGTTCCCATTTATCCTGGATTATTCATTTTTGTCAGTAATCTTGTGCTTTTTCGATGACGAAGACGACATTTTAATCAACAATGAGGTGTACAGTTAACAGCAAGAATAATACAAAGAAATTTGCAAATGTTGTTTACGTCAACTGTTTACGTTTAACAGATGTCACTGGAAGTAAAAGTAACAACACTGAATGTTGAGGTAAGTAAGAAGAATGGTATTTTAATTCTGATCGTCAGACTGGAAACACTATTGTGAGGAAAGTGCTGCAAAGTAAAATGGATTTTAGTGGTAGATTTTGGCAGTTCAAGTAAGTCCTCACAGGATGAAAATAATTGCCTTAGGGGCTGCATGAGGCCCGTGGGCTGCGTGTTTGAGACCCTGATTTAGATAGTAACTCACCAACAGAAGTTTTCTATTTAACCTTATTGGCTTCTAATCTTCTCTCATCTCTTCTCATCTATGGTGTATCACAAGAATCCAATCCTGGTCCAGTTTCTTCCTCCCTTTACACACCTCCCTGGGATCTATTTTTTATAAACATGGAATCTCCTTTCATTGTTATGTGGATAACACCCAGATCTATCTGCCATTGAAACCAAAAGGTTGAGGCTCTGTAAAATATCTAGTGGACTGCTTGGAACACATTAAAACCTGGATGTCACAGAATTTTCTTAACCTAAATGAAAGTAAAACTGAAGTTCTATTGTTTGAACTCTGTGAATCAGTTGATACCCCTGAATGTAACCTTGGCTGACTGATGCTTTACAGTAAACCTACTGTAAAAGACTTGGGTATATTATTAAATAACATTTAAATCTGAAATGCAGACAAATTCTGTTGTTAAATCCATTTTTTTTTTGAGCTAAGGATTTTAGCCAAGGTGACCCCCGTGACCCTGTGTTAGGATATAGCGGGCTGGGAAATGACTGACTGACTGACTAAGCTTTTTCTTACTTTTAATGACTGTGAAAAAGTGAGCCACACCTTTATTGCATCTGAGCATGACTACTGCACTTGGGGATGTTGCTCACCCCTTAACAATTGGTTATATGCCACTCATTTTACCAGGTGAAAAACATACCCTTGGATTTTGGAGTGCCAGTTCTCATCCCAACTGCATCACACTCAGCTGGGAACTGTTTTCGTGTGCACCGAAGATCAGAGTCTGAGGCCAAAAGGACAGCATAACATGCAAACAGCAGAGATGCAATCATTAAATTTTCAAACTGGATACCCTTCAAATTTTAGATGCACCCTAATATTCTGTCCAAAAAATCATGAACAGAAGAGGAGACAAGACATACCTTTCACAAAAGTCTAGCACTTAATATTGAATGGTTTCAACTTGCTGAATACCATTCAGCAGCAACTCAGGAACCACTCTTGAAGCAACTCCCACAAGACTCTATCGATTAGTCATAATTGTTTTACAATTTCACAAAACCCATGTAAAAATGATTGGCAGATTCCACAGCGCCCTCAAATGTTTGCACAAGGGCAAAGAGTTGTTCCCCTCTTCCATGGCTTGGATAAAATTGGTATTGCTCTTTTTTGTATCTAAGCTTCAGCTTTAACAATTCCAGTAACTCAACTTCTCAACAACGTCCCTAGTTCAGGTCAATGGTTCCCCATTCTTGCTGAGAGCAGCCTCAAGTCTTCCATCTGGCATCCACCAAAAGATCCTGTATATTTACATTAGAACTATTTTGATGAGAACAGGCTATTAAGCCTTATTTCTCTAAACTAACATCAAATCAAGTGTGAAGGTCCCTAAAGTCTGATTCTCTACCAGATTTCTTGGTAACTTAACATAATTTCCAATGAAGTTCTGGATGAACAACACCAGTGGCATCATGCATAACGCCGTGCATAGAATTCCCACTAAAACATACCATACGGACAAAAGCGGAAATGTGTGTACACACAAAAAAATCCAGATGCATAAATCTGTGCGTTTGCCAACTTCCACGTTCTTCCGCTCCATAAATCCCGGTCAGCGTGAAAAGTAACATATGTGCGTACGCACTGTTTATACATGAGGTCCCAGGTTATGTCACTTGTGTAAATATTTCTGATTCTGCACTAATGGGGTGTATTGACAAGTTGAACAAGGCAGAGTATAGGAGTCAAGTGGAGAACTTTCTTTCTTGGTAGCAAAGAATGATGTGCAACTCAACACCAGCAAAACCAAGGAACTGATTATTGATTTTCACTGCATCAAAGAGCCTCTACACCCAGTCGCTATTCAGGGAGTGGATATGGAGATGGTACACTGCTGCAGTTACTAGGGAGTCCGCATGAATTACAGGCTGGACTGGTCTCGTAATACAGAGGAACTGTCCAAGAAAGGGCAAAGCAGATGCTTTTTACTTTAGCAGACTGTGTTCATTTAATGTGGGTAGTGACACACTTTACATGTATTACAACTCTGTGATGGCCAATGCAAGTTTTAGTGCTGTAGTGTGCTGGACCAATCAAGAGAAATCATTTCAAGAGAGGTCTACTGAATCAACAAGCTTATTAAAAGACAGGCTCAGTTACGGAAAATACTCTGGACCCACGGGAGGTAGTAGCAAAGGACAGAATGAAAATACTTATTTGGCTAATGCCTTTAATCCAAGATGACTTACAACATTTATGATACAATTGGTTACATTTTATTTTTGGTTTTCGAATTGAAGGAAAGGCAGATCAAGTGACTTACTTGCTCATGATCATACAGAGTCAATAGAAGGATTTGAACCCACAAGATCAGGGTTTGAAGTCCAAAACCTTAACCACTATACCACACTGCCCTCAAGAGAACTGTTACAAACAATGCTCTCTACCACATTATCTTGGAACACTGTCAGAAGTGTGTTAAGAAACAATATAACTATGACAGTATGTCTTTAGAATGCCTCACTGTGCCTGTTCCTGCTCTTATCTTTAACTTTATCAAGTTTTCTTTCTTATTAGTTTTCTTTCAATTTAGTCACTCTGGTTTGTATTTGTTTCTCAAAATAATAATAATAATTATTATTATCTATTATTATTCTGAACGTTATTATTATTATTGTTTTTATTATTAGTTAAACATCTATCTATCTATCTATCTATCTGTCTATCTATCTATCTATCTATCTATCTATCTATCACTTCTTGCCAAATTTCTATGTTTGGATATTCTTTTTTGTGATCAATTGCTTTTGTCTTGCCACCTAACCCCACAGCTCTGATGTTTGGAGAATACAGTACACAGAGTTTGGACACAGACAGGTTAAACAACTTGCTAAGGGTCATGCAAAGAATGGGTTGGAGAGATTGAATCAGTAGCTTTGTGGTTTAGGGACCAGCACCCTTGCAGCAAGGCACAAATAAAAGCATGACTTTCTTTTCCATTAATATGGTGACACTTCCCATCTGCACATGAAGAGTGTATTTTAATCCACCACAAAAATTAATACGTTTACACTTTGTATCAGTGTTGTCAGTACTTGGATGCAGTATAATTTAGTCAACTAGCTTAAGGTTAATGTTATTCTCCTGCAGTGTTTCTGTTATAGCAGAAGACACTTAACTATTTCTTCATGTACTGCCTACTTTGTCCATCACCTTCTGTGTTTATCCTACAAGACAGTGACCTGAGTTTTACTGTTAAAGTATATACAGTGGATATTTAAAGTGAAAAAGACCTTGTAGAAAGTTCAGCATAAGCTGATGTAAATGTTGAAATCAAGATAAATAATCTTTTTCACATTTAAAAAAATGCAGTAACCAATTATATTTAAGTGAAAACATGACAATTTTTAGAAAAAAAAATTGTTAAACAGAAACAAAACTTTCCATGCCATGTTTGTATAATTGTGCACACCCTTTACATGACATACATAATACAGTATAATAAATACAGTAGAAAGCATTTTAGCATGGCTTACTGTTTCTTGCAGAAGAGCTGAGGGACTCTTAATATCGTATTAGAATTGTTATAAATAGTGGAAGGACAACTGACTAAAAGCTATAACCTAAGAGAAATGTTATCTGTTGTAAAATTCATAACAAGTATTCCTTACATTTTATCAAAATATACATTGGGTGTTTTAATAACTGTACTTGAGCTACATGCTGACTGAAGATAGTACTCCCATACTGACATAACATCATCATAAAATGATTTTTTTTTCTGGATTCTCCAGAGTACAGGTATGAAGATCATTATACATGCATGGGAACATCTGTACAATGTAATAATAATAATAATGATATAATTAAACAAAACAACAGACCTAAAATCACCTTACAATACATTTACAACAATCAAAATACAATTAACAACCAGCATCAAACAGAAGAGTTATCATTAGAGTGAGAGCAATTCAATAATAGCCCTATTACAGTAAGTAAAAAGCTATATGAATAAAAATATATTTTCAAAATGGATTTGCAAGCTACAGGAAAAAGACAAAATTTTTCATTTTCAAAGTGTGCTGCAAATTCATGGAAGCTTAAAAAAACATATCTTAGTGTGCCATGTCCGATTTTTGGGATTATTCAAATTTTAAGATAAACAAATGTGACATCTCATACAAGAACAACATTATGCAACATCCATTTGTTTTAACGGCAGATTTACTAAATTAATTCTGAGGTACACTGTGAAGTAGTACTATACATCCTGACCTTTAATGGCATGCCTGGTAAGAAATAAGTGGACCTTCACAAGAGTCTAAATCTGCCTTTTTTTCAGCAGCTAACACAGGGAGAATTAATATCGATAAAACAATGTGATGTTACAAAAATGATGAGCAAATGAAAAAGCATGCATATTAGCACTTTCTGGGCAGAATTTATTATCTTTAATATTAATTCTTCAGCAGATGCAATTAATGCTGTTTTTATTTTCTTTTTCAGCAAGATAACTTAAAATATGATTAAAATGGCACAAAAGTATTGCATTCTTTCACAATAATTATTTTGTTGTTTCATAAAAGTATTTCATTATTACCAAACGATATTGCCTAGTGTGGTCAGTATCATCACGTATACAGCTGGTCCTGCGATGGCAAGTGAGGGATAGATTAAGGATTTGCATATGTGCAATCAAGTGAAAAGAACTGAATAAAAGTCATAGTTTTACATTTAATCTTGTACTGAGGGGTAAATGTAAACCGCACAGTTTAGGATCAGAGGTAAGCCAGTGACATTCACAGCAATACTGAGTGTAACCAAAGAAGCAAACTGCTGCTGCCGATAATCAGGAGTTTGTATGGAAGGAGAGTGGAAGAAAGCATGTACCTTGCAAACAAGAGATAATAACTGAACCATAGGTATAGGCACACATTTAATTTTAATCAAATTAAAGATTAGTACAAATGTTTTAACTTAGCCTGAGTGGTAGCGCAGAGCTAGTATTCCTGACTCAAGGTGCCAGGGTCTGCATGGGGCTTGTATGTTCTCCCTGTTCACATCAGTTGATCACATGCTATGGACAAAACCAATGTTACTGGCAGCAGCAGGCAATATCACAGAATACTGGAAATGTGTCTGTAATATTTCTCAATTAAAAAAATGTTTAGTCTTTCATGTGTTGTGAAGCAAATAACACTTGTTACCCCAAACCTGAGTCTCTGAACAGTCAACTTATAAACACTTGCTACTTCAGGAGCAGATCACATTGTTTCAAACTATCTATAGTATACAGCTAGATTAAAACTAAAGACATATTTTATTTATAGGTTTCCGTTATTGAATTACACACAGCACACTTTTATGTGCCCTGCAAAGAACAGGTGTATCTTCCACCATTGTTGCTTCTTGCCTTACACCCATGCAATACCATTGCAGCGTGAGCCAGGAATGTTATTTCTGCACTATCACTCTGATGTTAAAACATCTGTACCAAATTTACAACACTCTGATTAAAATTAAATGAATGCCTATTACTTTTGTTTAGTTACAGTATTGTCCCTTGATTGCAAGTTATGTGCTTTCTTCACCTCTCCGTCTGGGGAGGATGAAAGCCACTATCTAAATCAAGGGGGCTGTATGGTAAACTGGTGTAATAAAAACAGAAATCTGTATGTTCACCCATTATTGCTTTTGGGGGGGTAGGTAGAAATAGTAAATGAAAATAAATACTTAGGAACCAAAGTAGAGAACAATTTTAACTGGAATGAAAATACAGGAAAATATTCTCTAAATACAATCAGTGTTTATTTCTCTTCTGTAAACTGAAACTATTTAAAGTAGGCAAGGACCTCATATTGTCCTTTTAATGCAGTCTGATCCAGTCTGTTATCATTTTTCAGTTTCATTGCCTAGTTTAGTGGTCTGACAAACTGAAATTTAAAAAAGCTCCTTCAGATTACTAAGCGTGCAGCTAAAGTTATTGAGGATGATGTAGATGATCTGGCAAGTGTGTGTCAGAGGACAATACTAAAGAAACTGGAAATCATCTCAACTGACGATAGGCATCCATTACATGTAGAACTTAACTTCAGGAAATCAGAAACGATAGTCGCTTTGAAAACTCACACAAATCGCTCCAGAATTTCCTTTCTTCCTAGTGCCATATCACTTTTTAATAAGTAATATTGGAGAAAAGGTTTGATATGTACCCTGAAACCATTTTGGTGTAAATATGTACTGTCAAACTGCCTTACCTTAACCTGTCTTGTCTCTTTTTGTTTTGTTTTATTTCTGTCTGTCTTGTTATTAGATGCAACTGAGAAGGCAAATTTCATGGTTTCTCATGCAAACATGACTAAATAAAGAAACCTCGCATTTTGAATCTTAAACCCTCCATGTGCATACCCTATTACTGGCAGCAGCAAGTTGCTTTTTGCCTTACGCTTACTGGCTATCAAGTTTGCAAAATAAAGGAATATTTTTTTTTTTCAAGTGGTGGGATTAAGTTTCCATATCACTTTTGCAGTTTGGAATATTTCAAAAACAGCAACCATAATAATAACAATAATAATAATGTAAAGACATTGTTACTGAAAAGTGCTGAACAAGTGGTGAGTGGCCAGTATATAAACCTCTCCCAGACACAATGCAGCAAATGCCACTTTCTCAGCAAGGCTCTTCTTCCGGTCACAGTGCAGTAGCTTGGTACTTCTTCTGCAATTCACGATTCTCAGCTGCTGTCCAGTAGAATCCTGCTTGCCTAGTGATTCAAGTGCAACCAGAAATTTAAAAGATGTGAGGTGTAACTAATCCTCTCTCTGTCATGAATTTATTGTTTTGGTAAGGACTTCACCTAGTAAAGTAATATCCTTAACTGCAGAGTTCGATAAGTAACAGTACTGGTACATTTTTTTATTCCTGCTTTTATGGCATATATTATAAGTAAACATTGCCCAATTAATTTTTTAGGCACATCCTGCATGTATTCTCCTTACTTGTGTGTCCATTTGCAGCCTGTGCATTAGGCTTTGGAAGCTTCAGTATAAGAAGCCAACCAGTTTCCATAAAATATATTATGTTATGAAATGCCTTCTTATTTTAATATCAGGTTTTAAAAAAGAGACTTACAAACTGGGGTAGAACCTTGATGTAAATGTATTTATTTGCAGCAAGTTTAATCATGTAACAGGCATTTCTTATGTGTGCTTTTGTGAGGAGAGCTTTGAGGGCCATTTTAAACTTGTCTTTCATGGATCTTGCAGATGCTGTAGGATTTTCTTAATTCCTAAGACCATACATGTCATTCTAATTGGCTTTTGTATTTTTATAATTATTGATTATTTAAATCAGTTCAGACAGGATATTTCAACATTTTAGACATGATGACTGCATAACTGATAAAAATCATTATGCTAATGTTAATAGTATAATTTAACATTAAATCATACATTTGTTGTAGGGAAAGCAAACATGCTGCCTTCTGGCCAAAAAATTGGCATTAACAGCACAGTGTTAGAAAAAAACCCAAAACAATAATTTAACTAATACAGATACCAGCAAGCTCAGTTATGAGTGCAATTGAATTAAGATCCATCCAAAAATTTACAAATCTACTGATACATTTTATATAAAAAATAAGTAAATGATATTTGAATTATTTATATTAGCTCAGTACTGTTGGATGCCATACAATATGTTCATCTTAGGCTTATACAGCATTAAGAAATAAGGAAAACCAGGTGATTTAAAGACGTTTATTTATCGTTGTGAAATAAATAATACCACTTCCAAGTACATTCATGTCATTGAATGATGATCACAAACATAAAGTAATGGCAAACAATAAATGAATTAGTTAAATGGGATGTAGCAATTGTTTTAAGACACGTGATCATAAAATAAAAGAAAGCATATTTTTGGAAGAAAAGTAAAAGCAATATGAGCAATGGGGTTGCTGCTTCGATTTTATTTTAAAATCACAGTTACAGGTGATAGATCCTGCTATAATGGACTGAAATTTACAGCAGAGGTTACTATTTACAGAACAATCTTGCCATGGACATAAATCATCACTTCACTGCCTCCAATGAATAATTGTACCTCAGAGACTTATTTTGCTGCAGAAACCTTCCCACATACGCTCACAGCTCCCTGGGGAACCCAATGTCATTGTGTTGAAGGCATTTTTATTTATTTATTCACTTCTCCTACACTAACAGCATACTTGACGGTTCACAGAAATGGACTCTGCTGAACTGGTAGCTGCTGTGAAAATGTAATGTCCTTGGCTCCCGTGTAATACAACAGAAGCAGCAGGCGAATATAAATGCACCAGTAAAGTGAAAATATTTCCTTTTCCCCTGCAATGCTAGTCCTGCTCATGCAATCATATAGTACTGTAGATTGTTCCACAAATTACTGAAAAGGACTGACTGATGCACTGCATACGCATGCTCATAAACAGCAATTTTGCTGAAGTGCTTATTGTCTTCTTTAAGCTTGCTGGTAACAATAGGTCATCCTGTGTTATCTGCTTATGGAAAGCAATACAACATTTACTCCCACTGTGCATTCATGTTATCTGCTTATTTGAAATGTCCATCTTATTTCCAAGAATGTGTTTGTGTGATAAAATACAATACGATACCAGATTACAGTATAATAGCTTTATTTGTATAGACTTCCAACATCTTATAATACTATTAGGGTATCCTAGGCTGGAGTAAAATATATTGTTTTTACCTTAAAAAATGTAAGCGTGTAGAAATCCAAAAAAGTTTTTAGCAGAGACCATTGTATAGTTCATTTATAAGAAATCAGTAGAAAGATATAGCGTTGGTATAAATACTTCAAAATGTTTTGGAGGTGTCCAGAAAAAGTTCCCACCTGAAAATGAATCTTGTAACCTGGGCCTAACATGGAAAACATGGCTAGAGATCTCATGGCAAACAACCACAGAAATGTTTAAGTTGGGAGCTGCAGAATAAAATTAATTTTTATCATTATGCAATATGTTTTTGTAAGTGCATGGGCCCTTGTATTCAAAGTTGCAGAAACATTAGAACTACCAGTAGTTTGGCAACTCCTAACCCTGGCCATGTGTAGACCATTTGTCAGAATCATAAGCTATTTATTTTCACTGACCAGTCAGGCAACACATCTTTAAATATCTTATAACAAAGATTTTCTGAAAATTAGGAGGAAAGACCAAATACTTTTACTCATTTGGAACAGAAAGGTTGAACGTTCAGTCTGCTAAATTAAAAGGACGTCAATAATACTTTATTTAGAGGGGAAATTGTTCTACCATAATGTTACAAAGAAGTAATCACTTTGCAGAGTAGTTAAAACAGAGGGCTCATTTTCAGGAGATCTGGTGCTTTCTTATATTGATTATTCTTGAATTATTGTACTTTTTTGTTATTAGATATTTCCTTTTTTGTTATGTTTTTATGTTAGCAGACACAAAGAAATGAATGTAGGAAATATTTTAAACATACTGTACTGCACTGTCTATATTTACATTGTTCATCAACATGAAATCAGCAATAAAACTCTCAGCATCTTTGTGCCATTAAAGTTAAGTTTCAGATATGCCAAATGTAATTCACAGTTTCTTTTATTTCTGTCTTTTAAACCCTGTAAAGGACACCAGGTTTCTTTAGACACTAGTAAATGGCTTTTTTTTAGCCCAATTACATGACACTGTGGGATTGGAAGCTGGAAGCTCCCAATGGTACTTGAAAATCATATATGCAGTATGCAGCATTTTCTATTTATATAAGTCACTAGGGGGTACTCCATATGAGACACCCTTAGGCAGGGGCCAATTGAGATCAGCCCTGGGAGCTGAGCAGGTAACTTTAATTGGTAGAGGGATGAAGTCTGAGAGCTTCTGCCATACTGTATAGAATAAATATTAGGAAAAAAGTACATTATACTTAAGCAAAAAATGGCCTAAAACAACATAAAAGAGTTGCTTTGCTTACTTGAGCCGGCTGTTTTTGCACTCTAGCTTTGATTGCCTTCTGTGCTTGCAAATACAGTTACATGGAATAAACTCTGCTTTTGGCTCAGCATGAATCAACTGTTAAAATATCTCAAGATTAAAAACTCTTTAGATGATAACTCCCAAAGTTCTCTGTAAGAAAACACCATGTAAAGACACACAACTGCTTAAACTCTACATACTCACGTGACTGTCTTAGGCAGCCTTTTATAATAAATTGTCTTGACTCCCTTCCCTTCTTTGGATTTGTCATGTATTCAGACCTTTATCAGCATTTAAAGTAGTTATCTGTGGTTAAATTGTTATTTTTATTCAACAATTTATGAAGGATTTATCTGTGGTTAAGTTGTTATTTTTCTTCCTCACATTATATGAAATACTGCATTTTTCTTGGAGTCTTGAAATCTTCATTAGTAGTTCACTTGTTGACGGTGGTTAGATGTTGGAGTCAAGTCTGGCACTCAGGGAGGTTGCTTACATTTTCTTTACAAAAACATCCATAGGGATATAAGGTTGTTGTTCAAGGAAGTATGGCATTTAAGCAATAACTTTATTTTTTTTTGTAAAGTGTTAAAACTACCATATGCTTCACAAAAGCATTAAATCATGGAATCTTCTCTCATCTCCTTTTCACTTCACTATTGATTTATAATTTGACTGTTATTAGTGGTTTTTTTATTAAACTTATATAAATCCATCCATTTTCTGAGCTTGATTTTCTGATTACTGGAATGTCAGAGTTAGTAGCCATTTACATAATTATTCCATCCATCCATCTATTTTCCAACCCGCTGAATCCAAACACAGGGGTCTGCTGGAGCCAATCCAAGCCAACACAGGAATCCCATCCCGGGCAGGGTGCCAACCCACCGCAGGACACACACAAAGGCCAACTTAGAATTGCCAATCCACCTAACCTGCATGTCTTTGGACTGTGGGAGGAAACCCACACAGACACATGGAGAACATGCAAACTCCATGCAGGGAGGACCCGGGAAGCAAACCCGGGTCTCCTAACTGCGAGGCAGCAGCGGTACCACTGCGCCACAGTGCCGCCCTTACATAATTAATTTACTGTATTTACATACAGTGCATCCGGAAAGTATTCACAGCGCATCACTTTTTCCACATTTTGTTATGTTACAGCCTTATTCCAAAATAGATTAAATTCATTTTTTCCTCAGAATTCTACACACAACACCCCATAATGACAACGTGAAAAAAGTTTACTTGATGTTTTTGCAAATTTATTAAAAATAAAAAAAAACTGAGAAAGCACGTGTACATAAGTATTCACAGCCTTTGCTGTGAAGCACAAAATTGAGTTCAGGTGCATCCTGTTTCCCCTGATCATGCTTGAGATGTTTCTGCAGCTTAATTGGAGTCCACCTGTGGTAAATTCAGTTGATTGGACATGATTTGCAAAGGCACACACCTGTCTATATAAGGTCCCACAGTTGACAGTTCCATCTGTAAGTGGAAGAAGTTCGAAACCACCAGGACTCTTCCCAGAGCTGATCGACTATCTAAACTGAGCGATCAGGGGAGAAGGGCCTTACTCAGGGAGGTGACCAAGAACCCAATGGTCACTCTGTCAGAGCTCCAGAGGTCCTCTGTGGAGAGAAGAGAACCTTCCAGAAGGACAACCATCTCTGCAGCAATCCACCAATCAGGCCTGTATGGTAGAGTGGCCAGACGGAAGCCACTCCTTAGTAAAAGGCACATGGCAGCTCGCCTGGAGTTTGCCAAAAGGCACCTGAAGGACTCTCAGACAATGAGAAACAAAATTCTCTGGTCTGATGAGACAAAGGCACCGCTCATCATAAGGCCAATACCATCCCTACAGTGAAGCATGGTGGTGGCAGCATCATGCTGTGGGGATGCTTTTCAGCGGCAGGAACTGGGAGACTAGTCAGGATAAAGGGAAAGATGACTGCTGCAATGTACAGAGTCATCCTGGATGAAAACCTGCTCAAGAGCGCTCTTGACCTCAGACTGGGGCGACGGTTCATCTTTCAGCACGACAACGACCCTAAGCACACAGCCAAGATATCAAAGGAGTGGCTTCAGGACAACTCTGTGAATGTCCTTGAGTGGCCCAGCCAGAGCCCAGAATTGAATCCGATTGAACATCTCTGGAGAGATCTTAAAATGGCTGTGCACCGACGCTTCCCATCCAACCTGATGGAGCTTGAGAGGTGCTGCAAAGAGGAATGGGCGAAACTGGCCAAGGATAGGTGTGCCAAGCATGTGGCATCATATTCAAAAAGACTTGAGGCTGTAATTGCTGCCAAAGGTGCATCGACAAAGTATCGAGCAAAGGCTGTGAATACTTATCTACATGTGATTTCTCATTTTTTTTATTTTTAATAAATTTGCAAAAACATCAAGTAAACTTTTTTCATGTTGTCATTATGGAGTATTGTGTGTAGAATTCTGAGGAAAAAAATGAATTTAATCCATTTTGGAATAAGGCTGTAACATAAAAAAATGTGGAAAAAGTGATGTGCTGTGAATACTTTCCAGATGCACTGTATATATTTTAGTATTTGTTTGCTGTTCAGTAAATGCCGGTAAGCAAAATTCTACAAGAAGATTGTGGAATATCTTTGACCCCAAATATTTAGTTAATAAATGATTACAGGTCAGGTCAGGTCAGGTTGGGGAGAATGCACTAGTACAGCGTGTTGCTGCATCCACCACGTGATGAAACAGCTCGGGATCCTGGTTGGCAACTTTGCAGACAGCCACTCGCGTCCTCAACAATGAGGATCCTGTGAGCCCAATCATTCTCAGGGAATCATGCTACATAACTGTAGTGCCGAAACCGACGGTCCCTCACAGTGCAGGTAATGTGCCTCATTTGGACTTCATGAGCAAGTTCTTATTCGTCACAAAGTCAAACCAGCGGTACCTAAGGATTTGTCCTAAGGATTCCAGTCTTCATCTCAGGTCACTGGATAGCATCCATGTCTCACAACCATATAGCAAAACAGGAAGCACCAGAACTCTTAATACTTGGACCTTCATCCTTTTGTAAAGATATCGGGAGCACCATACACCCCATTCTAGCTCCATGCTCTCCCAATCCGTCAACCAATTTCATAGGAAGAGTCACCAGAGACATGAATGTCACTGACATGTGAATGACATGATGTAACCTCTTACTGGGTGATAGAAATACATAAAGGAGATAAACATAAAACAAAGTACAAGTGATGCATTTGTAATTTATTATTGTATCAATTTTCATAAAATGAATTTAAAAAATAGTCTTTGCCATACCCCCAATCTTTATTGTTGCTATATGCTGTGTTAATACTTTGACACTAACAGGTTCCTTCCCCAAAGAAATTATCAAGAAACACCACAGATAGCACTGTTATTATGCAATATTAGATTTAAACATTTCTGCAAAAAAAGAAAAAATATATCTACTAAGGGGAAAAAAACAAGAAGGAAGGAAATTTATTTGGAATGTGGCTTTAATGTTCAACAACAGCTTTAGTGAATTTCACAAGTTTACCAACAATATATTATTAATTTATGAATGAAAGCTGTGATAGCCCAAACACAGATGCCTGATGGAATCCGCTGATCATTCACCTCATGGAAACCATTCTGTTCTTCTATGTACTTTTTGTCTCCAGTTTATTAGCCTACAGTGTTTAAAAAATCAATATATACTGCAGAATACAAAGAAAAAAATAAGCATGTAATGTTATTAGAAGAACCATGTTCTGTTTAAAAAAATATAGTTCTTAACGGGAAGAACTGGAAATTGCGGCAAGTGGGAGAAAAATCAAGAAGAACTATTAGGGATAGCAAAAGACAATATGAATCCATTAGTTCAAAATGCTTTATACCACAATGAACACATTTGTATTTTCATTTGATCTTCTGACTTACAGCCTGGCCTATCCATATTTAAATATTTTACTTTTCATAATACTTCAGGAAACATTTACTGATTTTAGCACTCTGTTGTTTGCGAATTGGCCTTAATGCACTGAGTGATATTTCCACTCACCATATCTAAAAATAAGATGTAATAAACTTACAGTGTCTGAGGGGTAGTAACATCACAGAGAATTAGACCCAATATAGTGTCTTTCCCAGTCACAATATGTTGACTTGTTGACAAAATGTTGACTTGCATAAGTATGCCTGTGTTGTGCTTTTTGACAAGTCTTGTCATTCCTGGGGTGAATGGTTGAACAGAATAAAGTGGCTAATAAATTAAATTAACTGTTATATACTAGATTTACTCATGCATAGCTATGTTTATCAAAACCATACTTCCACAGTAATTAATTATGTTTATTTCACCACATGTGCAATCACAGAGAGAGAAGTTTTGGGATACTGTGGTATTTTTTTATTCAATTCAGTTAAAATGCATAAATGAGAAAGAGGGTAGGATTTAACACCAGGTTTCTCAACACATTTTAATAAGAAACATGAAGTTACCCTAATTAAAAACAATCTGCTGCCTTTAATTTTGTACAATTTCAATTCACTCAAATCTGTAATACATTCTGAGATTAGAAGACAAAGTAAATTTTTAAAATGTCTCAAATGTTAGCTTTAATTTAACTTATACTGATTTCTTTAAGCAATTAAAATACATTCTATTATAAAAGAAAAAATACATAAAATATGAAAAAAGTTAGTTTTTCATCATTTGAGTTGGGAAAAGAGCAAAAAATCATAACTAATGTGTAAACGAAGACACAAACAGGTCACAGGATTTGTGTTTTGTTCAATATTTATTTGATGATTTTGTGTTCTCTCTCTCTTTTTTCATCCCTCACATTTTTATTTTTATTTATCACATACATAAAGTATGTACATTTTGGTCTCATTTGCATCGTATATGGAGGGTCTCTATGAAGTGCTCCCTATTAATCTAATATATAAAGCAGAGTCAATGTATGTTTGTTTGTCCGCCATACAAATCTTCACCGGGTGTCCGATCGGCACCAAACTGGGCATGGGGCTCCTTTGTGACCAGGAGAAAGTCATGGGGTGTGTTTGGTTCGGAAAAATGTTCGTGGTGAACCGCGGGGCACCTTTTCACTGACACTATGTTCGGCACAGGTCCCCGTAAATAGGATGGCCGCACGCTGCAACAGAAGTTCACCGCGGTGCTATCTAGCAGCAGCTTTGGTCTCTGTGCGTCGCTCTAAACCCATGTTTCTTTCAATTGCCAAGAGATGGCAGAAGTGTCCAAGTATGAGAAGGCCAACCGTAGACATAGAATTACTACATGCCGCATCACCAGCACCATCGTATGTCAGCGTCTCCACAACATTGCAAGTGGCACTACTGTGGAGTGAAGTAATGGATAAAGATGCCTCACACATGTGCTGCTTGGGATTGTACAAACTGCTGTATGCTCCAAACCAGATCCCGGGGGATTACATTTCATAAGTAAGGCTGAACAATTGTTTTGGTTATATTTCACTATTAGAAAATCCCATTTTATAATCTTAGCACTCAAGGTCACGTTACAATAAAATTAAACAACATTACTGTAGTAAAAAGAAAAGTTTTGAGGGCAGTTTAAAAATATGTTATTGAATCGAGCTGACGTATATGAGATGGAAGAGAATTCCCGAGTTGAGGAGCACAATGAGAGACGCTCGAGCTCCCATACCACTGTGTCTAATGTGTGCTACAGAAAGTACAGCTGCAGATGAGAATCTGAGTGAGCCTGAGGAGTGTCAGTCTGTAAGAGATCAGTGAGGTTCTGGAGAGCTTTAAATGTTCAGAGTGGTATTTAGTATTGTATTCTGTAGTTAACAGGGAGCCAGTGAAGTTGAGAGAGAATCGGTGTGATGTGTTCAGTGGATTTAGAACAGCAGGTTATTATCCTGGCAGCGGAATTTTAAATAAGTTGTGAGCGATAGATATGTTTTTGTTGGGTGCCAGATAGAATAGCATTACAGTAATCTATACTTGAGGTGACTCGGGCATTAACCAATACGCCAGTACTGTCTTCAATAAGAACAGGACAAAGTCTAGAAATGTTTCGGAGATGGAAGAAGGCAGTCAGAGAAATGTTACCTATATGGAAATAATTATTTAATAATAATAATGATTATTATTATTTAATAATTGCCATTATTAGTGTATAAATAATTATAAATAATTGCATTTAAATGATTCACCAAAATCTGTTGTATGTAAATGATACTGTTTTAAACGTTATTGTTTTTTTCATCAGAAAACCTGGTTTCCACGTCTACCTGTATTGGTTTAAATGGCACTTTTGCCACTCTCAATAGGGCAGAAGCGCTGATGTATCGTGTCAACTGTGCAACACAGTGAATGCAGCGTCTGTCTATATATGTCTATGAGTCAGACTGCTTTGATCAGTTGAAAGGGAACTGCCGTATGGATGTAAAACGTGAACGACCCAGTGCGCATGACCAGCTACCACACCCGCATTTCCACATGTCACACTCCCACACGCACTGATAGTGCTGTATTTCATTCACCAAAGTCCGTTATATTTGCTTGCTTTCTGACTCACAGTAAGCGTTCAGTGTTTCTCTTTCTGACTGACTGGTGCTATTTGTTCACTTTCCGACATATCGTAAATAACATACATTCATCTCACTGTGGTGCTTATTCCATACGTAATACCATGTAACACATTATAATTGTCCTGCTTTTCACTAATATACCCATGCCACCGAAAAAAAGACGCATAATTGGAAAGTCCACTTCAGATGCAAGACAGTCTATTTCAAGGGCATCTGAAATGCCACAGCAGACAGAATCCACAGTGGAGGAACTTGCAACAAAATGTGAATCAAAAAACTGTTTATTCTATATCTATGTTTTGTTTCCCTTATTGGTAACACTTTATAATAACTGCACACTATGAGGCATTAGTTAAGCATGACTAAATACTTTGTTCATCATTTAGAAAGCATCGCTTCCACATTAATTGGCATTAGCAACCACTTTATAAATGCCATTATAAATGCTTTAGTACTGATCACAAAGCATATTTATAATGTCTTTGATAACTGCATTTACGATGCTTTATTAATGATCAATTAACTAATAATTAATATTTTTCAAAGAATCAGTACTAAAGCATTTATAATGGCATTTATAAAGTGGTTGCTAATGCCAATTAATGTGGAAGCGATGCTTTCTAAATGATGAACAAAGTATTTAGTCATGCTTAACTAATGCTTCATAGTGTGCAGTTATTATAAAGTGTTACCCTTTTAGTTGGGAAATTCAACGATTATAGACTCCCGGGCAACATGGGGTACTCCTGCTATTCTTATATACAGGGTGCGGCAGAAATAACTCCCACATTTCAAAGGGGGATTGAAAAAAAATGCTACAAAGTATCACCAAAAACTTTTTATTTTCACCAAAAACTTTTTTTACTTTAAGTTTTAAAAATTATATCATCCAAATGTTGGCTTTGACAGCTGATACACATTTGGAGCCTTTCTTGGAAGTTTTCCATCACTCTCACTAGCCCCTTCAATTTCTTCTTGAATAGCCTCCTTTAGTTGGTCCAAGGACCGAGGACGATGTATGAAAACCTCCTGTTGCCCTTACTCTTTGAACCCACAGCAAAATCGTTTTCCAGTCTGGAACACTTTCATTAGCATGTAAACCAAACCACGTACGAAACACCCTCTGCGTCGCAGCTGCAGATTCACCATTTTTGAAAAAAGCCTCCACTATAAAGCCTCGATGCTCACCCAACCACGGCATGGTGATGATTGAAAACTTTATTATGTACCGTACCTAACGGAACGGACCGCACCCCTCTACCTGCTTTGGGACCTCACAGTGATTTTTCAAAATGTGGGAGTTATTTCTGCTTCACCCTGTATAAACGTGTGTGTGTCTGTCCGGCCCAGAAGTAAGAGTTGGAGTTGGAGTAAGGGCTCCACCTCCAAGGATACACAAGTGAGGCCAGCACATCGGCAAAGCAAAACCTCCGAAGATAGACAAAGTCACTTATCAGCTAATACATAAACGAGGCGAGCACATCAGCAAAATGGTATCCCTTTTACTTTTCCTTGCGCCGCTAAAACAAAATGAGGGGAACACACTGGCAAAAGGAAACCTCTGAAGAAAGGCAGTCGCTTAGCTGCTAATGCACAAGCGATACGAGCACATCAGAAACACAAAACCTCCTAGGAGAGAGATGCCCAGAGTAGTTCCTTTCAACCACCTGACATCTCTGCATTTCAATTTTTTTTTCTGACGATTTCAATAGTTTCTAGGAGCCCCGTGCTTTTTACAGCACAGGCTTACACAGCTAGTATATTATAAATGTATAGCTTGCTATTTATCTAGAATATAGGTGCATATGTAAACATACAGAACCAGGTTGGTTCTTAAGTGTACTTGCAAAGGAAATATGTCACACTTTCAGTACACTAGCATGGACACTTTAAACTTACAGATTCAATGAAAAAGAGTCAAGTTATCCATGGCTTAAATGAACAGTTAAGATAGTTTGTCTAGTTTCTTCACTTAAAAGAATGCTGTGAAAAGCACATTTTTTTAATTTGATATTCTTAATTAATTTCCAAGGGGAAATTGTCTTTTTGCATGACCTTTTGAGGTCAGAGTGCAGTATTAGCCATTGTACAACCATCCGTGGAACAATTTTCAGGTTAAGGGTCTTGCTCAAGGACCCAGCGGAGTAGGATCCCTTCTGGCAGTAATGAGATTTGAACTGGCAACCTTCCAGATACCACCTACTTAGCCTCAGAGACACTACTCCACTGCAGATATTGGTGTGATATACACCATTCTCAAATTTATTTAAAGGATTTTTTATTAATGTAGTAAAACATTATGTGAATCTTACACATGCTTTATTGTATGAGTATGTTGTAGAATAAGAACAATAAGCTGGATACCTCACTACTGACTTTTTTCCTCTAGCTCCTGTGGAAGCCTATATAGTCCCTATAAATTGTAATAAAAATGTCATCGAGTAATAATAAATACTTAAAAGATCCTGCATTAAAGCAAATTATTGTTTAAAATATGTAATTTTTTTTAACAAAAATAACTATTCTGCAAAGACCACTAATACTTCTGATCTGAAATGTACAGTCCAGTTCAAAAGTGTCAATGATGGTTAATGTAAACGTTGTATGTTCTACATGTGTATATACACATTTACCCTACGTTATGTAATTTTATATAACATACTGTAGATATTTAAAAAAAAAAGCTTGCTTCGTCTTAGCTTGGTGTTCTCTATGGCTCAGACTGTCATGTGGATACTATTCTCTCTGCATGCATCTCATTGTCTCAGATTTTTTCTTCCAAAATGTGTCCATTTAATTGTTTTTAGGTGGTGAAGTTGTTTTTAATTTCTGAAATGGACCAGAGTAGATACTGGATGCTTTGATCAGAATTCCACAGCTGTTATTGCTACTCCCCATCTAACATACCAAACTGTGATTTTAATTTCCACATTCTGGTAAATATGCAAGATTATGTGATTCCCTGTGTACTCCCAGCAGACCACATAAACATTTATTCAGTTTTTTACATTAGTTTTTTCCAATGCAGGGTGGCAGAGGTCTGGAATGTATTCAGACTGGCATCAGAACTGAATCAGGAGTGAGCCTGGATGGCATGTTATACTGTCAAAGTAGCAGTTAATCTCCAAGGTGGCCTAGTTCACCATCTGCAATTGACCTGACTGCTGACATGAACACAGTGTGGTTTTATGGTGTTTACATTCCTTTACAAAACATACACGGTTAGTTCTCATACACATACCTGACCCAAATCTGCACAGCTGAGCAGAAGGCAGATGGTTAAGGTTGGGCAAACTGCCAAATGTCTCAAAATAATAAAAGAAGTGTCATCAAACATTTTAGTCACATCTTCGAGCAACCAATCCCCTAAGTAGTGGTCTTTCTACTGCTTCCCTCCTACTAGACTTCACAGATTGAGGGATCAGTTTCAGTCACCTTTTTATATCCAAATAAACAATGTGACCATTTAAAGAGAGGCAGATTTTAGAGAAGTGTTTGTTTATACTTTCTTTTATTTCTTAAGAGTTTAAGAAGATTGTTTGCAAAATAAAAATGTTCAGGTATCCAACCTTTATCCCTAGTAGCTACTGTATGTTTTAAGTGTCGGCTCACAGTGACGACACAAGTTCAATTTCTTTACTCAAGGCTGTAGTCTCTTTATTGTTGCTTTTTGTAGCACACGACACACATCTTCTATATGTCTGATCATGGAGCATCATCTCCTTCTTCCTGATGTCTGCTGCTGCTCTTCCCTGGGCCTGCATCTTCTTTCTCTACATCTTTGTCCTTTTTTTTTTATTTTATTAATTTTATTATAATCATTCCATACAAATAGATCCATTTTTACAAAAAATAGGATTGAAAACAAATCGACCCCCAACCCTGAGAAAGAGAGCATGGCCAACGGAGTAAAACTTAAAGCTTGTAAACACACCTAAATTGATGAGTTTAATAGGACAATAGAGATGAATGGAGAAGAAAAAGAAATGCGGAGATAATTATTTGCTCGGTGCTTTAAGAGCTTATTCTAAAATATTATTAATTAGATCCTGCCAGGTTTTGAAAAAGTTCTGCACAGATCCTCTAAGTGAGAATTTGATTTTTTCCAATTTCAAATAGTATAAAACATCAGTTACCCACTGACTTACCTACAGTAATCTGTGTAAACACGTTGTTAAAACAGAAACGTTTTCTTATTTTAGTAATAAATGTTACAAAATGTAAGCATAAACTATAGAATGTGTGAAGCCTGAAGTCCAAAGATCAAATAAACACTTTCACAAAAGGTTCAAGGATGATACAACAGCTTCTGTGGTGTAGCGATAAGATTACTGTAGAAACAGAACACACATGAAATGCATGTGTTCCAAATAACAATCTATTATTTCCACTCTAAAACTCCAGCACTTCACTCCCAGATAATCAAACAAGGCATGAGCTGGGAGAAGTTTGTGAAAGTTCTGCAATGTGGGGGGGATGGAATAGCAGGCTGCTTGCTGCTTGTCTTAATCGGCACATTTACAGGACAAAAGACGCTGGCGGAGAGGTGTGAACGGATTTAAGGTGGGCCGGATTTACGAGTTTTTTTGGTAGGCTCTGGTAATTCTACTGTTAAGCGAGACAGATGTGCTCGATATATAATTTTGAATTGAATAATTGTATGCTATGCGCATATGGTGCTCGAGTGAATTCTCTGTATTGCTACCTTACACTCCTTTTCTGATATGTTGAGTGAGAGTTCTTTTTCCCAGTGTCCTCTTGGATCTTTGAAAGGGAGGGACTGTAAAATAATTTTATGTATTGCAGAAATGCTGTCTGAGTCCTCAAAATTGAGCAATATTTTTTCCAGCATAGAGGAGGGTGTGAGATGAGGAAAATCGGGCAGGTTTTGTTTAACAAAGTTTCTAATTTGAAGATAGTGAAAGAAATGTGTAGTTGTAAAGGTAAATTTGGAATTGTAATTGTTCATAGGATGCTAAGATGTTGTCTATATAAAGATCTCTAAGTAATTTAATCCCAAATCTTTTCCAGATATTAAAAACTGCATATGTTTGCAAGGGTTGAAAAAGGTGGTTCTCTTGCAGAGGTGCCACAGATAAAAGATTCTCCATCTTAAAATGCTTTCTACATCAGTTCCATATTCTAAGTGAGTGAAGCACAATTGGGTTATTAGTATATTGGCGATAACTTGCATTTTTTGGGGCACAAAGCAGGGAATATAAAGAAGTACTGCAGGATTTTATTTCTATTGCGGACCAAGCCTGTGTATGTTCATCTATTTGTGTCCAGGTTTAGGTCATTGTAGGGTCGCGCTTTAGATACGTGGATGTTTTGAGAGCTTTATGTTTACTTGTGATATTTACCCCTAGGTATTTAAACTGATCTGCAATGATAAAAAGGAGGGTGTCCAATCTAATATTGTATGCTTGAGAATTCAATGGAAAGAGTACACTTTTATTCAAATTAATTCTGAGACCAGAGATCTTTTGAAATTCTGTAAGTGCTGTTAGGACTGCAGGCACAGTATTTTGTGGATCTGATATATACAGTACCATATCATCTGCATATAGAGAAATTTTCTGTTCCAGTCCTTCTCTAATAATCTCCTTTATCTGAAAAGCATTTTGCCAGTGAACTGCCAGTGGTTCAATGGCGATTGCAAACAGCAGTGGTGACAAGGGGCATCCTTGTCTGGTACCATGTTCTAGTTTAAAGTAGTCTGAACAAATGTTGTTAATACAAATTGAAGCTTCTGGATTGGTATACAGTAGTTTGATCCATGCACAAATGTTCGGGCCAAGCCCAAATTTCTCTAATGTAGTAAAAAAGTAGTTCCATTCAATCATGTCAAATGCTTTTTCTGCATCCAAAGATAATAATATCTCTGGAGTGTTTGATTTTGCTGGTGAATATATTACATTAAACAGGCATCAAAGATCTCTGTCCTGAAAGTGTGGCTTGTTCATTTCCTCTGTACACTTTGAATGCAAATTCTCACTTGCACTCAATATGCAATACACTTTAAGTCTTTTCTTTGCCCATAATAGCATAAAGGCCTGCCTTTCACTTCCACAATTTCTGAGCATTTATCTTTAATAAAGTCGCTCCTCTTAAAAAGGGTTTCTTAGTCTTCCTACTAGTTTATCAAGTGCTAAACTCAAAGGCATCTTTCTCACAAGCCTGGCAATTTATTCTGGTCAAATGGTCACATATATACCCATATGAGCTTCTTCACGTCTGTTTACAAATGAGTCAGAACCTCATTGAACACCTCTTCTTAGAAACAGCTGTTTATCCAAGCAGCCAACAAGAACGGCATGTGAAAGTTTCTCATCCTAACCACAACAGCACATTGGGAACCTGAGGTCTGTTGAAAGGGTTTCCTGTGTCCTCATACTGCTTTGGACATGCCAGTTATTCTGAACTGCCAGGCATTATTAGATGGCTTTGTTCCAATGTTCCTTCTAATTATTGGTATCTTAGTAACCAGACTAGAGGAATGAGACTGGAGACAGTGGATAAGCCCTTAGCTCCCTTATTCCTTGACTGTAAAGCAAAACATTTCACCAGAAATGTAATGTCCACACTGTCAGGACATAAAAAAGAGAAGAACTTTATCTGTCCATTATTGAAGGGGCTCAAAAGTAATAAAGAAGGGATTAACAGGACACGCCAAATCAGTACCCACTGAATACTCACATTTGCCAATGTCTCGTCTCCCTAGTCTGCCTCCCCAAGAATTTTTTTTTTTATAATAGAGAGACAAGTATTCAATTTTCAACATTCACTAACAGCTGAAATTATGAGGGAGGCAGCCAGCAAGGTGATACAGATGATATATATACATATACAGGTAAAATTCCATTACAACGAATATCTTTACAACAAAATTTTTATTACAGCAAAGTATTTTTATGGTCCCAACAGTTTCCTCATATGACATGAGTCTATAGAAATCTCATTACTACGAAGTACATTCAGCAGATACTTTCATTGCAACGAAGTGCCCAAAAGACCTTGAAATGCCTGAATGAATCATCCACAGAGCAGTTAGTTCTGTGGTCGCAGCTCAGTTGTGCACAATGACCCCAAACAGAAACATTGTAAATTTTTCTCTTTTATAAATTTTCCTCATACTGTTTTTTTGCTTTTTTTGTTCTTGGTGGTTTTCAGTGATACCTTTTGCTTATTGCTGGTTAACATTTGAAAAACATCCATTGGAATTTAACTCATTGTCACCCTCCTATAGAAACGACAGACACAAAAAAAAGATAAAAGTTCATATTAGAAAAAAAAAACTTTACATTTTTCCAGCTCTCAATTGTGACAAAAAGAAAAAAGACGTTGCCAGTGAATTCGAAATTTCCCCATCGACACTGTTAACTTTCTTAAAAACACCAGGCAAAAAAAGAAGAAAAATCTCGAGCTGCAAACGTATGCGAACTACTGCATTTGAAGATGTCAAAAAAGCAGTTTTTATGTGGGTCATTGATGCTCGTTCAAGAAACATTCCTATTAATGTGACACTCATTCAAAAAAATGTGAGGTTTCTAAACTCTCTCGGGACCTCCCCCAACTGGACAATACACCGAAGAGCGTCCCGAGGTGTGATCACCACGTCTGTGGAAGACTGTTTATTCATTGCCAGGGCAACAGTAGGCTCACAGCTCTGCTGCGGCTCTTCACCGAAGCAAATAGAAAAGATTTCAATGATATATGCAGGGAACAGTATTACTTGGCCACTACCCTGGATGTAACCCTGCCTGATTGCTGTGTCTGTTTTTAGGAGAGTGGTAGATCACGCTACAATAAATAACCATGCTGTTCCAGTTTCAAGTTGAATAAAGCTGGTTTTGCTAAAGTACCGAGACTCAGCCTTGTGTTTTGGGGTGCAAGACAGGGACTTATAGCGCGACCCTGATCTTTTAGGATTTGCTTCTGTGGCGCTTCTCTGCAGCGCTGTGAGCCTGCAGTTGCCCTGCCTCGGCAACGGACAAACAATCTTCCACAGACGTGGTAATCACGCTTCGGGACGCACTTCAGCGTGTTGTGTTCCTTGGATGGTGGTGGGGGGGAATCCCAAAAGAAACCTTCAGAAACCTCATAATATGAAGAAAAAGAAAAGAATGATTTGGCTTCTGATTGATAATTGTGCTGCCCACAGCATGCTTCCACATTTAGATAATGTTCGCAGTGCTTCAGCCATTGGATTTGGGCATCATTCGCACCCTGAAAGTGTATTATCTCAAGTAAATGCTGTGAAAAATTCTCGTCAGCATAACTTGTAGACAGGAGGAGATTAAAATTAATGCAAAAGAAGATATTGAAATGACTGCAAACACCTGGACCTGGAAGTTAAAGAAAGCATTATAGTGACAAATACAGAATTTCATTACCACTAAATTTTCATTAAAACGAAATATTTTTTAGGTCCCTGGTAGTTCGTTGTAACGGAATTTTACCTGTAGTAAAAGAAACATAAATATACAAGGGAAAGGTCTGTGGATCCACTCTGTATATTGTAAAGGATTTTCTGAAGAGTAGTTGTCTTGCCAGTAAGTAGTCTATGGGGACTGAGTCGAAGCATGACTGTTAGGGAAAGGCAGGCGGTTGTCTTTATAATTGGTGGTAAGGAAGAGAAGGGTCCAATAGGGATTAGGTGGAAATGAGGTCAGAAGGAGGGTGTGGTCTGGAGGCAGAAGCCAAACCTGGTAAGGCTTCAGGTGGTTTTCCACCTTTACTTAAGCCCCTTGACTGCCTCCTATGCACACATGTGTGTGTGTGTGAGAGAGAGAGAGAGTTATAGTGTAGATGACAGCATATATTAAACCCAACAGCCTCTTATTCCTAGAAAATCCCTTCCTAGCTGTTAGAGGGTGCATTGTCCTAGAAGAAACATATGTGACCATATTGTCCCTCTGTGGATTCAGAAAGCTGAGGTGCTACCTTGAATACTCAGCCCTTTAAGAACAACTGAAGGCCTGAACATCAGAAAGGGGGAGTTCTAGCCTGATGTCCCTGAAGCAAATGGAAAGCCACCTGACATACTAGCACATAAGACCTTTTAATTGTTGTACATTCATTGTAAATCAATTTACATCCATTTTGCTCTGTTTTTATTTCAATTTTGTAATTTCTTTTATTGTTCAGTCTTAACATTATGCTTTTGACATCACTTTAGCGCTATTTTGGATTGCATTTTCAACATGATGATAAGCATTTTGCATAGTGGCAGCCTTTTAGTTATGGAAGAAAATAATGTTTTAATTTAACAAAAGGAGGTCTTTAATAAATAGCATTATTGTTGAACCAGAACTTTACATTAAATTTCTGAATACCAGTTAAAGCAGTCCCCAGTTTTTTATAGTTTGGAAATGTGTTCCCTACTCCTCCCACTCCATTAATCAATATCAACCTGCTTACTTCATGCCAACAAGAGCTCTGTCATGTCTGGTGATCCTTAGTTAACAAACTTTTATCAGCTTTATTGCATACAGAGATCATTAATTGTCTTATCAGTAACTGCCTGTCCTTGAAACACCAAAATATTCCATACCTATAAAGATACTTAAAACAACTACTATGAAACTCTTTAACCTCCTTAGCGTTACATTTTTGCTTGAAGAAACTTGTAAAAAGCTTTGCAGTTTTTGGCTTATAAAAAGACATATTTATTAAATCTCATCTTTCTACTGTGAAATGTGCAAAACACTAACAGTATAAAGTCAGAAGTATAGAATGTATAATAATGATACAACTACTATTAATATTACTACTACCACTACTACTAATAATAATAAAAATAATGCTAATAATATATATACTGCCAAAATGTGTCCTTTGTGTGGTATATCTTGAAGCACGGTGAAATACACAATCCAACATCACAGTCGGGATAATGGTACTGTAGTATTTAATTATTATTTAATTATTATTATTTATATATATATATATTTATTATTATAATTATTATTTAATTTAATTATATAATTCCTTGTGGATTTTCTTTCCAGACTGATCAGTTTTTTAACAGCACACTGCACATCTGTGATTGACACGAGTGTCACTTTCGGATTCATCAGAATCACTTTCAATTTCACTGCCTCACTTCGAAGTGACTCACTTCGTCATCACTGCTCGTATCACAATCAAGAGAAGAGCATGCAACCCCTGGGCTGCTGAAAAATGTTTCTTATGAAACACCATTATGAGGCTAGCAGAAGATATGTTTGCATCATTGCCTGGGTAATACTCAGGCCTGTCGCTTATGCAAGACACACCAGACATGCTTATATCATTTCCCGAGCAACACTCGACACTAATGCTGTTGGCACTTTTACAGCCTGAGTAATCCTCAAGTCTAATGCTTACACGAGACATATCTATACGGTTGCCCGTATGAGGCTCGGGACTGACGCTTTCAGCACTGTTTTCACAGCCCAAGTGATGCATTAATGCTAAGGAGGTTAACAGACATGAAACCCACTTCATTATTTATTGTTAAACAACATATATTTTCATAGTGATTTAAAGTTAACAGAACAGAATGCAAACCCTGAATAGACACATACAGTATATCCACATAAATACAATGCATATTGGAGCCTATATTCTTCCACATAGTTCATAGTTACTGATGGCATTGCTGGTATCACAATGCATGCCATCATTATATGATCACAGTATCAGATGGTTGTGTATAACCTTCATTATCTAAACTTTAGGATAGGCAGATGTTTAGAAAATATTTCCTGCACAGACATATAAGGTTTGGTTGTCTACTTTAATTATATTTTTATTTTTCTTAGGCTATACCACTGTAATTACTGCTTAGAGGTGAAATATTGTGTGGCTATAGGCGATTTGTTGTTCCACTCTATGCTGGTATATTTTCCTGTGTAAATGGCTAAACTGAATTCATAGCAAACACATCTATAAGCATCTGCAGACATTGGTTTGACAGAAGAGAAGTGAATGTTACATATTTGACTGATTCAATCCATATTGAGACAGTTTTAAAATGTCAGAATTATTTTGATGAGCACTTTCCTTATATTTTCACCCAATTACATACAGGAGATGTTCTGTAAGATCTTTCCACAAGGGTTCATGAACTGGGAGCTTAAATGAATATCACGTAAGCTATTTTGTGTTTTCTAGTTCATAAAATGGAGATTATGATATCACCAAAGAGTGGGGGCATGTTGCATGTTGGTTGAGAATTTCACTGTATTCTGTACATGTGACAATACTACTACTACAGTTGCTGTTACAAAACAGAGTTCAGAATTCATTGTTGGTGCAATAACTCATCAACATTTAACCTAAGACAGCACTAATGTTTTGAAGAGGGTAGAAGAGTTTCTGGCCTTTTGGGTAACATGGAAGTGCAGGGAATGAACCTGCACTGTGGATCGGAATTCAGAACACAAGTCACAAAGTAGTTGCATAGAGTTTGCTCATTCTTGTTTATATGAGGCACTCTTCTCCAGGCACTCTAATTTTTCTACCAAATTCTAAAAACACATAGGTAAGATTTGCTGGTGTCTCTGAAAGGGCCTAGCATGAATGACTATTGGTGTTTGTGTGAGTATTTCCTACGATGGACTAATGACTCCTGGATTGTACTAAGTAGTGATGTGATAGGCTCTGGCTACCTTGGACCCTGCACCAGGTTCAGAAAGTGATTGAAAGCAATTAAATCTTAACCAATTAAAATAAAATGCCAGGGGCCGAATCATATTTAAATCCTCATGTACACTTGGCTAGTTAAAAAAAAAGCAAATACACACTCAGACAACAGGGACAAAGGTATCCTCCTTATTTCCTTTTGGGCTGTGACTTTATGTTCAATGAGGCAATTAAGGTAAATGACTCAAACGTAATTGGGCACGCAAACTGGGAAGGCAAAGCAATGGAAAGTATGTCAGCAAAGGTGAAGAAAAAAGTAGAAGACAGGGGTTTGTTTATTACAGTTTAACATCATTAATGTTTCATTGTGCAATGGTGAACTCAGGAAGGCAAGCCTGAACTTCCTTGAGTGTGGTGTTCGTGACAGTGCCAATGGGCATGTACATTATTTATTTGCAGTCTGTGCCCCCATCTCTGCTTTCTGGGAATACTTTCAGATAGAATTGTTAATTAGAGCATACGTGGAACCTTTTCAAAGCATTTGGGAGCGATCCTCATTATTTTTTAATTCTTCCTTGTGTACTGTACTTCACTCATACCAATAGGGTTTGTTAAAAGCAGACTTTTTAATTCACTATATCACAGCTCCAGAGTTCTGGCTTTTATTGCATTCTTGGCTATTGTCTGTGTGGGATTGATCAGAGTGACTGAGTAATGGTCTGTGCATGAGTAGGAGTATGGAATGCAGCTGACAGGTAACCCATCCAGGGTCTGTTGCTGCTTACCACAGCATTGCCAGAGGACAAGCAGGCTTATGGTAGATATTCTATATAATTTCAAATAATGCATATGCATTTCTTTCATTAAAAAATATATATGTATATTGTCTGCTTGTACTGTTAAATTGATTCTATCAAAGTTTATTCAGTCATAAGAAGTGCTCATTAATTTATGTAACCCAGCTTAACATTAGTGAATTAAAGTTTAGTGCGATAAAAACTGGTAAACAGACAGTATATATTTCCATATTGATTTATAATTGGAATTCTGGGGCATTTTACAGTTTAGGTCTGCAAAAATTATTTTGTATTCTTTTAATCTATATAAATAGTACAGAGAGTGAGCTTAATGGTTAGTGTAATGGATCTGAAACCATACTGTTAGCTCTATGGTTCTATTATGTGTGTACCAGTAACGGCGCACTGCACGATAACGTGCAGTGAATACACTTGACTTAAGCATTCCTAGTTTTCATCCTCTTTCTCTGTACGTTTAGCATTCGTTTGCTCAGAGGTTGATGCGCTTGCTGCTTCCTGAGCAGCTCTTCTCTTCTCCACCACAGCAGCCCGCTTCTTCTTTTGTTTCATCGCCATCTTTTCGCGTTAAAACTTATTAAATCAGTGTTTGTGTTGCTATTACTTAGTATGTTTTCCTTCATTTTTCACTTAAGCTGGCACTTAAGTCTTCAATCTGCCTCAAGAATGATTTAAGCTATGAAGAGGTAGGGGAAGTGACAGGCGAAGGTGGTAGGGATGAGAACGGCGCCTGTACGCATGCGCCACACGACTGCCCTGCCGTCTGCTGCTGAGATTTGATTCTGCAATAAAATAAAATAAAAAAAAAAAGAGGAATAACCTTGGAGGTCAATCATCACCCCGAAAGCGGATAGTAGACATCACGTAGTATATGTGTACCAAATTTCAGGTCAATAGTTGAAACAGTTTGCGAGCTACAGGTGATTTAAAATCCTGGACAGACAAACGAACAA
>JANRMT010062842.1:25334758-25382946 GCA_026402145.1 Polypterus bichir lapradei
TATATATATAGTAGAAGGAGGACAGGCGTCCCAGCTGGAAAAAGGGGTGGGTTTGTCCCTGGATGGGACTCCAAAGAGGATCGACTGGCAGAACAAAGAACTTTGTGTCCGGCCAGTATCAAATAATGGGAGGACTAGTAATAGCCTTGTAAGGACCATAAGAAATCAGTAGGGACATCCACAGAGGTGCTTGAGATATGGAGTCCAGCCCTGCTGGGGTCCCTACGTGGCAGTATTGGACAGTGTCAGTGGCAGGACCTCCCTACTTTCCTTATGGGCCTGAAGTGCTCCCTAGAAGACCTGATATGGCAATATAAGTGTTCTTGGATCCGAAATAAAAGAGAGCCTGCTGCTTTACATGGTTGTGCTGGGAGCCAGCGGGCAACACTCAACTGAAGGAGAAAGAATTGTGTAATTATTATATATTTTGGTTAATTTCTGAAGAGATGATTGTGAAATGGTGCATTGTTGGAATAAATATTCCTTATTTTAACTGATAAGTTTACATGAGTATTACTGTGTCTCTTCAGATATACTGTATATTTATATGTAGCCAGTAGTACTAGGATGTTATATCATGTTAGCCATTATGGATGTAATGAGAAGTCAAGTAAAATGACCCCTTTTATTGGCTAACTAAAAAGATTACAATAGGCAAGCATTCGAGGCAACTCAGGCCCCTTTCTCAAAATGTATTAATCCATAAAAGGAGAAAATGAGTCATGTATCTTAAAATAGAGTTTATTCCTAAGCTTTTCAACAACCTATTTTCAGAGGAAAAATGATTAGACGTACAGGCATCAAAGGCAATATATAGCAAATTAGGGAGGGGTGTGTGTGTGCTGGGGGGGGAAATAAGGTTTAGTTTGGAGGATGTTGGAAATGAAGTGTTTTTTATTATTTGGATGTACTTTTTTTGTCATGCCCAAGTGTCTGTCAATAGCATTTTCATTTGATAGCCATGATTCAGCCAGCTCTCTGGCACTTTAAGTATTTGCCATGAATCTTACTAGCACTGTGTTCCAATTTTAATGTGTGTCTTGGCATGTGCATATTTCAGAGACTATGGGTCCTTCCTTCTGACAGCATTGTGATGTTTTTGTATGTTTATTGCGAGCGTTTTAGATGTTTGTCTCATGTATACAGCTGTTCATGCACTACATGGTATACTGAATACTGCATTCCATGTCTCTGCTGCAGATATTTTGCTTTTGGGGTTAAAAGGGACTGTCTGCAGAGTCTTTGCTAGTTTATGTGCTATTTTAATGCCTGATCTAGAGAGGATGCGTGCTGTACTTTCACATACTCTGCGGTGATAAGAAAGGCTGTACCAGGTAGAAAGGGAGATCAGATTGGAGTCAGTTGTTTGCTGAGGTCTGGGGTGTCTTCTATGTAGGCATTGCTTGATAAATGTCTTGGGTTAGATATTTGGTGAGAACAGATGGAACAGATAATGCCTTTCATTCTTTTTCATTTCCAACAGGTGTAAATCCTTCTGAACAATGTCCTAAGACAATTCTGTGATTGCTAGAAAAGTGTAATATTTTGTCTACATAACATTCCTTGCGATAAACACTCATAGTCAAAGTGCCGTTGTTACCTGTTTCAATGGAGATGCCTAGGAAGTTGATGCATTTGTTCCTTTGTCATTCGATAGTGAACTGAATTGTAGGGAATGCTGGTTGTGGGATTCACTCAGTTGGTTGCTTTTTGATATGACTTGTTGACGTAATGTAATGAAAAGTTTAGGTTTGAAATGCGTTAGAGTCACTCTTTCAAATTGCTGCATATCCAGTTTGGCTAAGAGTCCTGATAATGGAGATCCCGTTCGCATGCCTACTTTCTGTCTGTAGTAATTGAAAAACTCTATATGGCGACTGCTCTTCGTACAATGTGTGGACATGTCTGGTGCAATCTGTAACAACATGTTCAAAACACTTAAATCTTACATCTGTCCCATACTTTACCTGTTATGCACATGATGCCCTTATTAATTGAGCACATACTTACATGGGAAGGGCATTTTGATGAATTGGCTACTCATTGTACATGTTAAGAGATAAAACACTTTATCAATTTTTGGGCATAGTGTAATAAGTATATTGCATTTATCTTCCACAAGAAGGGGGTTGTGTTTTATTTGAACTCTTACAGAATGTGTTCCTAATACTGCAGTACAATAATAATCATATTTATTCACCTTCAGATAATGCTGTGTGAAACTGTGCATCTGATTTTGAAGTAGTTAATGGGTTACAACCTGAGATGCAGTAATAGCAAGATAGGCTCTTTAAAAATAACAATAGTCTGAAACCTGCTAAAACTAATTTAGGATTGTAGGGGAGCCAGAGCCTATCAAAACGGACATGAGCCAACACATGCAGACATATACACTAACTCAGGGGCCATTTGGAACTGCTAGTTAACCCTAATATACAGATTTCTGGGGAAATGGGAAGAAAACTGGAGCTTGTGAAGGAAAAATCATGCAGACATGGGAAGAATGTGTGAACTCAACACGGGCACAGATAGGACCTTTTATTCAAACCTAAGATTCTGAACTTGTAAGACAGTGGTGATTGCTGAGCTCCCATGTCCTCCTTACTACAAAATATTAATTTAAAATTTGGTTATTTTAGAGAATGTAATTATTAATTGCAGTAGTGATATCATCTGAGATACTGGATGCAATTAAAAACTTGATCAACAAATTGCTATGTTGAATAAAGCACTTATAGTCATTAAGATAACTTGCTGACATGCTATTCATGATTATAGATTTTCATTTTATTAAGAAAATGATGTCACTTATACAAAACGCAGTTCTTAAAAGACTTTAACTTGTTATCCTTTCACATGCATTTTTTTGATGCTCCTTCTGTGCCTAAAGTATTCTTGGATAGATTTTGTCTCTCTATACCACTTTTTCGGAGTAGGCCATTTAAAAAGTAGAAAGAAGGAAGTCTTTAGTGGCAAAGAACACCCTGTGAATATTGTGAGAATTGATAAATAGCCCCTTCACATTGAAAAATGCATAATAATGTGCTGTGCACCAAATATAATTTGTTTTCTTTCTTTCTAATACACTTTGAAATGGAATTGATTTAATTTAATTGAATTACATATCAATATAAAAATATATCAATTTCATTGATTCATAAAGCTCCTTCAGTCCAAAATTCAGACTCAAACTAAATAAATAATGTTCTTGTACCAAATCACTCAATCACCTTACACCTTGTATCTCTTGAATATACTGTACTAGCCCAGGGGTGGGCAAAGTCGTTCCTGGAGGGCTGCAGTGCCTGCGGGTTTTGTTCCAACCCAATGGCCTAATAAGAAGCACTTATTGCACAAGTGACACTTCTGCTTCATTTTAGTTGACTCGCTCATTAAGATTTTGAACTCTCATTGCTTATTTTAGTCTTAAAACAGCTGTATTCTCGGTTTTTAATTGCTCCTTATTAGCAATAAAATTAGCAAATGACTAAAGAAAGCAGCAGTTCTCCATTTAGCTTGTTACCATTGACACCTCTGTGCATTTATCATGCACTATTTGGTTTAATTAAATACTTGGAAGAAAAGTGAAGAGAAAAAAGTGAAGGACTGAGAATTACTCCTCCGTTTTAGACTTCAAATCATTTGGATGATATTCTTAGAAAGGGGAAGAAAATCTAGAATATGAGAATAAGCTGACATGGCAGAGTTAAAGCACTAACAAGCCATGACGTTTAATTATTGGCAAGAATTGCTTTCTAATTAAGCAACTGGGTTGGATCAAAAACCTACAGCCATTGCGGCCCTCCAGGACTGACTTTGCCCACCCCTGTACTAGCCTGTACCTACAACGCATTGTTTCATCCTGCTATATGTCCACAAATTATTCAAAATTCATTTAGTTCAAGATTCAGGACAAATGTATTGTAATGTCTTCATAGCACTACAGGATTACAAGGAGCTACAGTCTACAGAGTGCAAAGAATGAACCTACCCTGCATGTGGTTCCAGTCCATCACACGTCACACTCACAATAACACTAGGACAATTTATAGGCACCAAATGAAAAAAAACATATTTTTCATTTCTTTATTTCACGGTCACTTTTTTTCACATCAACAGTGATTAAAGGTATTAGGGTTTACATACATTGTTCCAGACATTCTTGGTAAAAGTGAAAGCTGAGCCTTTGAACGTTTTTAAATTTCTAGGTAACCTACAGTACATTCTCAATTACATCAGCGGTATGTACAGACAAAAACAAGATGGCAGATACAAATAGCCAAGTTAGTTACTGTACAAGGTTGCTTCACTAACGACCTGCAATTAATGAAGAACTCGGGAGTACAACTGCTGCTTCTGCAGATCAAGAGATGTTAGCTGAAATGGTTTGTGTATGCAGTAAATATCACAGCTGTATTTGATACTTTACACCATAGACTGGCTGGGTGAACGGGTGACTTAGACATAAAGAGTTAATGCAACCAACTATAGGCTGGAATAAACCTTACAAATGGAAAAACTGGCATACACATATGATGACTGTCCATTACTTGTCAAATTAACAAATATTTACATATTACTCAGGATTGCACCCCAGGCAGAACTTTTGAAAACATGGAAAATGACAATAAAGAAATCAGCTTTGGCATTTATTTAATTCTAAAAGGTGTGTTTCAAAATCTGGTTGCTTCAATATATATTTCTAGTGTTAATACTTGTGTCTGGGCATTTTCTCTGCATTTGCTTGAAAAAAATTAATTTCATTATGTCCCAAATATAAACAACATAAGATCTATAAGACAAAAAAAATGAAAAAGCTTTATATGTTATGATTGAAAGTAGCAGATATGATGTTCCTCACTTTTTGTCGGTGTGTTTATACCTGTGTTGACCAGCTTCAGAACAAAATTAATTACCCACAACATTAAAATGTGCATCCAAAAGGCAAAAATGTGAAAGAAATCTGCCTACATTTACAGAGTCTAATTTAGTTAGATTTTGGAGCACATGGGCAGGTGCCCCAACTGGGATTGGGCACGGGTCTTTAACTGGGCAGGGACCAATGTAGTGGAAGGACAGAGGGTAACAACCTGGCAGGACTGCATGCTCCACCAACACACTAGGTAGAAGGCTTCTTGAACAAAAATAGCTGTATGGACACCTGCCAAGGCATGCTGGGAACTGTAGTCCTGTAGGTAAACCTTGTTAGGTTCTGGGGGTGCTGCAAGGATTCATCATCCCTAGCACCGGGAATACTCCTGGGTCCAAAGTAAGAGAGAGTGCGACCTCAACCAGTCGTGTGGAAGAAATAAAGCTTGCCTGCAGGAGTGAAAGGAGAGAGGAAAAAGAATTTGGTTGTGTGTTGGTGTTTATTAAAATAAGCCTTTGTGTATTTATAATTTAATGTAATTTATAACAATAATAAACCTTACTTTTCGCACCTAGGACTTGTTCTTGTGTGGTTGTGTCTGAGGTTTGGAGTGCTGCAGCGCCCCTCTGGTGGTCACTCTTTAAAAAAAAGAGGAAATTGACAAAGTTATTCTTCACTATTCAATAGTAAATATACTTTTGTAAGTATAGATTTCAAACAGCAACAAAACATGTCCATGTGTTAGACAAATATAACAATGTTTTTTAAATGCTTTGTAAGTGTTATGTAGCATCTGCATATTAAAAATATTAGCATTATACTGTATGTTATATTTCACCAATCCTTTCATTTTACCTTGTCAAAGTCACCAGGAGCATCTCTATATATAATTTTCATTTGGATCTTGACCTTTGTTTGAATGAATTAGAAGAAGAAGCACTAGATGGCAGTTGAGAGACAGCTAAAACATAGGCATTGCATTAAGAATCTCCTCCAGGCTAATACTACTGAAGACTGTAGTACTCCAGTCACACCTCAAAACACAGACATTCAAACTAAACAAATTGTTGTGCTTTAAATTAACTAAAGAGATCTTCATTTAGATCTTGATCTTTGTTTGTCCGCGAATTCCACGCATACGTAGACCACCTACCAGTTTGTACGTTGTTGTTACTGACGGATGTCAACAATGTGCCGGAATAACGAATGGGGTGGTGGACAGTTTTATGCTGGTTAGCTCCTGAGGCCTGGTTAGAGAATGAGATTTGCCGAAGATAAAAGGTACGTACCTACGTAACATATGAATGAAAGAAAGACAGTGGGTAAAATGAATGACAACGTAACAGCACGTTCTGGAAATTATTATTGTTACATTGTAGCCGGCGAGTGCTGCGCGTCTCACAGTTGTACCTTGGCTTGCTCACATGTCAGTGAAGTGATCCCTATTTATGCTTTAAAGAGCCTGGATACCTATGTGTCCCCCTTTTATAACCATTGCTCCGTGTATATTGCCTTACTCTTTGGATTGCCACAAAGCAACCTGAGAGATTGGAGAAAGGTTGAGAAGACATTGTGAGAGGAAATGATAGCGTTGTGAAAACGAGATGGACTATGAACAGACAGAAGCAGAAATGCTCCCACACCACCACATAATTACTATTCGGACAGTGATTCCGAGTAGGCCGTTCCTATCGAATCAATGTCCAAGGGCTTTCTTTTGTAATTTTGTTTCCCTTATAAAAAATCATAATGCTGTGCGACGATGGGCCCAGTTCACGACTGGCAGCCGCGTTTAAACAGGGAGCCCTTCACAGACAACTTTAACACGCGCAACGTAGTTGGGCGCACATGGCTAGTTGTATTATAATTACTGATATTTATATGACTTTTCAATAGTGCTCAGAATAGCCCGGTTATCCATTCCATAGTCAAAAGCAGTACAAGAAGCCATTTTCCATACCTGTACTTTGCTAGCAAGTGCTCATGAATACTGATAAAATTTTAATATTCAGTATGAAAGCATCAAAATGTCTAGACTAAATAATGTATATTTAAGACCTTAGGCAGAGACATAGCATCTTTAAGGTAAAAAGAAACAGCTCTTCTTGAAAACAATTGCTGCTCCAGTAATCTTAACATAAGATCTGTCCTTCCAGGAACTGAATGTTCACTCGCTGGGATTCTGCAATGATTAATGTCGCTCAATATCACTTTTTCCATCGATGTTCAAGTGTGTGTCCATCTTCCCACAGACCGATAAAGTTAAAGTAAAAAAGGCACTGCTTCAGATCTCATTCAATTTAATTTTATGTCATTGCTTCCAGCCTTATCCAGTAAATTAAGCCAGGTGTTTTATAATGCACTAGCAAAATACCCGCGCTTCACAGTGGTGAAGTACTGCCTTAAAATTTTTATTAAGAAGAAAATTAAACCTTTTTAAACTGAGGGAAAATATACCAATAATTATTTGTTAAGGATCTCTTTGTATACCACATTGTCATTTCGGCCCTCCGGTTGTAATATGACCAAGCTGTGCACTGAGCTTACTCTTGAGCATTCAACGTACAGTTGGCCATATGAAAAGTAATCTTGTTTCAAATCTCACAGCTTGGATTGCTGCTGTCACAATCGGTTTGAGTTTCATGGTTTGTTTCATTTACGACAGTATTTGCAGGACTTGTGTTGAAGTGACATTCGCATCTGTCAAGCGTTGTAAGCATACAACCGGTTTCATCGATAACTTCACATTCAGCTTTTGAGAGTTTAAACATTCATAAACATCAAAGTGTCCACTACTGAAATCGTCACCTGTGAATCTAAGATGTTTAAGAGGCATTGGCAGTTGTCGAAAGGTGTAAAATATTTGGCCATTTCAGTACACTTGAAAGCGACAACCGAACAATTCAGCGGCAGCCATCAACTCACATGCAGAACCATAGGTAAAGGGCTTAAGCATTTCACTCTTAATGTGCTCCTGTGTAGTATAATTATCTCCTGTACCGTCATCAGTCCACACCTTGAACCTGTCCCAGTCATTCAATACATAAGACACAATGTTCCTCCGGATATCAAGAGTGAGCCTGATATGGCCGTGCAATATGTAACAAAGAGAATAGAAAAGGCAGGTGCCATCTCCAGGCATGGAAACCACTCGGTAAGTGACAGTTCTTTGATCGATGGTGATCACCTTGATAGACATGTTAATGGGGGTACGGTTGGATCAACAAAGGAAATGGGTACCTGAGCAATGTAAAGTAAGTCTAAAATACCTACACAATAACTATAATCGTAATAAACGAACAATAAAACAGCGGAGAAGCCGTGGATTAAATAAAAAGGCTGCAGTTATCAGCAGGGAGATGTGAATCCCGTGGCGAAGCAAGGAATGGAATGTAGAGACCGGAGCAATGGACGGCCTTATATAGACAGGCAGCCAACAACGTGGGAGGCGTTGGGATGGGGGACCCAACGCCGCCTCACACGGTGACCGAGCTGTAGGCTTTGGACGTATATATGTACACAAGTAGGATTTAGTTAGCGTTGGGAACCCGCGTACCAAATTTCTTGAAGATGGGCCCATAAGTAACAAAGTCCGTTGGAAAGTTCAATATGGCGGCCGACAGTGGCGTCATATCACCGAAATAAGTACGTACATTGGTTTTGGTTAGCACAGGGAACTCATCTACCAAATTTCATGAATATGGGGCCATAAATAAGAAAGTTCAACATGGCGGACATTGTCGACCATTATGACCGTTACGCGTAGAATTTGGAAATGAAACCTGCTTAACTTTTGGAAGTAAGCTGTAAGGAATGAGCCTGCCAAATTTCAGCCTTCTACCTACACAGGAAGTTGGAGAATTAGTGACGTTGGAAAGTTCAATATGGCGGCCGACAGTGGCATCATACCACCAAAATAAGTACATACATCAGTTTCGGTTAGCGCAGGGAAGCCACCTACCAAATTTCGTGAAGATGGGGTCAGCCTTCTACCTACACGGGAAGTTGGAGAATTTGTGACGTTGGAAAGTTCAATATGGCGGCTGACAGTGGCGTCATACCACTGAAATAAGTGCGTACATCGGTTTCGGTTAGCGCAGGGAAGCCGCCTACCAAATTTCGTGAAGATGGGGCCATAAATAAGAAAGTTCAACATGGTGGACGTCTTTCGACTGTTATGGCCGTTACGTGTAGAATTTCGAAATGAAACCTGCTTAACTTTTGTAAGTAAGCTGTAAGGAATAAGCCTGCTAAATTTCAGCCTTCTACCTACACGGGCAGTTAGAGAATTAGTCATGAGCGAGTGAGTGAGTGAGGGCTTTGCCTTTTATTAGTATAGATTAAAATATTCTCCATTTAGTTTTTGGCACATATATAGTATCAAGACTATAGGCACTTATACATCCACGATACTAAAAAGGCAATACATTACTCAAAAATGCTGTCTGTTAGAAAAGATGAGTTAACACCAGCAAAATACTAAGTGGCAAGTAAAAATCACAAAATTCCTAGTGTCACTCTTTCCAACTATGTGGATTTTAAGTTATATAGTACATGTAGAGTAAAATCCAAGAAGGTTATGTTCAAGCTTTATAATGCACTGGTTACAACTCACGTGGAGTACTGTGTACAGTTCAGTCTCCAGACTACAAAAAGAACACCGCAGCACTGGAAAAAGTTCAGAGAAGAGCAAATAGGCTGAATTCAAGGCTACAGGGGATGAATTATGAGGAAAAATGAAAAGAGCTGAGCTTCTTCAGTTTAAATAAAAGAAGATTAAGAGGAGACATGATTGAAGTGTTTAAAATTATGAAGGGAATTAGTACAGTGGATTGAAACTGTTATTTTAAAATGAGTTCATTAAGAACACAGGGACACAGATGGAAACTTGTTAAGGGTAAATTTCACACAAACATTAGGAAGTTTTTCTTTACACAGAGAACTATAGATACTTGGAATAAGTTACCAAGTAGTGTGGTAGACAGTAGAACTTTAAGGACTTTTAAAACTAGACTTGATGCTATTCTGGATGAATTAAGGGGATAGGACTGGAGAGCTTAGTTGGGCCGAAAAGCCTGTTCTCGTCTAGAGTGTTTTAATGTTTTTAGACCATTTTAGCACAAAGGACCTCTCACTGACCTCTTACCCCTCTCTCCCTCTCCCAGCCCCACTCTCTCTTCCCCTTTCACTCTCATTAAACCCTGGCCTGTCTTCCATCCACTAATTGAGCTTTCATCACAATGTTTTTCCTGAAAGTAACTCAGATGGCTTCAGTCAGTGAAGTGACTTTTAATTTCCTACATAATTTTCAGGGTCAGGGGCACTTTGACATTTGCTCCTAAGAAACAAGACTAGAACTCTAAATGGTAGCTCTTGATAGACTTCGATCCCTGTTCTTCTGTTACCTTTAAAGCACTGGGTCACCCAGCCAGGCTTTACTTCCAACTGTGTATCCCATACTACTTGAAGGGCTCAAAATGATTTACCTTTTGTCCTTGGCCTTTGTCTTTTTCTTTAAGGAGGGCTCAAGTGTTTGATGCATCATATCTGAAGCAATTATAACATCAAGTTAGTTTTAGAAATAACCCAAGGTAAAAGCTTATCTGTGAGATTTTCACGAACCACATCTAAACAGATGTAAACAAATCTAATCCTCTCAAAATGTTCATGAATTTTTTAGTTGTGTACAGAAGAGGAATGCAAATGACCAAGTGAGAAAAGATCAGAATATGTTACATTATTAACACTTAAGTTACAATTAAAATTATGGTGAGGATGGCTGTGTTGGAAAAACATTATAATTATATTGGAGTAACCAAGATGCACCATTTTCGTGACTATGAGTCAAGCTTCAGTCCCATTGACACCAGAGATTTGATTTACTTATGAATTAATGCTCTTATGCCCTTACAAACCATCACAAATTAAATGACTGTAGGAAAGGTAAACATTTCATGTTATTTTTGGAAAGAAAATACTCTATTAATAACAGTAATATAAACAGTAAAATATAACAAAAATAAAATTATACTTGCACAGAACAGAAGTCGTATGCCTGATTTGTAAAAGTGTGTTCTCATCTTGCTTTAATATATTGCTGTCATATGCTGAAAGGAACAATCATTGCATACATAATATATGTAAGAAACTTCACACAGACATTACATTTTTGAAGTCTCATTTACTATACAGTACATAATTACACACTAAAAATAGGAAATAGAAATGCTGTTTGTACTATAACACCTCATAATAAAAAATAATGATGTTTAATTATGCACTTGAATTAATATGTAAATACTATATGTTTTTGATAAAGACAGACAGTTTTAAATGCATACTTTCTATTCAGTGCAGTTAAGGTATGACTGAATGTTTTCATTTTGTAACAGAATTTGCCATGTTCATTGTCATGTTTGTTTGAAAATATTTAAGAGAAACATTCATTTAACTTACCTGCTGCATAAACTCATCCTTTAGCATATTCAGATTGAAGTGTAAGCTGCAGTCCCTGGAAAAGACGCGGACCACAATCATGAATGCTGCAGTTAATGAGCTGCATTGGATTTCCAAAAGTCATATCCTAGTCATGGTTGACAGATCATGTAAATTGCTCAAAATTCCTAAGAACTCCATATCAGTAAGTACAGATCAAAGAAGACAGGTACTTGGTATTGCTTTGTTTAAAGATCAGTACTGACCTGCCAGTTTATGGGCTGAAAATGAAATCACCACCCTATAATGCTGTTGTAAGTACATTCTGTGAGATGAGTTACATCTTTTAACATATGTGAATACATGGAATTTGGATTTCCATTACATAAGATAATATAATAAATACATTTAGTATACTAAAAGATTGCTTCATAATAATAATAAGTTGTATTTAAAGTCATGCAATTATTCAGTCGATACAAATTATCAATTCATCCAAACTTACACCTATCGGTTGTACTTGTTCACATCAAATTTTGGTTTGTACAGAACAGACACCTATATAAGTAGTTAAGATAACTGTACTGTAATTATCTCCTGAACTGAATGTAATCTGCATTATGTCAGTCAAGCCAGGAAAAAAAATGGTTAGCAAATTTTTTGAAGAGGTTGAGCAGCTTTATGCCAGACCTGGGACTACTTGCAGTGCTAGGACATAGCTCAATAGAAGGGATTGTAAATCCTTTAGCTCTCTCTGGCAGCTCCCATGGAACCCAAAACAGCTGCCTCCTGAGACTACAGGTTCCAGCATTCCCTATAGGCATTCATGTGTGGATCCTAACCCATGGAGGCTGCCACCTAGCATATTGGGGGAGAAAATATTTATCCGTGCTCATCTCCCCCAGACCTTCCAATGTACTGGCATCCTGGTTGGGTAAGGATCTTTGTTCAATCATGGCCGGGATGCTAGTCCATGTATGCTGTCCATTAAAAGAGATAAGATGAGATACATTATATCAAGATCAATAGAGCTTCCAGGGGCTTCAGAAGAAATATTGTTAATGCCCATGTGTCTAGACGGGTTTTTAAGTAAGTTTTCAAGAAACATCTATCACTGTGAAATATTCAGGTTTTCAGTAAGTGGACTGCTACTCACAACAGAGCATCAGGATTCTGCTGTAAAGGACACAGAAGGTGATTTCACTCCATGCCCAATCTCCACTGCATCATTTACTCATCATGTGAGCTTATTTTTTTCAGTTAAAGGCATCACTGTCACTCTGCTATGGACATATTATGAATGAAAGCAGATATCGGTTGTCTCAGTGGCAGAACACTTGTATTGTGTGCCTTTAGTCTGGCTTTGTCTATAACTTTATGTTATAACTGACCTCCAAGGGTGTATTTTCTCCAGGGAAGCTGATGACTGGAGTTTTTGTTATTCCTCCTTTCTTCTGTCAACTGGCTATATCTTAATGATAATATTATTAGACCCATATTTTTAAACTATTTAACTTAATACATTTGAAATTACTTTGCTGTACTGTGAGCTTAATCTAATCTATAATCTTATTTGTGTATGTTATTGCATTTGTAAATCTGCCAACTGTGTTTTTACATAAAAACAATGCTCTGAATATGTATCCAGTGAAGAGCTCTATACAAAGTGTGGATGCTAGGGGTCATTGTTGCCCCGTGAAACCCAACAGACAGACGTCCAGGACACACGTATAAAAGCACCAAGAAGAATTTTTAATTATTTTCTTCAATAAAGTGCACAAAGCTCCACACACGCCACAATTCTCCAATAACAATACAATAATCAAAAATCACAATAATCCTCCAATCCCAGCAGCTTCGCCACCCAACATCCCAACTCCGGCTCTCCTTGCTGGGTCTTGAACAGCCCTTTATATATTCCTTAACCCGGAAGTGCTCCTCCTCTTCTTCCGGGTCAAACGCCACATCATCAGTCCTCAATTAGCCCGGAAGTACTGTTGGCTTCCGTCCTTGTGACTCTGAAGTACTTCCGGGTTGTAAGAAAAGTAGGAGTCACCAGGTCCTTTATGAGCTCCCCCTGGCAGCACCCACGGCACACAATAGGGCTGAGAAAATGGGCTCCATGTCCCATGATGCCCTGAGGGAATCCAGGGTACAGTTACCGTCCAGGGGAGCTGCCACCTATCGTACTGGGGGAGGCAGTGTCCTAGAAAGGTTGCCCTTCTCCATTCTTCTAATTCTGGGACGTCCCGGCCAGATTGTACTGCCGGCCGTCTATCACATTGCTCCTCCCCAAGATGAGTATCATTGGGCGAAGCAGCCTGCCCCGCTAGGGTAATTCTTTCTTGGGAGGAACTGTCAGCACTGACCAGTCCATGGCATCGTCCCGAAAAACAAGAGCAGGAGAACAACGGGGAGACATTGCACTTTTGTTTCCTTTTTACGACCTTCCCGGTTCTCCCTGGAGATTCTCTCCATAAATGGCTTGTATTTTGTTCCAAGCTGTTAACTGGTAATGATGATGATGATCAATTTATAACCTTGTGCTGTAACACTTGCTCCCAAACAGTCCAGCAGACTGATGTTTACTCAATTTATGTTGACCTCTTTTGTAAGTTGTTTTAGATGAAAGCATATTCTAAGCAGATAAATGCAAATGACTAATCACAACCTTGGCACTGTAGACAACAATTTCTTTAAGATTTTCAAATGTCATTGTAGAGTTTACAAATTCCTTGAAGATGTGCTACAGTAGGCAGAATCCAAACAAATGAAATGAAAGACTGCAATGTTTAAAGGGAAAAGTTTTCGTATTAATTAATTAGTAGTAATACAGAAGAATACCTACAAAAATACCTGTATGCTGTATTATAAGGCTTAATAAAAACAGAGAAAGGGATTATTTGTCAAATTAAATTTTATCGTCCTAAAGCTAAGATATTAAAATTGTATATGTGACTAAATATATGATTATTAAAAGATACTCATCACTTATCAGTACAGCCTGAAAAGGAAAACAGGGTAGTAGTTTACTTATTATTCAGATTTATGGTACATAATGCATTTTTCCTCTTTACAAAATAGAAACAGTTAAAGCATATTCCAATGCTTACTTATAAAAAAATCAGTTTAGACTTTTTGCTGTAAGCCAAACAAAGAAATGGGACATTTAACCATTGTTTTACACTTGTATTCAAGTTGATTCATTTAAAGGGACATTCCCAAAGCATACACTGGGCTCAGAACATTTTACCATTTGAACTTTATGTTACTCCTTATCATGCAATGCTCTTAATACATGCAGCAGGCACTGCTCCCCTTGATTTACAGCCATAAATATTTAACTTGTATGTTGCCTCAGGTGTTAAAACTCATGAAGGAGATAATGCGAGGTATAATAAGCCAGACAGAATCACTAATTATTCCATGCAATGAATTCTGTCTGACTTTCAAAGCTTTTATTTATATTGAGAACATGAAGCAAACATTTCTCTCAGATAAACACCTAATTACTCATATTAAGGCAAGAACAGGAACAAATTTGCAATAAAACTTATTAAACCTAAGACAATTAATTCTTTATCACTCTGCTTTTCACCCTCCTTTTCATGTGCATTCTTTGTACTGGGTAATAATGCTTCATGCTGATTCTGCTAGAGAAGCTCAACAAAGAGCTTGGATTCAGCAAAATAAATAAATAAATAAATAATATAAAAATGAAAAGCACTGCTAGGCCATGAAAAAGTATCAGAGTCTCATATTCTAAAGAAATTATTTATTTACTGTGGTTGCTTGTGAAAGATGTTTTGAATTTAAAACCTTACATTCTGCTGCCAAAGATTCTGTTATACTGTATTCCTTTTCTTTGAAGACATATTACATTATGTTGGAACAGCAATAAACTGTGGTGAAATCTAAAAATGACACACCAAAAATCTTAACAGCACTGTCCCTAAATTGTTGTTAACTACACTTCTGCATACCTAACTGAATGCTTCCATCTATAAATTAATTTACAGTTATTTGATAGACAGGAAGCAGTACATTTGAATGGATTTCCACCTCGTGGCTGCTTCTGTATCAGCACAGGCCCTTCAAGGCAGTGAACTTTCCCCCCATCTCTATTCCCTGCATACCAATGACTGTAGGTCCACTGACCCGTCAGTAAAAACCATTAAGTTTGCTGATGACACCACCATCATTGGACTAATTACTAATGGAAATGAAACAGCACGTAGAAAGGAGGTTACTCGTCTGTTGTGTTGGTGCACTACAAATAGCCATCAAAACAGTGAAAATGGTAATAAACTTTTACAAACAGCAATGTCAAACCCTTCCTCCAAAACAGAACAATTCTACAGTCAAGTTGATGGAATGTTATAAAGTTTTCTGCACAACTATAACACACATTTACAGCTCGGACATTTAACACCTTTTCCATGAACAAATACGCTCAGCAGCAGATGCATCTTTTGACAGTTAAAGAGATTAAATATTTCTCAGCCCTTCCTAGTACAATTCTAAATATCCCTTTGTGATCGCATACTCCATCATTGTCTAGCTTGGTTCACCAATGGTCTGATCCAAAAATATATTACAGTGAGATCTGCTGAATAAATAGCTGTGGCCTTTCATCTATTGCAGACCTGTATGCATGAAGTGTCATAAAATATGCCAAAAAGATCACTAATGCCTCATCTCATCTATGGCATCACTTGTTCCAAAAACACCCCACTGGTAAATGACCCAAAAGCAGACAACACAAGACCCACAATGGGTCGTGACCCCTGTAGGTCACTGTATGACTGAACCAACATGATACAAATGGTGAATTCAATCACCTGAAGGTTCGCCGTGACACAAGTAAGTGCATGGCAAAATTGAAAACTTACTGTGATCAAGAAATAGGGCAAAAAAGATCTTAGTTTCCTAAACACTGCTCACAATGTAGCGACTGTCAGGAGAAATGTGGAAGTTACTAAGCTTTGCACGTTGATAACCTAATGTAACACAAGGGGCATGTCGATCATGTTGATGAGGAGGCACTGATGTTCTACCTTGTTATGAACAAGCAACAGTAAAAATATTATAACAAAAGTGTGCAAAGAAACACACTTGAACTATCCTGATTGTGGCTTTGGGCTGTCCATTGGTGACTATCTCAAAACATATCATACACAAAATATGCATCAGTACAGTGGTGGTTACTAGACATAGCTTTCCTACTGTATGTTGACATTTTGTTATTTACATGTCTGTGTTACACATAATAACATTTTTTATTATTGCAAAAAATGTAAGGTTTTTCGACTTTTTTTTCAGGCGTTAACATAATGCTAAGGATTAAATGGTAGCTAGAATAATAAGAAAAGTTTGTCAAGTTTTAAGCTATACAGTTAGGAACCTTTTCCTCAGTCACCCCTATGGGGTAAGTAAAATACAAAAATATAATTTTTGGGTAGAGTATTCCTTTAAAGGAAATGAAATAGAAAACTTGATGGCAAAATATGAACTTGGGAGAGCAAATGCTGAAATGGCTATAGCGCTAGGTTTATAGAAAATAGAAAAGCTGCTACTAAAAAGATGGTTAAAAACTTATTGGTTCAAGAGAAAGTATAGGAAATCCTTATTATAGTATTATGATGGGAATGAAGACTGAAGGATTTTTTTAATTATCAAAAGGGAGTAATTTATTCTATGTATTTAAATGTATTCTATGTATTTAGTATTTAAACTTAAACACTGTGGGCTGAGTAAATATTTCTATAGAATGGGAAACAAACAAAAGGGAGTTATGTGAATTATGTGTTGAACCTTAATCTTTACATCATTTTCTTATGTATTGCTGCAAATAAGAAACAAATAAATTATCCTAGAAAGATATTTACGCAAATTAGAAAGTCTTTTGTTGACTTTTATTCAATCTACTCATTAAGCATAATTATATGTTGTTTAAAGTATTTAAAAGAAAGCATAATGTGTGAGAATTTTAAAAATTTAAATACAAATCTAATTAATTTTAATTATCTGAGATTGTAACTTCTGGCTCCAACTGCCATAACCAGAAGAAGAAGGGAATTCTTTGATGTGGCGTTAGTTTAGTTTTCAATAACTTTGTTTGCATTATTTTAGCTTTCTCCATGTTAAGGTTGTGTGAGTTTTCTGGAATATTTCTGACTTTTTGATTCTACTTATGATATCCATATTTTGATTACTGAATTGTGAATTGATTTTTTTTTTATTTTGATTTTGGTAATTTTAAGTCTTTAATTATAAATTTTAATTAAATATTTGTTTTGTGTGGTCAAATTGTTTAATAATTGGGTCTTATTTGATTTTCAATAAATCATAACACATCTGTGTTAGAGTATAACTTCACTTTGGTCATTTTCACCTACAAAAGGACAGTTTTACTGTCTTTCTTATCTTCTTTGAGCAAAATAACTGATAATAGACTTGCTGGTGGAACAAGCTTGCCACTTTAACCCTTCTTTGATGTTCCTTGCTCCCCTATATGGAGATGCCTCTAAAGACTCTCCTCTTCCACAAATGCCTGTACCCAAAATGTTTATTAAGGCAGTTTTGATTTGGGGTTTTGCAATTACATAAGGCAAAAAATATGACTTCTACATTGTATTGTAGTTCATATGGCCAATAGCTTTTATGAATGAAGCAAAAGTATGATATTTGATATACAATATGTCCATGTATCCAATCTTAAAATACCACGCAATTCCTCACACATAAGTACTGCACATATATCTGGAGTCTCAGGTTTCAATAGGGCAGGCTAAACCATTCACAGAGTCTTCTGTTGCAAATTTGTGCATGAATGTAACTAATCTTTGCTTTCTTCTGTCACATAATTACCAGATAATACAGGGTTCAGTGCAGGCATGTTAACATTTGATATCTCTCAGAGTAATGACTAGAACAACTCTATTTGTGCTGAGCAGTTAATGTTACAAGTCTTACGCTTTTGGATGATATTAAAATAGCAGAAATGGAATACAATACAGGGCATATAACATTTCAAGTACAGTAATATAGTCAGAGATACATTTTGCAAAGTTCAACAATATACTACACAAAGTTTACACGGTTTACACTGTTTAATTATTTTATGCATTCAGTCTGTCAGTGATATTCCTCCACATCATCCCCCTTTCCTTGGCTGCTGCTGCATTGATCCATCTTTTGAAGGATATGCTGAAACTCTTTATGCACTGTCACTAGAATCCGTTGATCTGCTGGCATGAAGGATGTTCCTCTCTTTCTTAGATTTGTAGTCTGTGGTTCAAACCTGCAAAAGAGCTAGTTTAACATGAAGGTTTAATGATCTGAAGCTGCAATAATTAAGGAGCACAGCCTCCATTTTATAGGCTCAAAGGTCATAAATGTCTTGTCAGAATTGCTGATCACTGCTACACCTTTTAAATGATCACTTTTTGAGATGCAAAATAAAAGCCGACAAAATGTTGAAAATGTTGTGCCCCTTACTAAATGTACAATAAAAACAGAAGCACAATTCCTTTACCAAATTCTACCCAGAGAAACATAATCAGTCCTCGATCTGACATTCTGGTGTGCCAAGAGAAGTGCCGACGTATTGATCCAAGGTCTGTATGTATGAACATTATCATTTTACATCTGAGGATTTAAAATATGATGTGTTCATTGTAATACATTGATGCAATTAATTTTTTTTTGCTAAAAGCAGCATTTTCACAACATTGAAGATGCCACACATCTCAGCAAAGCAATTACAAAAGTATGCCCAACTTTGAAGCAGCGTCTGCAAACACACATCTGCACAAAAACACCCACATACACACACCTCCACACGGGCTGTCTTGCTGAGACAGAAGTAAATAACCTCTATCAAAGACGAATTCTCTAGAATCAATCACTTGTAGGGCAAACAAATTTAAACAACTGTGTCATTTCCAGACTATAATAACTGATAATACACTGGCTGGTGAAACAAGCTACCCACCTTCATGCCTTCTGTGGAGTCCCTCTCCCTTTAAAGAAACAAGTCTGAAGACTCTCATATTCAGTGCATATCTACATACTCAATAAGTTAATTATGCAGTTTCTGTATTGTATTGTAGTTCATTTGGCTGATGGCTTTTTGAAGTAAAGTTATCCATCCATCCATTACCATTACCTGCTATATTCTAACACAGAGTCATGGGGGTCAAATATTCAGTACAAATATTAATGGTGTTCTTGTATCTATTTTTAAAATAATATGAGATGTCACACATATTACTGTACAAATGTTGAGGCCAAATATATGGGGTCTCATGTTAGAACAGGGTAAGTTACCATTCACAGAGTGGGATTCACAGATTTGTTTTGCCACGTAATTACCAGACAATACAGGGCTCAGTGCAGGCAGGATATCGTTTGACATCTCTCATAACAATGACTAGAACAACTCAATGTATACTGAACACTTCATGTCATGGGTCTTAGACTTTTTTCACATCATTAACATTGCAAAAATGGAATCGTATAATGGTTGCTGTGAGCTCATATAACATTTCAAATTGAGTTACATCGCCATGGGTACATCATTTTGCAAAATATAATCATTTATCACAAAAACGTTTACACAAAATGCACTAACTGTTTTATGCATTTACTCTTTCAGGGATATTCCTCCATCTTAAATCCTGACCTTGCTGTTGCTGTGTTGCCCCTCTTTTCGGGGATGTGCTAATAATCTTTGTGCACTGCAGCCAGTAGCTTGTGCTCTGATAGCAAGAAGGTTGTTACCTCTGTTTCTCGGACATGTAGTCTGTAGTTAATTGGCTGTTCAGTGCTCGATTCATAAGGGCTTTTAGATTTCGCTGTGAATAATGAACCTATAAAAGCCAACTGAAATCTGGTGTTCTGGAACTGCCTAATCCACTGGTGTGAAATCACGCTAAAGAAGCAAGCCAGGATTCGTTCTGTGATCCAGGACTATTTACTCTCTCTTTTTTTAACAGATCCCAGATATAATATAAACGAAAAAGAGCCCTTTTGAGTTTTATTTTCTTTTTCTTTTTGTAATGTTTTGGTCTTGTCAATGTTTTCTTTTTAGTATTAATGTTGCTGCTACTACCTCTAAAGATTCAGTGGCATGCTTAAATGTGCTCATTTTCTATAGTCATCACTATTTGGATAAATATTGCTATGTTCCATTTATTTTGATCAGTTTGGACTTGCTTTGATATACTGCATGTTTAAACAATCCTTTGTGTACACATTAAGCAATCAATTTATAAAATGATAATTGGAATTTTATGTGTGAACTCTTTTCACTGTTCTAAGCCCTCCTGCTGTGTAGAGTACTATGCAAAAATAAACTGAACTGAACTGAAATGAATGTACCATAATAGAGCTTACAATAAGGGATGCAAAAGAGGCCTCAAAGTACTTTCTGGAACATGACTCAAGATTATATACCAAACTATACCAAAGTACCAAGCATTCATTATCTTTTGACAAGGTCAGACTTTTTAATTTAGCTTGCACAATGTAATTAACCCATTCAATCATGTTACATCAGTATTGTTATAATTAATATCTAAAGTAGGAAGCTGATACATGAGTGAATAATTTATATGAACGTGCCATTTAACATAATGTAAACCTGAAACAGTTACTTAAGTTATGCTTGTTTATATATGTCAAGATAAACTGACAGTTTATAGCTATTATGAAATAATGTAAAATTTATGTATATATCTTTTTATTATTTTTCCTTATCTAAAACAAATACTCATGATATTGAGAAATGTTTTAACATGTGTCAAAGGTTTCAGTTTAAGATGTTGAAAGTAAATTAGCCTAGCATCACATCAGCACAAGACTCAATTTAACTGATATATAAGGGACGTTCAAAAAGTTTCCATACTTTTTCAAACTCTATTAAGAGTTTCAAAAACAAATTACATCACTTTTCTATATAGTCATCTTCGTTTATGATGCAATTTTCCAAGCGTTGTACCAACTTTTTAATGCCCAATTACTATTCCTCCTCCTTTCACCGTTTCCAACAAAAATATAAAAGTGCAGAAACCTTTGAACATCCCTTGTACACAGATTTCTGCTTAATTCTCATTGATTCCTGGAGAAAATCCAGATATTAAAATGTAACATGGGCATAATATATGTGAAAAACCATATTGCTTTAGCCTAGCAGTTTTGATGTTGCTCATATTATACACCATGACTTTTACTGGAAGCTTTTGATGTCTTGGGTCCATTATTACTGCTTATTATAAATGGTTCTATTAGTGAGGGGGTTGTGTTCTCATTTTTTAAACATGCAGAGGAGTGACCCTATCTTAAAAAGACTGAGTTAGATCCTGGAGTGTTAGCTAATTTTCATCCAATTCCACAATTGCCATTTTGGCTAAAATATTAGAAATAATTATTTCTAATCAATTGGTTGACCATCTTAACTCCAATATCAATCTAGCTTTAGGCATTATCATGGTATTGAGGTAGCCCTGCTGAAAGCATTTAATTACACCTCTTTTATTACTTCCTTAGGTAGGGTACCAGTCCTTGTCCTCCTAAACCTTTCTGCAGCTTTTGACACTATTGATCAGGAGATCTTGCTGTTGTCGCTTCAGCATCTGGTGGGGCTTAAAGCGGCTGCTCTTAACTAGTTCAGGTCATATGTTACTGATAGACACTTTTCAGTGACTTTCAATTCCTCTTTTTCATGTTGTGAGAGTCAGTCCGACCACAGACAGACAGACAGCATTCTTAAGTCCACCACACATGGTTTATTTACACTACTATCTACAAGTTCATAAAGTTCTGCATAACACACAGTGCTCCAGCACCAAACACCCTTTACTTCCTGGGCCTCTCAATGGTCCTCTTCGGGCCGCCTTCTCTCCTCTCTCCAAAGTCTTGTCCTCTTCCTCCCAACTTTCACTCCTCGACTGTTGGAAGGCGGCCCCTTTTATGTTCACCCGGATATGCTCCAGGTGCTCCTTGATGAACCTCCGCCAGCACTTCCTGGTAGGATCCAGCATGCGCCCCCTGGCGGCGGCCACAGGCCCCTATAGGGTTGAGCTTCCCAGCTTAGTTCCCATGACCCCCATAGCAAACAGGGCGGCTGTCCTCTCGTGGCCCGAGGGAGATATAAGCCCTTTCCCAGTCCTTCCAGGTGTCCTGGCTGGGTCTGACCCCCAGCCGCCTGCGACAATCTACTGCTCCTGTTAAATGTGATGTTCCTCACGGATCCATTTTAGGTCCTATTTTATTTTCTATATGTCTTCATCCTATAGGAGCTATAATTAGGATGTTTAATATTTCTTTTCACTCTTATGCTGATGACACACAGGTCAATATTTCTATGTGCAACTCTGCAATGAATCCGCTGCACAATTGTCTTGTACAACTGAGGTCCTTTATGGCTATTTTTTCAGTCTTAATTAAAATAAAATGGAAGTGCATATAGCTGGTCCAGCAGCTAAAGCTCAAATTGGTTTTGAACTTCTTGGCTCTTTTGTGGATTATGGCAAACCTAATGTTTGGAATCTTGTGGTTATTCTTGACTTTAACCTCTCTTTTGAGAAACAGATTAATTCTGTGATCAATAGTTGCTTTTTCCGGCTTTGTCTTTTAGTCAGTGTTAAGCCTTTTTATCTCTTGGGGATTGTGAAAAAGTCACTCATGCTTTTATCTTTTCTCATCTTGATTACTGTAACTCCTTGTATTATGGGATTAGCAAATCCCTGATACACAGTTTGTAGTTGGTTCAGAATGCTGCTGCTTGTTTTTTGGTTGGGGGAAGAAAGTTTGATTGTGTATCTCCAATTTTAGCCTATTTACACTGGCTACCTGTTAGTTTCAGAAATGATTTTAAGATTTTGTTGCTGGTTTTTAAATTAATACATGGGTATGCCCTATCTATTTATGCAAATTATGCATTTTATACCAGTCATCCAGAGAGCTTTAATCCAACGGTCAGTTATCTCTTGTGGTCCCTCATACTAAGTGCAAAACTAAGGAGGACAGGGATTTTGCAGCTGCTGCACCTCATCTGAGGAACTCTTTACCTCATTACATTAAGGAGCCACATTCAATTGAACTGTTTAAAACTAGATTGAAGACACTTTTTTCTGTTCTCTAGCTTTCCATATTATTAATATTTTCAGTAATATTGATGGTTTCTTCCTCTTTTTCATTTGTTTGTTTCAATTTACTGCTGAATGTATTGTGTTTTATTGTGCTTTATTTCTTTTAATTTTATTTATCTTTATTGCATGTTTTAATGTAAAGCATGTTGGCTACAGTATTACTGATGTTTTAAATGTGCTCTATAAATAAATTGACATTGACATTCAACTAACTATTTATTTTAACAACATCTTAAAGGTTTTAGTGTGTATATTTTTTTAGCTCCTGGTGCTTCAAACATTATAAAATACTAAGCAATTTCAGTCATTGTGATCTATTATATTAAAACATCTGACTTAATGAAATGAAATGTGATTTTACACAGAGTGTTTCTGTGTAGCTGATTGGTTAACAGTAAATAACTTGCTTACAAATTGTCATATGACAGTTAAAAACACATGTATGGTGATTTTCAATTTATACTATAGATTAAGAAAAATTTCTGTAATGTTTTCATCAAAGTGAATCCATCTGTCTTGATTTGCTGCAAAAGGACTTGAAGAAGAAATGCTTATAGCACTGTTCTGAACAGACTAAATATAATGAGCAATTTATCCATCAATGGACACTGGGACATTACAGTGGCATATCTGGGACAATATCATATTACAAAGGTGTTCATTCCAGCTCTACTACTTATAGATTGTTATTATTTATCTTGCATTGACCTGCTAGACCAGATGCCTGAGATGGTTGAAGTTGGCTTTATTGGAATTTCAAAGCCTCATTATGCAAATCTCAGATTAATTAATAAGAAAAACTGTAAAATAAGTATTAGTTACCATGAAACAAACAATTGAACACCATATATTTTAAAACATTACTTCATGGTAATGTTAAAATAAATGAAAATTTACTGTCTACTGTAAAGTCTTTAACTTTAAATTCAAGGTTGAGAAGAGCAACTGGGAGCAACTCTGTTGGACAACAGATCTTATGACAAATATCTCATCTCAATTGGATTACATGTAATGGAGTATTAATGATTAAGAAATGTTTAAGTGTATTTTACACTGTATTTGCTTGTTTAGGCACTTCTTTAATTTCTTTAATTTGTTTTGAATATTGTGATGTTGCATGTGAATGGCATCAAAGGGGAGTCCAATGGCAGAAACACACAGCATCTCAAGTGCAGTAAGCACATGGAAACTCAAGTTTTTAAACAAAAAGAAAAAAACATAGAAAATAGCTGTAAGAATTTTGGGGTGCCATGCACCTTTTTGTACAATTTCTGTGCATTTTAGTCTTTGTCGTAGACATGTTCAGAAAAACTGCATAGCAGATTACTGGTGCTTTATCTAAAATCAAAGAAAATAAAGAAGAATTTTATTTTATTTTTACGGTAAAAGATCTTTTGGTCTTTTTAGAGCTTGACCTAAATAATGTCTGTGTTTTATATAGAGCCACCACTGCAGAATGTTTTGCATTGTACTTGAGATAGTATCTTATTAGCTGTGGATAAAGACCAGATTACATAGTACGCTACTAAGAGGAGGCAATCCTCAGGCCTGAGTCTGCTGCAGTGAACAGCAGAACACGATCAATACTAAGTTTAACTAACATGTAGCAAGTCATCTGTTTGCTCAGCTGGTCATCTGATTGCCCGTTAACGGAGGCGTATTCTCAAATAATGTCTCGCCCTGTCTCAATTAACAACGTGCTGCAATGCATTTCTTTCAATTTAAAGGGACAGAGCACAGGGACAAAGTACATGCTCAAGTAAACTTATTAAAAACAATTGCAATCAGTAAGCTACATAACATCGAAATGAGTGCTGCTATTGTTATTGTAAATGTTACTCACTTCAAGAAAGTGCCCTTAAAACACCTCTGCAGAAAGAAATGACGAAAGGTAAACATTAGTAGACTAAAATCTGAAGCATAATTGACTCTCTGTTAACTCATGGGTGGATCTGCCATCAGGGAGACCTGGGTGTATACACTGTAGGCTTATTATAAGCGAGAAAAAAGAAATTCCAGCATTTTTCTTTTTCATCGGCACTGCTCACTGTTCTATGCAACACATGTATACAGTTAGTTGTATATTTTATCACTAGCCCTTGATCTAATGTATGAATAACCATTGTCTTAAATTCCCAAGGAAGACCACCCACCAGATCGCTTTACTTTTTTATGTGATATTCATCGAGTGTAAATATATGCAAGTGGCACTCTGGACCCTGTGAGGGTCTTAATCTGTTCTTGCAGTAACTCATTTGCCAATTTACGTACATAATACAGAAGAGCATATTCTTGTCATTCATTGTGCACCCTGTTTTTTCCTATTTTTAGATTTATTATATTATACAATATAAATATATCCATGTATTTCTTGTCTTTTTCTGTAGCATTGAGTTAAATATATTTGAATCAGTATCATGTTCAAGTTCAGTCCAAATTCTGATTTCCTTTATTATTACTCAAAAATGTCACATCTGTGTTAATTTGATTTCTAAACTTGTGACTTTGTGCAATAATATAATATTGTTTCCATATTTTTAATGCCATATTTCTGCTTTTTCATGTCTGGTGCATACCAAATTAATTTTGTAAGATTATCCATTGTACTAAGTCCATTAAACCTGCTCAAGAGGAGGTCTAAGCTACCATGCAACTATGTCCCTCTTCTCCTTCACTTAGTCTTAGTCTTGGTCTGCTGCTGGTCCACATTTCAAAGGCACAGTGCAATAGTGCTAAACCAAAGGTTTGTCTTGCTACTGTGAAAACATACTAAGCCCAGGGATCTGTTCCAGAAAGCGAGATTAGATAATTCTGGATCTCAGAACAAATTCCAGCTTGCTGTTACATGATCTTTCACCAGCAGCAGAATAAGCCAGTTACAGAACGCTGGACTTCAATCATCTCATTCAATCCCCGATAGGTGGATCTGGATTACTGCATGTTCACTGCAAAATTCACACGTCTTTATGAGTCAATCACTGAATATCCAATCAACCACAGACTACAGATCTGAGAAACAGAGGAGACAAACTTCATGCCAACACAGCTGGTGCTGGTGGCAGTGTAAAAAACAAAAGAGAAACAACACAGAAGAAGTAGTGACTAAGGAAAGGGAGATGGAGGAATTTCACTGAAACAATGAATGCGTAAAACCAGTTAATTAATGAAATCTGTGTAAACATTGTGTGACAGAATATTGCATTGTGCTAAATGTACCCTGGCGATATTACTCTACTTGAAATGTTATATGCCCTCAAGTAAGCATTATATTCCATTTTTGCAATGTTAACATCATGAAAAAAGTGTAAGTAAGACCCATAACATTAAGTGTTCAGCATACTTTGAATTATTCTAGTTGTTAATGTGGGAGATGTCAAATGATATCCTGCTTGCATTGAAACCTGTATTGTCTGGTAATTACTGTACATAACAAAAGAAACCAAGGGTTAAGATGCTTTAATGTACAAATATTCAACAGAAGACTCACAGTGTCCACTCTTTGAATGGTAACATACCCTGTTCATACACAAAACCCTGGATATTTGGCCGTAACATTTCTATGTACTTTTGTACTTGGCATCTCATTATTTTAAGAATGGATGAGAAGACACACTGATACTCGTTCTGAGTATTTTATATACATACTTGTGCATTGTTCATGTAAAAAAAAATCAGCTAAATGAACTACAAGAGACTTCAGAAGTCATAATGTTGCCTTATTCCATTATTGAACCCTGAAAACGAACTGCATTAATAAGCATATTGGGTATAGGTATTTAATGAAGAAGAGTGCTTTCAGAGGCGTATCGGAGAGGGACTATGCAGAGGAGATGAAGGTGGGCAGTGTATTCCACCAGCAAGTCTATTATCAGTTATTATTACTCAAAAATGTCACATCTGTGTTAATTTGATTTCTAAACTTGTGACTTTGTGCAATTCCACTTTTATTATGATTATTTGTTTTTGTCTTGGGAAGACAGATCCCATGTGTATGAATAGATGCTGCTGCAAAGTTAGGAACACTTTTGCCTATATAAGAAACATCACCTGGATGCACTGGGATGCATCATCAGTGATGTATCCTGAGGTCATCAGGCATTTCGGGTCTCGCAACATCATACACCTTCGCTCAGGCGACCCAGCCGGGGTTGATCAATCCCCAACTTGCATCCCAGTAGTGATCCATGGATCACCCCTCTTTATCCAAAGCCACCTTGAGGCTTTCTCTGTGGCTTTACTTGTGGATTTCATGGCCCTTTTGCAGTCATTTTGCTGATATCCAATACTTCTCCAGTTTTGTCAAGATAACTGCCCTTTACCAAAAAAAAAACGGGAAAGGTCCGTGATATGCACTGACGTCAGCCATGTGGGACTGAGTATGTCATGTTTTAGAAGGTTACTCAGATATATTAAAGCCTCAGATGTAAAACTGTAAATTCATGCGGACCCTTCTCTGGGCATACCAGAATGACTGATCAGGGTCTGATCACATTTTTATGGGCAGAATTTGGTGAAGGAGTTGTGCTTCTGTGTTGATTGTTCATTCAGGAAGGGGCATGACATTTTAAACATTTTGTTGTATTTTTTCTGCTTCAAAGATAATGTAGCTGGGTTCAGCATTTCTGAAAGAACATTTAGGGACTTTGATTTTATGATTGGATGGTTTGCACCTTAATTATTGAGGCTGCAAAGTGTTAACCCTTCACATTAAACCTACTATTTGCAGGTTAGTTTCAGAGTATTGGTTGCCCCAGTAACTGAACTTGATTTTGCCAGATTTGTCTTTCTGAGCCCATTCCAAAAAAGCAGGCTTAGCAAATTATCCACATCTTCAGCTTCACGGATCACATAATTCTAGCTTAATCTGTTCCAGAATTGCAGGTCTGTATTTTCTGGAATGGAATTAGCCCGATTTCCTTTAATCCCAATTTACTTTATCCAGATTTTGTACTAATCCTGCTTTCTGGAACAGACCCCAGATCAGAACGTGATCACCAGAGCTCATAGTACACTGCAAATGACCCTTTGTGGTTTTGGTTTTCAATGACAATTTGCTCATGTTGAGTGGTATTCATGTCTGAGTTGAGGCAATTCATTTCTGTCGGCTGACCTAGAGGCAATTGGTAACTCTGTATTTTTTGTTCACAAGCATAACTGAGATGATCTTTTTTCTTTGTATCTGTGCAAACAAGCTGGTTTTCTGCTGTCTGGTTTATGATACCTGAGCAGGCAAACAAAAAAGACCACTTGACCATGTTTCTAGTCTGCTTGTTTTCAGCTAATGGGCAACTGGCCAATCCCAAGTCGAGGTAAACTTTTTTCCTGTTTAACAGCCTGCCTGCCTGCATGACTGCTTTTCCTCTTGCAGTGACAGCCATTCTGTTTTGTGCATTCTTAGTTTAAAGAGTGTTTGCTCCTCATACTAAATTCTGATCTTTTCTATTGAAATTTTATTTCTGTGTAAAAGATTCTTTTAAAAATGATGTTTTTTTTTTAAACTTTTTGTTTACTTTCATTTTGCCTGTCTGGAGGCAATGTTACAGAATTTCATTTTCTAATCTTTTCTAATCTTGACAAGAAATTTTAACCCTCTAAAGTCCATTTTTTTTGCCTTTTGCTCTTTCTGACCAAGTCTTCACTTCTGATAAAATACATTTCTTGTACCAATTCATCAATGAGTCAGTACTGTGTAAGTCTTTGTATAACTTTAAAGTACAAGAGTCAAAAAACATATTAGCTCAGTTCATTCAAAAATAATGTTTATTACTATAGACAAAAGGTGACACATCTCTAGGTCATGAATATCTTTCTTTGGATGTATGGTAATAAGGGGACCAACACATCTTAATAAGGCATTTTTCTATATGTCTACTTATTTTTAGAGTGCACACTGCAGCAAAAAAAGCTATCATGGCTTTTTTTATATTGTATTAAATAACCACAACAAGAAATATTCCACCTACTTATTTGTTAATATTGTGGACGCGGCCCGGACACAGAAAGGCAGACATGTTGTTAATCACCACCACACGTTTATTTACAACAACTATTATTTACAAAGTCCTAGTGCACACAATAGTGATGTGTCGTTTGCAAACGAGCCGGCTCTAAGAGCCGATGCTTTGAAGCGAACGAGAGGAGCCGATGCCCGTCGAGCAGAGCCGAAGCTTCAGCCGCTCCTGCTCAGCTCTGCTGAAAATCCATTCGGCAGGGGCGGGACTTTATTTATATGGGCACACAGAACACACTGGCTCATAATGCCGGCTCGTTCACGAACGACACATCGGACTAAGATCGTACCACTGTGTGAAAAAAGGGCAGATGCTCCGAAGACAGCGAGTGTTGGTACAGGCCAGGTACACAGAGCGACACCTGTCGCTGCGACAGACGAGGAGCCAGATTTAAATGCAAGCGCATCGTGAAGAAAAAAAGAAGAGTGAAGAAATGAGTGAAAGCTGAAAAAGAAGCAGCATCTGGCTGCATTTCAGTGATATTGGAGACTGCAAAGCTAAGTGCAGAATTTGTAATAAGAAAATATCCGTTCAAGCAGGGCCAACAACAAACCTGCACAGACATATAAGAACCACCCACCCATCCGTGCAACTGGAGGAGAGCGTGCCCTCTCTCCTGCCATCCACTGACCCTGGAAAAGAGACAAGTACTTCTGCTGCAGCATCCACTGTCTTACCGAAAACTGCAGGTATAACACGGTCTTCAGTTCAAACCAAAATAAGCACATTTATTCCAAAACAAATAACGCCACACAAACAAATACGTGTCGATGAGGAGCTGGCTAAAATGATAGCTAGCGACCTACAACCATTTTCCATTGTGGAGGACATTGGATTTACAACTTTTGTACAGGCCTTAAACCCCATGTATGTTCCTGGCCTACAAACTTTTATTCAAAGAGTCATAGTGTTGTGTTGTTGTTGAGTTTGGCCTTTATTTGTTTGCTGTGGTTTTGTGTTAAGTTGTTCATTTAAAGCTTTTATTAAAATGTTAAACAATAGTAACTGTATTTTTTGCAATGGAAAAAATGCATAAAAATACATAATGTCTGAAAACAATGAATAAGAAATTGCTTATACACAAACCATTCATAATTGCTTAATTAGGCTAAAATATAAGCATCCATGTGATACTAAACGAAGAGCCATTTGGGAGCCGTAAGAGCCGGCTCTTTAAAGGGAGCCGATCCAAAAGAGCCGAAGCTTTGAAAAGAGCCGGAGTTCCCATCACTAGCACAAAAACCCCCACACTGTCCTGGCCACACAATGCCTTCTCTTCGGGCCGCCTCCACTCTCTCTCTCTTGCCTTGTCCTGCCTCCACTCGACTCCAGCCTTGAATGAAGGGAGACGGCCCCTTTTATTTCACCCCGGATGGGCTCCAGGTGTTTCCCGGCACACCTCCCTGGACACGCCCCAGTGTGGCAGAAGTGCCAGCTGTTCTCCAGGAAGCTCTTCGGGTGTCCCTGCTCCTCTTCCACCCAGCACTTCCTGGTGTGGCGGAAGTGCTGAGGTCCAGGGTCCGCAAGGCATTGGGGTGCCCCCTGGCGGTGACCACGGGTCCCTACAGGGTTGGGCTTCCATGCCCTCTACCCGTGGCTCCCAAAGCAACCAGGATGGCGGCCCCCACGTGATCCAGGGCGGGCATAGACCCTCTTCCGGTCCCTCAAGGCGTCCTGGCCGGGTCGTTGCCCCTGGCATCCCTAACAATATCATGTAACATTTTTATTAATATCAATATGTTCATGTGCTTTCATTTAGTTTCATTTAGAATGAAAATGAGTACTAAACTGCAAATGGCTAGATTTCTGTAATGGGTTCTTTTTTTGGAAATTACTAATGCAAACATACTTTATTTTGCAAATTTTATTTGACAGGCAAATATATAATTGCCTCTCATCCTGACAGCATGTCTTTTGGGAAGGAATTAAAATTCCATTTAAAATATACTTACTCTGAAATGATGCAAAAAAGGTTTACCAAAACTAGGAACAAACGTTTGCAATACAACTTAAATAAATTATTTATGTTCTCCAATCTATGTGTATTATAGCATTGACACCTTAATTTGATAAATACGTATTTGTTTTAAAAAAAAAAAACCTTAATAATCAGTAATATAAACTATTGTATCATCTAATGCTGCCTTGTTATGCTTCCTTTGAGCAGTTAATGCCTAATTCATAAATCTCTTTCTGCTTCTGACTGTGAAGCCTTACTCTCTGTATGGGGCTTTTACCCAATGGCATAAATTACTTTTAGATATCTAGCTACTGTACTTGTATTAAGTCCCTTGCCATTAGTTAGCTTGTGGACTCAGTTTGACATTGAAACACATCACTAGTGTAATCAACCTTCTGACTTAAAGGGATTTTTCCTAATTGGATTTGGTCATGAGATAAATGTATGTAGATACTTTAAAGTAAATCAAGTACAATCACACCACCCAGAAAAATCTGACAACCAAACTAAATAACTAAAAGTTATTAAACCAAAGTATTAAACCTTGGTTTACAGTTATGTGCAATAAGCTTCTATGACCATGTGTGCTATAAGAATTTTATCTATATAATACAAAGAAAACAAAATGTAGGTACTGTTGTGATTCTGCGTGTTTATTTCTTTTTCAATGTATCAATTTGTTTTAATAGTTACTTTCTTTTCCTTTTGTGTGTTTAATATATGTTATTCATTTCTATCTTTATTTAATACATTTGAATTGTTAGGATTTGTTAAATTATTTTATTGTCTTATTTTATATTTACCATGAGACCATTTTGGATGCTACTATTTTTTAATCTTTTGCTTGTGCTTGGTTCACCAACACATAATTGTGATTGCTGAGGCTGATGATATTAGAATACCTACTGACATTAATATGGCAATGATCTGCAAGTTCAGTATTCTTCCTTAGTGTAAACAAATTCTGCTCAAGAATTCTAGTTGTCGTTAGTTTACAAAAGAGATTATAATTATTAGGTTTTGCTTGGATTCTGACCAGTTCTTTGCTTTCAGCTTATGCCTTTGTTTTGCCTTTTAACATCTTGATGTGTCTGTATTACTGATCTTCCAGATTTTGACATTGCTTTATTTTCATCATTCTCATATTCTGCTCCTTGTTTTCAGTTCATGGTCCTGACACTCATAAAAAAGCTACCTCAGAGTGACCTTAAGGCGTGCGTCTAGATTTTAAACTCATACACACATTAATGTACCATTAAAAATATAATTTTAATGTACCATTGGTCTAGCTGAATATTATGTATAATGACAAAATGATGATGGATTTTGTGGCTAGAATTTTAAAAACTGGAATAAATTTAAAATAAAAAGTTTGTAAATATATAAAACTAAAATCTGATTTTAATGACAACAGTTGATTTTATAAACTGTCTCAGAACCTCTTCACTTAATGTTCATCCATCTAAGTTATATTTAACTTTTCCAGAAGTCAAAGTCTTACCTTTTACCATTCCTGAGTTAAATGATAAAAAGGTACACTCTCCTTCACACACACTGAGCAAAGTTACAAAACCATTTTGCAAGCTGGTTAACACCGGTTGAGTATCTCTAACCTGAAATGTCTGGAACGGGAAGTATTTCAGATTTCAGACATGTTTAGATTTTGAAATATTTGTATACTGTATAACATATTTTACTGTCAATGTGTGAAATTAGGCCTTGTATAGAATGCCTAGGAAATCTACAGATTGCCAAAACAGGGACAGCAAAGTATGAAACAATTAAAATTTCAAACATTTCCTAGGCATTCTATGCAATGCCAAAAAGCAAACCAGCAAGTCATTCTGTATAATGCCTAGGAATTATATACAATGCCTAGGGAAAGTATATAAGTAACGCAGAACATTTCATGCTTTACCTAAAATTGTCAAGCATTTATTATACATAATGAGATATTTTGGGGGATACCCTTGATTGAGTAGGGAATCACTTAAATGATGACCAATAGATACTCAACCTGTAGTCAGAAAACAAAAAAATGGCTTTGAAATCTAGTACTTCCTATGTATGAGTTTGAAGTTCTCCTCTTGTCTTCACAGGTTTTCTAACAGTGAGTCTTTTCTTTCTCCATCCTGAAGAAGTGCATCTCAGGTTAATAAGAAGCACCAAACTGGCCTGGTGTGAGTGAGTGCGAGTGTTGATTTAAACACATTTATGGTTATAACCCATCTGACCCATTATTGGATATCAGCTTGTGTGGAGTTTGGAGAGAAAATAATTTGGTTAGAGAATTCAGTCTTTGTCTATGCATGTCACCCTTCTCTCATTTCCCACAGTCTTAATTGGCTGTCATGTTCTTAAATGATGGGAATTTGTTTGTCTGTTTCAGCTAATGACAAGGAATTCTGACGTACCAAACATTAACACTGCCAGTGACCTCTTCTTTGTCACTTTGACAACAGAGAACATTTTCTTTATACCAATAGCCTGTCTGTTACTACTGCTTGAGCCTTGAAAGCCTTTTTTGAACCTTTTCAACAAGACCCCAGGACAGGATGGTTTTGTGGTGGTGGTTCATTCTGTCATGAGTTTAGATCTCAATAGGTTGACTTTCATGGTACAATCATGCCAATATATCTGGGGTCCGCTACCACTATGCATGAATCAGTTTGTGACAGTTTTTGTCTGGAATTCCACTCAGCCTGCCAGTATTTTACAACATAGTTTTCACAAACTTTATTATGTTATCATTGCCTAAGCAGCCATTTATATAGATGAGACAGAAACACCTATTACTGACCCAATTTGAACGTAATCAATGTCGCTCAAATCATTACACTTGCCCCTTTTTCCTGCTTCCAACACGTCATCTTCAAGAACTGACTGTTCACTTGCTGACTAATATATTGTATCTCACTACTTGACAGGTGCCATTGTAACAAGATAATCAATGCAATTCACTTCACCTGTAAATCATTTTAATGTTGTGGTTGATTGAGAATGAGATATAGAAAAATAATGTAGCAAAAGTCCCCTAACAGGATTAACAGGTGGCAGCAGGGGTCCTCTAAAAATTTGTAGACCTCTTGTGCATGTTTAGAAGGACTGGCTATCTCAGGAGTTCTGAGAAGATGGCCCTGGAACTTTCTAGAGGTGTCCCTAATACTAGAAGTGATCATTAGAATTGTTCCTGAAATAACCCCAGGAATGGGTTTAAAAGCTACATCCTTACTACATCCCAGGGGGCTTGGAGTTGCAAGGATAGTTGTGACAAGGGCTCAAATGGTGAGAATCAGAGAGGCCAGATTTTTTAAAAAGAGGAATGTAACACGAGAAAGGGAAGTGTTAGGTGGGATGCTAAAGCGAGGAAGTCACCTCTCCAGATACATAGGGAGATTAAGCTGTTTAGGAAGGTACACAATGGCAGTGGGGCTTTGTTTCTCCTTTGCTTATTTTTTAAATCTATCTGTTTTGATATTCTATCTGTTCATCTCACCCTTGTGTGATTTATTTGTAACAAACATGCATCTAGAAATGTATCTAGTTTATGTTTTAATCCCTGAACCAAAATGATAATCAAAGAACTCAAAGTAACTTCAGAAAGGGGATATTTATTATTAAATAAAGAAACAAATACAGCAGGTCAAAAAGTTGCTTCCCAGCTCCAGGTTTCCAGGACTGGGCTCACCACTACTTTCAGGTAACATATGGCAGTCACTTCTAGGTTACCTTGTGACTAGCCAAGGTCTTGTTGCTGTGCAAGCATGACTTCCCAGAACCAGTGGAATCTGCCTTAGAGTTATTCTGGGCAAAAGCTCTTTGCAAGGCTTCAGCATAGAGCCCTTATGTGGCTTGGAGAACAGAAACAACTTAAAGTAATATTCCACTGAAAAATTATTATTTTTTTTATAATGTTACTTACAATACTCCTTGTGGTTTGGAGTGGTGACTCACAAAAAATTTAATGTCATGTGTCACTCACGAGCTGATGGGGAGCAGCTTAAGGACCCGCTGTGCACTGCGACAAGTCGTGCTAGGGGACAACGGTGGGGTACTAACCTCTCTCTTTTTGGTTCCTAAGAAAGAACGAAGCACCGCCACCGTAATTTCACCCGGACAACTAAAGAGCCACATCACTTCCGGGTTCCTTTCTAGCCTCTGGTCCCTGCTTGATGACGTCAGTTACCCATCCACCACCACGATTTTCCCAGCATCGCACTGTTTTCATTTCCGGTGCGACCCCATAAGTTGTCCGTCTGCCAACCCTTTTGAGTCTGATGATTTTGTTTGAAAAATATCTGACCTTTACGTTACAGTATATGGGGCTAAAAACCCCAATCCTTTATGCTTGTTTTGTGCTTTTATTTCACATGTTTTCATGGAGAAAAGACTTTATATTGACCAGCACTGGACAACATTAACCAATTTGAAAAACATCCATGGAAAAGAAAAAAAAATCTCATGTTACTTGTGATGCATAATCCACATGTCAATTATTCAATTGTATGCTCATACTTTTTGCTAAAACATTGTTAAATAACTACTTCTGGATTAAACTGTGCAAAGCATACATAGGGAACTAAAAGCCTTTCAAAAAGTATGCATTTTGTATGTTTTGATCATATGACTGGATAACTGACATGTGAATTATGCAACATGAGTAACGTGAGATTTTTGTTTCTCTTTTCCGAGGATGTTTTTCACATCATTTGATGTTGTCGAATGTCAGTCACTATAGAGTCCCGTTGTTTCAAGGACGTTATGATGTCCTTTCTCCACAAAAACTTTAGATTAAACATTTTTTCAGCCATCACTACAAACTACACGAGGCAAACAACATTATAAAAAAAATACATATATCATTTTTGGGTGGGGTATTATGCACGAGGGTCCTACCGGTGGGACATCCCAATGTTTCAAAGTTGTTTATGTACAGTGCAATAAACTCACAATTCAATCAAAAGCAATAATGGTATTTTAACATACACAAAGGTGTCTTCTTTCAAATTAATTATAATTTTCCATATTGTCTGCTCTCTTTCATTATTAAAATATGTGATTTTCACAGGTATACCCTGAGTCAAGCAGCGCGTCACAGCAGACTTAGTCTGCTTTTATCAAATATCCCTCCTATGTCTAGCTGCATTCAGTGAAAGGCTGAGGTTCAGAGGTTTCTAATGATGTATAGTAGTCTATGAATGGTCATTTGTACTAAATGTCACAGCTGTGTGTAAACGATAACAAATGTAATGTAATCGCTTTTCTTTACACATTGTTACACATCATTATGCTTTGTTATACACACAGATTGAGTTAGATTCTGAAAAATGGTTTGACTTTATTAAGAACAGCGTGTTTGATGAAGGACTTGAGGCTATGCTTGATGTGTGAGTACTGCTTAGTATGACTTTGAAGTGTTGTGATGCAGTTTTACAGTTCAGGTGTCATGGATTCAATAACCATACCCGGAGGCTTTCTGCTGCATGTTCTCCTTTTTAGTTTTCACAGCAGTACTCCTTCAGGTTCAACACAGAGTACACTGGAAATGTTCCTTAGCATATCGGTAAGTAACTGTTATGCTGTACTTGTGCCTCTCAAACTTTTACGCAAGGCATCTCTTCTCCTCCTCTTCCCAATCCAATGTCAGTGTATCATGCTATTCACGTCACTGTGTCGCAAGCGTATGAGGCAAAAAAAGTTTTAGCTAGTGACTTGTTCATGGTATATTGCCGCCGCTCCATCCACCAAAGGGAGAGACAGTGCCGTAAAGTATTTTTTATACTGCTCACTTCAGCCCCGGCTCTTCCATCAATGCCTCTGCTCTGGGAAGGGACAAACGAGCATGATTATGAAAGGAAAATAAAATCGAACAACAGCTGGTGTATCAGGGAGATTGAAAGAAGTGCAGTTAGAAACAGGATAGATAGGCTTGCAAGGCTGGGTGATCACTTTGGTGGCATCCTGGAGAAAACATGGGGGCAGATTACACTGGGAACAAGTCTCGCATGCTCGTGATCCGGTGACAACCTCCTGCAGCTCAAAAGTTTCTGAGAAACACTTGTTTAGGTGTACTGTATGTGTCTGTATGACTAAATATGCACTGAACATCTGTAGGGAAGGTGCAACGGAAGGTAGGAGAAGAAGGATGAATTGCAGCACAAAAATCCTAATATATTGTACAAAAATGTAAGCTTTCTCTGTTTCTAGTGGTAAACAAAAATCATTTCAAGGACTGCCATGAAAAATAATTTTGAAAGTAAAGGTCTGGAGGAGTATATAGTTTTATACATATATAATTACATATTATTTACTTGTCGCTTCAGAGTGTTTTAAAGAGTTTGTGTGTATATGTATATTTTTTTCTAAAAAATAAAAAAATGCATAAAAGTGCAACTACAGTACTTGTTTTGAGAGACTGTTTAGGTGCAAGAGACTAAATATTTCTGAAAAGGGACACAGTGTTTCCTAAAAGGGAGACATCATCTGTCAAACAGTATAACTTTGCAATGCTATGTTGTAAAAAATCTAATCTTGATACTGTACAATGATAGCTGACAAATATGGGCACAATAGAAAATTGATTCTAGGGTCGTACATCATAAAATGGTTATATACAGTAAAATCCAGGTTTTTGGAAAGAAATTCTGAAAGCACTAATTTATTTGTGTGTTATGTTTAGTTAATATTGGTGTGAACAAAGGTTTTTAATTATATAAAGTATTTGAAGTGTTGTACTAACTTCTCTTCAGCCATTTGCAGCTTCTTTATTACAATAAACGAGTAATAGCCATTTACTTTCAATTAAGTAATTTCGGCACAATAATGCCTAAACTCCCTTAGTATATAAAAAATTAATAATGCTTTGTTGCATGTGCTTGAAATCTTCCTTTCTGAAGTTAATTGAAATTAAATTAAATTGTCTTAGCTTTTGATGATATTCTTAGACAAATTTATTACGCTGAGACCTCTAGATCTTAATCATATTTTTCTGCTTCTTATACAATTTGAAGAGCAGTAGCAACAAGGAGACCAGGGTTTGCAACCTCCGGTCCTTCCTGCATGGAGTTTGCATGTGCTTACTGTGTCAGAGTGGGATTCCTCCCTCCCACTGTCCAAAGACATGCAGAGAAGGTGGATTGGCAATGCTAAACTGGTCCTAGTGTGTGTATGTATGTGTGTGCATGCCCTGCAATGGACTGTCACCCTATTCAGGGTCTGTTCCTGCCTTGTACTCTGTGCTAGCTGGGATAGACTCCAGCCCTCCCTGCAGCCCTGGTTAGGATTAAGCAGGTTAGAAAATGATATGACATTAACCCAGTTAGGCTTCTCTTTTGTGGTTTATGACATATTGGGTGAAAATGCAGACACAAAGAAAAATGAGAGATTAAAACTTAGAACCTTGGATCACTTAGGCAGCAGTGTTAGCCACAGTTTCATGCTTTCTCAATTTATCCTTCTTTAATCTAATTTCACCACTGCTATACCATCACAAAATAAACGTGCATATTTTGTATGATTATGGAGCCATATACTGACAAAACTATTTGCAGTTAAAGATCTATAACACAATCCATTGTTGTGTGCTTTATCATTGTAGCTTTCTGTCCCAACTTTAAAATCCTCAACAAGAAGTGAGCAATTAGTTGTTTCAAGTATCTTATTATACATGTATGTTTTATGCTTTTTACTACTGCTATGTTATTGGTGATGACAGTACTGTTTGCATATGAAAATATGTAGAAATCTATGTGACAACCTACCGTGAAAGCCATTATACAGAGTGAAATTGAATTAAATTACATAGCTATTGCTATGATGATAATTACTTCTATAAACATGGAATAAACAATAATTAATCATGCCCTACTGCACTGCCAGTGCCTGCTGGATTATGTTTGAAAAAAGATGGGTGTTTAATAAAATCAACATAAAAAACTTATTTTTTTAATGCACAGATATTGTAAAGATAAAGACCTTCATTTGTGTAATACTGTATACACAATTACCCCTGTAAAAAGACATTAAAATTCAATATCAAAGAAAATTAGAAACACCCACAGAAAAGATTAGATGTTATTCCCGAAAGTTGTTTATTTGTGCCTTAAAGTGATAAGTCTCAGTTTCTTTGTCTCCTTTAGTTGTTTGAAGAGTTAGAAGCAAGATGTCAATTCTGAATATTAAAGACATTGTTCCCTAGGAACTCAAAGTTCCTGCCTCCAGCAACCCTTTTGTTGCTCACACTTGCTTCTGGGAGGGATTATCCTCTCTCCCACACAGATGCTCCCTAAATATATCACTGCAATATACTTCACACTGTCTTTTATTTACTCATTGTTCTCTGGCTCTCAACCATCCACTCATTTTAAACCTGATTAATCCAATTATAGGGGCAAACCACATGCCAGCAGTGCAGATGCAAGACAGGAACACATGCTGGACAGTGTGCCAATGCATTGCATGTTACACTCATTAAGAGCCAATTTAGAATTACTGATCACCTACCAGAGTGGAAGGAAAGCTAGAATACCCAGAAAAACACACGGGGCAATGCTCACCGTGCACAAACAGGGATTAGACTGGCATTTAAACTTAACTAATGTCTTGGAGCTCAGAGGTAGCAGCACTAACTACTTCACCATCATGCCACTCTCAATCTGCTCTTTTATATACATTTTTTAAATTACCTGCACAAATTTACTTATTTTATTATAAAACATTTCAAAGAATGTAATGAAAATGTAATCATTGGACTTTAAATCACATAGGCCGTAAGATGAAATGTTACTCAATTGTTAAGCATCAATATCTTCAGGAAAGATTTATTGAGTTTAAAGTATCGTGGGTCACTATTGGAATAAAAAACAAAACAAACACTAGAGTGTAAACATTAAAGCAATTTGATGTTAGGCATTATGAAGGGCACAAAATAACTTTTCATTGATTAACTTGTAGCTCACCCCTTTTAAATGTCTGATTCCCCTTTTGAAATAATGCTGTTAATTGTCTGTTATATAAATCTTTATATTATAAACTCCATTATGTACCTCCATACATTTTTCAAATATACTATACTTGACAGAAACAGAGTTATTTTACAATTAGGTTTTATGGAGTCACCACAGTTTGACAAGTAAGTAACATTTGATAACAATTCAGTTTCTTTCTTTTTTCTGATACGTATTCATTACTTCTTTGTTTTGATAAAATGTTTAGTTCTTTTCTTTTTATAGAATAAGGCACATTGTTCCTTGAAATTCTTATTCCTTAATTTTAATTTACAGTTTGCTCCATCATAGTCACTGACTGTTCTAATGAGGGAAAAAAAGTATTTTTATAATTAATAATAAATTTATCTGAAAAATAATAATAATAATAATACATTTTATTTATTTTTAGGCGCCTTTCTAAACACTCAAGGACACCGATTAATAGATAAAACACACATTATAAACAAAACTAAAATGCTAAAATTAAAATCAGACAGAGCACTTGTAATCAAAGAGAAAAAGCAGTCTTAAACAAATGAGTTTTAAGTTTAGATTTGAGAAGTGAAAATGATTCAATATTTCTAAGCTCAGATGGTAGTGAGTTCCAGAGCTGGGGAGCACCATAATGTAAGTATAATAGTTAGATTTAGTTTGGGCAATCAGTCCTTATAAAGTACAGTGGAACCTCGAGATACGAGTTTAATTCGTTCCAGCACTGAGCTTGTATAGCGAATTCCTCGTATCTAGAACAAACTTCCCCATTGAAAATAATGGAAATCCAGTTAATCCGTTCCGCACCCCCAAAAATATAAAAATCAATTTTCCTAACAAATAACACTGATAAATAATATATACAAGTGGAACCTCGGTTTGCGAGTAACTTGGTTTACAAGTGTTTTGCAAGACGAGCTAAATTTTTTAATTAATTTTGACTTGATAAAACGTGCGATGTCTTGCAATACGAGTAGTATGGATACACTTTGTCTGCTGAGCGTCATGTGATCATAACTGAGCTGATGGTGCGCGTCTCTCTCTCCTTATCTCTCTCGCTCGCGCACGCATCTCTCTCTCTCTCCTTATCTCTCTCACTCGCTCGCCTCTCTCCCTCTCTCCTTATCTCGCTCGCTCGCCTCTCTTTCTCTCTCTCCTTATCTTGCTCGCGCGCGCACCTCTCTCTCTCTCTCTCTCTCTCCACTTGAGGGCAATCGTCTCCTATTCTCCGTCTGCATGTCCGCGATATTTTTGGATACGCTTATAAGGCGAACTGCTACAGTGAAACAATGAAATCACAAGCGCACAAACGCGTAGATCCTCACGCTACGGAAGAAAAAGTAACACTGAGTGAGCTGAGGGGCTGGCAGCGTCAGCTTGGGTGAATCCCCGAGTCGAGGCGGATCGGGAAACGCGTCACGCATACCCACCGCCTGGCTCGTTACGCGAGCCAATGATCGTATTTAGATCCAAATTTTTCGCTCATACTTTCCTCGTATCTTGAATTTCTTGTATACAGAGGTGTTCGTATCTTGAGGTTCCACTGTATATGGTTTTTGTACATCTCTTTGTGAACAAAGAGTCCAGTTTTTTTATACAACCGTTCAAGTTGCCGGCCGTTGGCTTTCAAAAGCCGAAGTTCAGGAGTGAACCAGGGAGCAGAAAAGGAGAAAGAAACAGATCTAGTTTTTAATGGAGCGACAGAGTTAAGAATACCATTAAGTCCAGTGTTGTAATGTGAGACCGGTTCATCAGGAGTGGATAAATTATCAGTGTCTTTAAGGGAATCAATACTAGAGGAAAGAGAGGCTAAGTTAATATTCTTAAATATTATGGAAAGACATGAGACAGGAAAGCTTAGTATTGGAAAGTGCAAGTTTAACATTGAATGAAATAAGAAAATTATCAGTTATGGGGAGTTCATCCGCAGTACAATCAAGCCGGGTAACTCCAGAACAGCAAATCAAGTCCAAGATATGTCCTTTGGAGTGAGTGGGAACATCAGTTTGCTGCTGGAATCCAAAACTTTCAAGGCAGGATGTAAAGTCTCTAGTAATAGGGACATTGATATTATCCATATGTATATTGAAATCCCACAGAAGTATTATGTTTGATGAAACAGTAGATAAGTATGTAAGAAAAACAGCAAAGTCATTCAGGAAGTCATTATTTGATTTAGGGGACCAGTAAACAGTTGCAATAATAGTAGGAATAGGTCCATTTAATTGACATACAAGAGATTCAAAAGAACTGAAGGCAGGAACAGATAAAGGCAGGACTTTCCACTTCTCATTATATATTATTGCAAGACCTCCTCCCTGGCCAGAGTCACAGGGTTGACAGATGTAAACAACCCCTGGGGGAGTGGATTCGTTAAGTTGTGGAAAGTCATGAGGTTGTTGCCATGTCTAGGTTAGACAGAAAAAGTCAAACTTACGATCAGTGAGGAGATTGTGGATGAGATACCCCTTGCTCATAAGTGAACGGATGTTCAACAGACCGAAGTTGACAATGGCGTTATCACATTTAGCAATGGTGTTAGCCGACTGGGCTAGGCTGGTTAAACACTGTGGTCAGCAACTCTGCCTAAGTTACATGGAGGATGTTGAGAACTGGACCAGATGGAGATTATTATTTTTGAACTGTCAGCTTGGATACTCCGGCGGGACCCGTGGTGGATGTATCTCCGATGGGGAGTAATATGATGTCCGGGTGGAGATACAGCGCAGTCAGTGGAGGCTCGGACAGGTGGAAACGCAGTTAGAGGAGCTCGGCAGTTGAGTACTAAATACATTCTACACTGCATGAAAGTAGCAGTAGTAATAGTCGTATTAGTAGTATTGTTACATGTACAGAGTATGGTAAAATTCTAACTTTCATGCTCAACCAGCGTGCAATACATCACCACTTTATACCCCAAAGAAAAAGTGCTGCATTTGAAACTGGAAAAATTTCAGCTTTGGACACATAAATGGCAAATGAATTCTATTGTCTTACACACAGGAAGACAAAATCTTATAGACCACGGGGAGATTATAAGGTGACATGTAGAACTGCTTAAACTATAAAGACAAAAGATATGGTTGAAACCAGTTATTAATTTAAAACTACTATGTCAATTCTGTAAAAGTATGGAAAAATAAGGGTAATAGGAAATGATGGGTTGTATTAGTGTTTATTCTATTTTCTGCAGTTGATAAGATTTCCAAAATGTGTCACTTTGTTTTTAGTACATTAAGAAAATGTGAATATTTAGCATAACACATATAAAATATATATACACCATGACCCTCACCAGGGGCCTCATGTATAAATGGTACATACGCACAAAAATGTTGTGTACGCCTGTTTCCACGCTCACATCACAATGTATAAAAACTAAACTTGCTGTAAAGCCACGCACATTTTCACAGCAACTCAATCCCTGGCATACGCAAGTTCTCCGCTCTGTTTTGCAAGCTGGTGGCACCCAGCTTCAAAGCAGTGCTTTTGTTCCAGTGTGGTTTCCATTTCTTTTTTAGATCCACATCCCTGACGAGGCTTTATCAAATACACTGAAATTAATCGCATATTGTTTATTAGTTTAAAAAATCTGATTGTAATTAACCTGTAACAATATAATGGTCCACAGAATGGCCAAACTATTCCAAATCCCATAGCTGCTTTAGCGTTGTTACTCTCAAACATTTATCCCACTGTATCTGAGTGTGGAATTACAGCTCTACAGCGGCCTATCAGAAAGAGAATTATCAGGATACAGCATCAAGCACACGCTGCCTCACCCATGCGCACTGTTTATTGAACTGCTCTCATACAGCAAATGCTTCAGAGCCTTTCCTGTAGGGACATTGTGGTTCAAAAACAGTTTCAGAACTATAAACACACTCAATCAGTCCATCAATTGCTCCCAGTAGAACTGTTTGTACTTATTAGTACAATTACCCCAATGTAAACTTGCATTACAGTTATAATATTGCACAACCTTTATAAAGCGCGTATTTACATATGATGATGATATAATTTTAAAGATGAAATGCAGCAAAATATGTCTATTACATTATACAGATAAAATGCTAACATCATTTACATAATCTATATTGTTAATAATTAAACATGTGAGGACACGTTGTCGCAGCGCTAGCAAGGAGCTTGTGCTCCGTTCACGGATTGTTCCTGCCTCGCGCTGTATTCTTGCTGGGACTGGAAGGATAGATGGATAGAATAATTAAACATGTACAACAAAGATATTGAAATGTTCCTTCAATGTTTTGAAAAATCTGCGTTCTAAGCTTACAGATGGCTTGGCATCTATTACAGAGCTGATTGTGTGGTGATTGGGTACTTGGAGAAAGAAAAGTAAGGACAGGAATTGGGGGTTAGTACATTTGAAAGAGACAATACTGCTGCAATAAATGATTGCATCTAAGGTTGCGCACGGCACAGCAAGTATCTTGTGGAAGTCAGGAACAATCTCTGGACGGGGCGCCGGCTCATCACTATCACTGCAGCACAATTTTCCCATCTTTAATAACATGCTTTAATTCCTATCATCATGAAAATGACAGCAAGTATACATCTCAGTATTTAAATTATTCAGAGAGCTGTAATATCACATATGTAATGGATTCTGTGTCCTGTCGGAGGAAGAGAAAGCTGGTTTAAGGAGCACGTAGTGATTGACACACATAGAGCACATAGAACACATACAATACAAAGCATTTAACATGCTACTTTAGTTACAATGGTATTTGATAAACTGGTAAATTAAAGATTTTAAGATGAAGTTTATGATGTTCCACTTTAATGACAAAATAAACTACATCATTAAAGTGGAAATTTCAAGAATAAAGTTTTGTGCTTTTTTTTCGCACTGTGTGCCTATTTTTTTTTTTCTCTGTACCCTAATAAGCTTCCATATGACTCTCAGACAGTGGGCTACGACTCACCTTTTCACAGCGACTTTGATATCTGACAACTTCTTTTTTATTTTGGGCACTGTGCGACATTGTGAACTTGAACTTTTGATTTTTTCCAATATTCTATGTCACTCAATCAACATCCTTTTGTTGTTTATACCACTGTTCAAACCAACAAATAGTAAGTTTTTCCTTGTCTCCACTTGGTATTCGCTGAAATTCTTCTACTTCCCCCCTGTGCTTTTGCCATTGTCTTTTCACAGAACGCTGAGCTTAAAGACTAATTATATGGATTTGCATATCCATAGAGGCGTAATTATAGGAGGAATTGGGGAGTGGCAGCAGGCACGTGCACGTGTGTTACTTTTCACGCTGACAGGTAATTATGTAGCGGAAGAACGTGGAATTTGGCATATGCACAGATTTATGCATCTGGATTTTTTTGTGCATACGCACATTTCTGCTTTTGTCTGTACGCAAAGTTTTGGTGTGAATTCTATGTACGGCATTATGCATGAGGCCTCAGGAGAAGCAGTATGAGTTGATATATATATTTCTGTGTGTGTGAGTGTGCACACATTTGTAAATATCTTGTAGTAACATCCTGTTCAAAGCTAGAATTGCAGGCAGTTTAAGTTGACCCAGTAAAGAGACTGAGCAGTGGCATAAGGAGATTCAGTGGTAGGGACAAGGAAGAAGGAAAGGTGTTGCAAGGGGGTAGTATATGCATCATTTTGCTGGGCGTCCTGGAAGTTTGTTTAGTTGGTGAACCAGCAAAAAAAAGAGATTAAATGCTAGAAGTGTCAACATATTTACACTGCTAGAGGGCACATAATGTCACATAGGATCATGCTGTTCTTCAAATGACACAAACAGCAGAGATACCTTATAGACCTATCACTTTTGGGCCAGCAAAAGGGTGAAAATACTAAGTGGAGCTCTAGTGCATTGTCAACCGTGTCCATATTGAGCCCTCACTGACTTTAATATTGATTAGGTGTTGCCTCAGAAGTGGTTCTGGAATCAGGATTAAAATGTCTGGCAGGACAAGTGGCTAGAGATTGATAGAAAAATAAGGTAACAGAGTATGTGTTGGTAGATGAGGCATGGGTTTTATAACATGGTGAAGTGAACATCACACTCTCTGAATAATCAGTGACAGAGGACCAGATTTATGATATGGGAGGGCAATAGAAAATCTGAGCACATCTCACCAGTCGTGGCATTGTGTGGTAATGTGCCTCACTAGCATTACTAGCAAAAAAAAAATGTTTGTGTCCTCTGTAGTGTTAAAAGTGCGGTAGTAGTTTTAGGAAAAGAAAAAAGGGACAATAAGTTTATAGAATAAAAGCTTGCCTTTTTGTCCTATTAGAAAGTGCAGAGGGACGTCTTCACTGACGATATGAGCACCTTCTGGGAAGTATCGCGGCGGGTATCATGTAGAATGGAAAGGCGGCTCTACCATTGACCGGCCAAGATGGCATTGTCTGCCTTCCACTTGTGCACATGCATCCCACAGCCTCATAACGCTAGAAGAGTAAAAGAAAGTGCGAAGCGCCTTAATATTGGCTTGCCACAGCTATTAAAAGGGATCCCGTATTGGCAGTTGTCTGGGCAGTAGCTCAGGGAAGGAAAAAAAAAAGTGCTTACTTTCACTTTTGGGAGAAGCACAGGCAGCGTCTCAAAAGCCGGCAAAGCTATGCGCGCACTGGTTGCTCGAATTTTTATAGTAATTGTGTGGGGCAGGAGACGCCACATTTCACAGACACATTCACGTCATTGTGTGCCCGCAGAGGGATGACGTTTAGCAGTTTAATTGGTTGGCGCGAGGGCACCGAATACAAAAGGCTATCACGGCCTCTAGAGGGGGTCTTCTGGTTAGATCTTGCTGAGAGAAAGGTACTTGGTAGAACACAGTCTTGAATTTACCAAGCATTACTGCTTGTGCCTTGATTATTGTAAATATTTTTTTTCTTGTATATATTTTGATAAATATCTCTGAATTAGCTTTGGTGAAGGTATTTATTGTATTGTGGTTAATGGTGCACTGTTTATTTTTGCATATACACTTTTTCTGTATTTTGAGTATTTTTCTTAGTAAAACCTGCACTGTTTGAAGAAGCAGCTTCCTGACATGGATTTCTGTAGATGAAGACAGCTTATTTTTGTGTATATATGGGTTTCCTTATTATTCCAAGAGCCAAGCATAAAAGAAGTGGTGAGTCAGCCTTTTGCTGTTATGTACCAAACTAGCTGTGTAAGCCCATGCGGTAAAAAGCCCGGGGTCCTAGAAACTATTGAAATCGGCAGAAAATAAAATGAAATGTAGACATGTCAAGAAATTGAAAGGATCTACTTTGGGCATCTCTCTCCTAGGATGATTCGTTTTGGCGATTTACTCGCCTCGTTTGTGTATTAGCGGTGGGAGGAAACGTAAAAGGGATACCATTTTGCCGATGTTAGTGGCTAAGTGACTTTGTTCTTTCTTCAGAGGTTTCCTTTTGCTGTTGTGCTGGTCCTTCTTGTGTTATTAGTGGCTAAACGAGTTTTCTGTTTCCTCTGAGGTGGAGCCCTCACCCTGACTCCACCTCTCACTTCTGGGCTGGACAGACACACACTCTTCCACACGTAGACGTTTTTTATATAAGACTAGCAAAATACCCGTGCTTCACAGCGGAGAAGTAGTGTGTTAAAGAAGTAATGAAAAAGAAAAGAAAAACATTTTAAAAATAACGTAACATGATTAATAATGTAATTGTTTTGTCACTGTTGTGAGTGATGAGTGTTGCTGTCACATATATATATATATATATATATATATATATATATATATTTACACACACATATATACATACATATATAT
>JANRMT010062842.1:25392946-25444072 GCA_026402145.1 Polypterus bichir lapradei
AAGTTTGGGGAAGGTCAGCCTATGATGAGGCCTAAGAAAATAGAGAGAAAGAAGAATAAAAAATATAATCAAACCTGTAAGGCATATTTATGTATCTAAAAGTAATAGGCATAGACATGGAATGGTGGGGTGTAAAATCACAAAGAGTAAAGTATGGTACAGACAAGGCAAAAAACAAATTGCGGGAATGCATTGAGTTGGTATAAACAACTTTCTTAATTTCTAAAATAATGCAATTAGCAGGAGTTCAGAAACTTATTGAATATCAGCAACAGACCCCATCTCAGCATTTGGAGATACCTTGAGAAGAACGCTTTTTGTAATGAATGAATTAAATAACTGAGGCACTAGGTGATATATGCCTAAAGTCATTGAGATTGACATGAAGAGAGCAGTTTAGGGACTTGTTGAAAGTCATGATAACCTTGTGCCAAGATTCATATTAACCGTATACGAGTAAATCTCTCTATTATAATAAAAAAATCTTGGGGAGAGAGACGAGACGTGACATTCTCAGTGAGACACTAAAACGTTCCGCGAGACGAGACTTTGTGCCATAAGATTTGACTACACCCTGGGCCAGAAATAAAAAACAAAGTGTAAATGTCAAAGTAGCACGATGTAAAGAATTCAAAAACGCTGCCGCGATACACATGCAGAGCAGGTTAGAGATAATTGAAGTACAAAAATTCGAAAGACACACAAAATTGATAGTAAAGATCGCATTAGTGCAAACAAATGGAAATTATTACTCAGTGAAATAATAGAACAGCAAAAAGAGCTTGAATATATTGTTCAGATTTAAACTTTAAGTCAGAGACTTGTAGATCATCTAATTCATGTTTCTATCAGGGAAAAGTAGTGTTTCTTCCCAATGAAGAGGTGTATCCATGAAAATTAAAAGATTTGTTGTTTGGTGAAAGTGAAATCCCACGTGAGCCCTGTGAGACAAGACTTTATGCAAAGAGATTTTTAAAAGTCCTGCCCACATCTAAAACATTTGCAACCATGCACACAGTTCAATCATTTCTCATTTGTGTGAATGCTATTGTCAGACACAGTTCATGTAGAGAGAAAGAAACGACATTCAATCACGGGCAGTTATACAGTGCGTTGTCACAATGTAATTCCAAACACAGAATCAAAATTCAATGCGATATTGTCGAAAAGGTAAAAGTGAAAAGAGATCGAATATATGGACATAGGTGATATGACAGAAGTATGTAGATATTGTTTGGCTTTAAACTTTAAGTCAGAGACTTGTAGATCGTCTAATTCGTGTTGCCATCAGGGAAAAGTAGTGTTTCTTCCCAATGAACAGGCCTATCTGCGAGAATTAAAAGTTTTGTTGTTTGGTGAAAGTGAAATCCACATACGCGAGCGGCAGAGATGTGAAGTTGCTGGCATGTAACGCAGGCAGTGGGGTTGCCGAGCGAAGCAAGCGGGGGTGAAGCCCCCTAGTATTAAAATAAATAAATAAATAATTAAAACATATACTTTTTCTTATGTTAAGGCTAAAAGTAAGATTATTTGTGATATTTTTTGATTTTTAACTGTGATAATCTTATAAAGGAAAAACAAATTTTCATTTTTAGAAACATATTTAAATACGAAAAACCTCTTTTAATGCCTTGCTACATTCGGGTGTACACATTCAACTAACACGTGGTGAAAGCAGTTTTTGGTTTGATCATATCAAATAGGTCTGTTTAGACTAGTCTTTATCAATTTAGCAGACCTGAATTTTGCAGTGTTATCGCGCTGTTTTTTCCAGAAGAGTTCTAGTTCAGTTAAATTGCAAAGTGATCTTCTATCTACACTCTCTTTAAATACATCCATAGATTTTCATTAGAGATTAAGGTAAAGGGTTATTCCAGAGCATTAATCTTAATATCCTTCAGATTGTTGTTGCAGTAAAAAGGCAAAATTCTTCTTTAAATTCAGTTTTCTTACAGTGGGCAGCAAGTTCTATTCCATATCTTCTTGATAACTGGAGATATTCATTTTTCCTTCTTTTCTGACTAGAGACTTTGTCCCCACTGAATGATAACACTCCTATGTTATGATGCAACTACCATGATCCTTCACAGTGAATTCTGTTTTCTGCATGATGAGCTGTTTTTGCTTTGCTCCAAACATATCAAAAATCGCTACATTGGTCTTATCAGACTATAAGACACTTTTCCAAATACGTGAGAAAACAAAATCTTCGTGCAATCCAGTGTTCGGCAGCCTCGCCTCTGTCAGTGTGCCCCAGGGCAGCTGTGGCTACAAAGTAGCTTATCATCACCAGCGTGTGAATGTGTGTGTGAATGGGTGAATGACTGTTGTGTTGTGAAGCGCCTAGGGGGGTTCTTGAACTCTAGTAGGCGCTATATCAAATACAGGCCATTTACCATTTACCAATATTTATATAAGTTTGGTTGTTCTCTTTTTACTAACAAATGGCATCTGTCTTGCTAACGTATCCTACCTATCAGACTTGAATGGTTTGTTTTAATATGTATGTCAATTACTGCCACACATACCTTCATGTCCTTTAAAGTTAGTGGTAACTCTTGGTAGACCCTTTGGTCTTTGTAAATTCCTAATGGTGCCATATTTCTTCCCCTCTTAATGGTGATTTTCACCTTGTTGCATAGTATATATTACGTCTTCAAAATTCTTTTGCATATTTTCTGTATGTTCTTACCATTTTGTGGACTGTGAATATCTTTTTACTGTGCAACAATGAAATATTTAGGGAATTCTTACAGGAACAGATGATTTTATTTAAGAAAACTGAAATCCCTTCATTTAACCTGAAGGGAACTCACATTTGTTCATGATTTGAAATGTGATTGGTTAGATATAAGTCCTGGCCTCAAAGGTGTGACACTATGCAAGCTAGGCATTGGAAGTTTTCTTGTATTGTTTTAGTTAAAAATTATAGTATTTTTTTCATTTAAATATTTTTAGCTACAAGATTTTGTTACATTTACATCTGTTCATTTAGCAGATGATTTTACCCAAAGTGATATATAAATTGACTAAAACAAGTTAAAAATGGTTGTCACACACGTGCGAGTAGGAGGCAGCTAAAGGGCCTGAGTAAAAGTAATGAAACATCTGACCAGGGGGCGGCGGAGTGCGCTGACTGTCTTTCTCAGTTCCCTACAGACCTTTCCCGGGAAATCCTGCAAGGTTCCGGCGCCTCAGAAGACATCACATCCGAAGCCGGCCCCTTTGCTGACGTCACTTCCAAAGCCGGCGCCTTTGCTGACGTCACTTCTGGTTCCGGCCATTTTGATGACATCAGTTCCTCTCCAGGCCTTTAAAGCCTCCATCTTGGGCTACTATAGCAAGTTCCAGTCTGGACTCTGTTAAATGCACTTGATATTTATGATAAAACAAACCCTTTTGCAGCTGGGAAAAACAATATATGGGTGGCTGCCCCAAACCTTTATGATGTCTTTGGTGTATTATCATCACATGGTCTAGATCTTGAAAATAGGCAGCCATTAAACCAATTAAAGTACAACACTATTGTAATTAGCCTTACCTTAACTACAAAACAACCTACCATCAAAACAATTAGCATTTAAGACATTCACAAAACTTAAGACGCAAGACATTCACTAAACTGGGAAGTCTTCAAATGCATCTTAAAAAAAAATTGAAAGAGTCAGCTGTTTGGAGGAATGTTGGCAACTCATTCTACCAGCAAGGAGCTACACATGGAACGTGTCTAGATTGAAATGTGATATTACATAGAGGTGGTATCAACAAATGCCATTCATTAGCAGATCTAAAGAAGAAGATGACCTAATAAGGACCTCCAAATAGGTAGGTGCTGAACCATTGAGTGCCTTGTAAAAAAATAACAAATTTGACAAATGAGGTCATTCAGTACATCAAGCCCATTCATTTAGCTAATAGCTAAGTTGTTCCAGTATCTCATCCAGATTTTTCTTAAAGGTTGTCAAGGTTTCCGCTTCAACTATATATCTCGGTAGTTTGTTCCAGAGTCCAACATCCCTTTGCTTAAAGGAATGCTCCCTGGCTTCAGTTTTAAATTCACTTCCTCTTGTTGGTGGAGGCCGATTCTAGCTCTGTGTTTTAGGATAAGGCCCTTAAGTTTAGGTTTAGTTCTTTTGCTTAGGCTTAGTGTTTGGGCTTCCCATAGGTTGGGGGTTCCCTTGGTTAAGCTCAGAGATTTGGTATGGTAGGCAGGTTCAAATCATTAGGTTCTCTGGAGTTTGTGTCTGGTGCCTGAGGGTAGTTCTGATTCTGTTTCCTTGGGTTTAGCTTCCCTTGTGATCTAGGCCTTTCTTTCCTACTCTTTGGCTACCAGTCTCCATTCACTCTTCAGATTCTCTTAGGATTCCCTGTCTGTATGCTATTTCTTGATTCCCCTTTTACCAGCTTACTAGGTGAGTGGCTGGGGAAGGATTGGTCTTTCTTCAGTCAGGGGATTGGGAAGTTTTGTTTTTTAAAAAAAGACTCCATTCCCACTAGTTCTCCAGAATCCACGGGGGATTCATTGGGAAGGCAGAGGCACTGTCCTTCTGACCTCAGAGCCACGTATCTTTTTCCCAGCTTTGAGCTATTATTATATGGGCCAAATATGGGTACAGATAGCGAAGAAGGACCTTAGAATTATTGGCTTATATGCTCTCATTCACCAGTCTCCCCTTTGGCCTTGTGGGCTTTACATTTGGGTTAGGTCCTGACAACAGACCTGTTTGACCCTTGTCATCCAGGCTTCCCTTGTGCCTTGTAGGCTGTAGGTTAGGATCTGGGAAGTAGCTTGTCTCTAAGCTCTGAAGTATTCTCCCTTGGCCTTGTTTGGATAGTTTGTTGGTTTAGATCTAGTAAATACATCTTTTTTCTTACTTAGTACCAAATATCCAATCCACAACACGAGAAAGTAGATGCTATAGAGGGTAAAGAGGCATCAATGACTTCAACTGCTACAGGGAGCCAGTGAAGAGACCTAAGAAAGATAGTGACATACGTCCATCTCAGATGGTTGAAAGTGAGACAAGGTGCTGCATTTTAAAGCATCTGCACTGGCTTTACAGTCAATGGTTGTATCCTACCATTAAGGAGTTTCAAGAGACAAGGTGCATCATGACCAGTGCTTGGAAAAGAAGTTAAATTGACTAGTCTGTCAACTAATGTCTGATCTTACAGATTACATAGAGAGTTCAGAATAAAATTCAAATCAGGGTTGCAAAGACCCAAATAAATCCCTGGCAGCTTTGGGTGCAAGGCAGGAATAAAGACCTGCACAAAATGTCAATATACTGTAGGATAGGCTAGGCCACTCACCAGTACATACTCACATTGTGACAGTGAGATGTGGGAATTCGAGTAACTCAGTGATAATTCCTAAGAAACAGAGAGAACACACCAACATCTCATTGACAGTGGAGGGGCAGGGAAATTAACTCAGATGCCTTCCGCTATAATTTAGTAGCAGCAACCATCGCATCACAGTGCGTTTCTGGGTATATAGTGCCTTTGCTCTTGATGAGTGTATGACAAGTTAAACCTCTAACTTAAGAAGTGCTCTCCATCTTATCCATAGTAAGAGGGCTAGAGGGAGCAGCACTACACATACTAAATTAAACAATTTAGTTATTCAGTTCTTTTTTTGTGTTATACATGCTGGGAATTAAGAGGTAATTTTGCTTCAGTAATGCAATATGTTTGTCATTATACAATTTTTGGTAATCTATAAATATAGATTAAGTTTTACATCTTACAATAAATAAAAACACTCCAAAAAAAAGGACCAGCAAAACAAATTTATTGTATTAAAAGACCTTTACACATAGAAACAGAATTACACCACAATCAACAGTCAAACTTTAAATGAATTAATGTATCCCCTTCTGCCATTCTGTCACACTTCTGCAAATTCGTAATTGTATACTGTGACAAAATTGTAATGTGGTAGTGTGTTCAAAAGTATGCAAAAGAAGACCTTAAACATTAGCTACTGTGAAATCATTCAAACAGAACTAAAGGAAGAGAGGAGTGAGACGAATAGCTGCAATGAATTTTTCATCAGGCGACTCCAGCATTTACTGCAACAGGCATAATGAAGCAATTGGTTTCGGTTCTCAGTAATGGCTTGTCATGAATGTTGAGTGGGATGGTGGGGGTGGGGCAGGGATCATTACATCCACAATAGAGTGACAAGACCTAAATACTCCCTCGAGTACACACTGCTTTACTTTTGCACTCTGGCAGTTGTCCCAAGTACGGTAGCTGGTGACCAGCTGTGATTTAATAGAATGGCTATCAGCCCACCAAGAAGAACACAAGGTTGCAGAGGCATTCAAAAGCAGCACCTGCTAGGAATTAAACACTTACTGAAACCAGGTCTCCTGGACTCATTTAGCTGGCTTGAAGAGGTTGTTACTGCTGGGAAAAAATACAATAAAATAAAAAAAAAGTGGTGTGCAGAAGCATAAGGATTGGGAGATCCACAGACAAGGAGTGTCTTCTTATGCAAAAAGTTATTCAAATGTTGATACTGTAAACCTCACCTGGATTCTATCCAGATCCTAGCTCCCTCTGAATACTAAATTGCATCTGGCAGTGCAAACATTGTGTTTTCAAACATTTGGCTAATTAAATGAATACAACATGAGATTTCCCCCTCAAAAAAGGTAAAGAGCAACTACAAATGATGCCTGAATAAATTAGGATAAAAATGACAGTCTTTCCTTTTTTTCATTTATTGTTTTTCCCTTGAGACTGTAAAGAAGCTAAATTACCTTTGTTAACACATAATTTACAACCGCCCTGCCGACTTGCGTGGATGACTGCAAATAGTATCAAAGATATATTTTCCATTTCTAGAATTACAACAAATTTGCAAATTATTAGCCATTCATTGGTTCAGGTGACATTCATTAAAAGGGGAACCATAAATGTTTAAAGAGGCGTGACTGTAATTTGAAAAGCCCCTAGATATGTCTGCCTGAGACTGCAATACTGAAAGAAGCCAACAGAACAAACAAAAGAGAAAAGCTTGAAAAGAACTTTAAATCAGCTCTGCTGATATTGTTTACCATGCCAATTTAAGGTTGACAGACTAAAGTAAGTATTGATTTTCTATCTATATCATGAAGTGTTCAGGTGCAAAGGATCATGCTAATTACATAGTTTCTTCTATTTCTTGTTTTCTGCTTTCTTGTTAAAGGTTGAAATCTCTAAAGTTTATAATATATAGTTTTATATACTGAATAGACTTATTTCATTGCTGAATTGAGTTTTCCACACAGTAATGCATGTTGTGGCAAGCGGCTGGGGGCAGCACCCAGCTGGGACGCCCAGAAGGACCGGAGGAGGGATTACGCCGCCTCCAGACCATGAGGGGGCGACCGCCCTGGCGGCTTTGGGGACCACAGGAAAGGAGCTTTGAAGATCAACCCTATAGGAGTGCTTCCGGGTGCACAGCCAGCACTTCCGCCACACCAGGGAATGCTGGCAGGAGTTCATTGGGAGGCACCTGGAGCACATCTGGGTGGATATAAAAGGGGCTGCCTCCCTCCATTTGATGGCTGGAGTCAGGAGGAAGAAAGACGGAGGAGGCATTAGAGAGGAAGGCATTGGAAAAGGCCTGGGGCCTCATGCATAAAGTCGTGCGTAGAATTCGCACTATAACATAACGTAAGCACAAAAGCCGAAATGTGCTTACGCACAGAAAAATCCAGATGCAGGAATCTGTGCGTACTCCAACTTCCGCGTTCTTCCGCTCCATAAATCCCGGTCAGTGTGAAAAGTAATGCTCATGCCCGTGCGTGCTGTCCCATCCAAACTCCTCCCAGAATTACACCTCTTTGAATATGCAAATCAATGTAAATAACCCTTAAGCTCAGCGTTCTGTGAAAAGACAATGGGAAAAGCACAGGGGAAAATATAAGAATTTCAGCGCATACCAAGTGGAGGCAAAGGAAAAACATACTATTTGTTGATTTAAGCAGTGGAATAAACAACAAAAGGAAGTTGAACGAGTGACATAGCGGGTCGGAGAAACTCGAAAGCTCAAGTTCACAAAGTCACACTGTGCCAAAATAAAAAAGAAGTCACATATCAAAGTTGCCGTGAAAAGGCGAGTTGTAGCCCACCGTCTCAGCTTATTAGGGTACAGACAAAAAAAATAGGCACACATTGGGAAAAAAGCATGAAATTTTAATCTCGAAATTTCCACTTTAATCACGTAGTTTATTTTGTCATTAAAGTAGAACATCATAAACTTCATCTTAAATTCATTTAATTTACTAGTTTCTCAAATCCCATTGTAACTAAAGTAGCACGTTAAATGCTTTGTTTTGTATTTGAACTTCAATGTGCTTTATGTGTTTGAATCACTACGTGCTTCCGTTCTTTCTCTTTCTCCGACAGGACACATAATCCATTACATTTGTGATATTACAGCTCTCTGAATAATTAAAATACTGAGATGTATACGTGATATCATTTTCATGATGATTGGAGTGAAAGCATGTTATTAAACATGGGAACACGATGGTGCAGTGATTGTTCAAGTCTCACACAAGATGCTGTTGCACCACACGCGACTTTCAATGAAATAATTTATTGTAGGAGTACTGTCTCTTTCAAACGTACTAACCTCCAATTCCTGTTGTTACTTTTCTTTCCCCAAATACCCAATCTCCACACAATCAGCTCTGCAATAGACGTTAAGCCATCTGTAAGCTTACAATGACGATTCTTCAAAACTTTTAAGGAATATTGAAATATCTTCATAGTACAGTGGAACCTCGGTTTACGAGTAACTTGGTTTATGAGTGTTTTGCAAGACGAGCAAAAATTTTTAATAAATTTTGACGAGCGATGTCTTGCAATACGAGTAGTATGGATACACTTTGTCTGCTGAGCATCATGTGATCACAACTGAGCTGATGGTTCTTCTCTCTCTCTCCTTATCTCGCTCGCTTGCCCAGCGCATCTCTCTCTCTCTCTCTCCTTATCTTGCTCACTCGCTCGCCCAGCGCGTCTCTCTCTCTCTCTCTTTCCTTATCTTGCTCGTTCGCTCGCCCAGCGCGTCTCTCTCTCTCCTTATCTAGCTCGCTCGCCCAGCGCGTCTCTCTCTCTCTCTCTCCTTATCTCGCTCACTCAATTGCCCAGCGCGTCTCTCTCTCTCCTTATCTCGCTCGCTCACTCGCCCGTCTCTCTCTCTCTCTCTCTGGCAATCGTCTCCTATTCTCCGTCTGAGTCTGTGTGCCTCACTCATATAGTCAACATCCGTACGAGTGTATACTGTTTACTACAGCATTGTGACTGTGTGTGTGTGCGCTGTGAAGTGCGAGTCCCCATCTTGCTCCCCAAAACACGAAGCTGAGTCTCAGTACTTTAACACCAGCTTTATTCAGCTTGAAACAGCAACAGCGCTGTTATTTATTGTAGCGGGATCTTTATAATGTTCCTTGTATGACCCATTGACGACAGGTGCTTACAGAATGTCGGCAATCTTTTTGGATGCGCTTATACGACGAACTGCTACAGCGCTGGGAGACTGCGATTGCTTTGGGACGCTCTTCCGCGTGTCGTCCCGTTGGGTGGAATCCCACATGAGTTTAGAAACTCACACCAGCCATGATTCTTTTTAAAGGTGAAGTGCAGGCTAATTTGTATTATGTATTTTACTTTAAATTTTGTATTAATCATTTTTATATGAATAGTTTTGGGTTGTGGAACGAATCATCTGAGTTTCCATTATTTCTTATGGGGAAATTCGCTTTGATATACGAGTGCTTTGGATTGCGAGCACGTTTCCGGAACGAATTATGCTCGCAAACCGAGGTTCCACTGTACATGTTTAATTATTCTATCCATCTATCTTTCCAGTGTCGTGCCAGCCTCAGGAAATATACAGCACGCAAGGCAGGAACAATACGTGAACTTGCTAGCGCTGCGGCACCGTGTCCTTATATGTTTAATTATTAACAATACAGATTATTTAAATGAAGTTAAAGTTTTATCTGTATAATATAATCAACATATTTTGCTGCATTTCATCTTGAAAATGATATTGTCATCATATGTAAATACGCGCTTTATAAAGTGGCGCAGGTTGTGCAGTATTATAACTGTAGTGCAAGTTTACAGTGGGGTAATTGTACTTATAAGTACAATCAGTTCTACAAGGAGTAATTGATTGAGTGCGTTAATAGTTATTGGGATGAAACTGTTTCTGAACCGCGAGGTCCGTACAGGAAAGGCTTTGAAAAATTTTGCTGTGGCTTTGGCAGCATGTGCTTGATGCTGTATACCGATAATTCTCTTTTCGATCAGCTGCTGCTGTGATTCCCCACTCAGATACAGTGATATAAATACTCTGAGTGGTGCAGTGAGAGTAATATGGAAAAAGATGATCCACTGTGGCAACCCTTAAAGGGTGCAGCTAAAAGAAGAACAAGAGTGAGAGTAACAACGCTAAAGCAGTTATGGTGTTTGGAATACTATGGCTATTCCCTGGGCCATTATATTTTTACAGGTAATCTACAATCAGATGCATTACACTAATAAACAATTTGCGGTTAGTTTCAGTATATTTAAAAAAGCCGCGTCAGATATGTGGTTCTAAGAAATAAAGGGTAACCGCACAGGAACAGTAGCACTGCTTTGACGCTGGGTGCCGCCAGTCTGCAAAACCAAGCGGAGAACTTGTGTACGACAGGGTATGAGGTACCGTGGAAAAGTGCGTGGCTTTACGCCAAGTGTAGGTTTTGTACATCACGATTTGAACATGGAAATGTTCTTACACAACATTTCTGTGCATACGTACCGTTTATGCATGAGGCCCCTGGACTTTGGGGGTGAAAGTGGGTTGTGTGCTGTTTCACTGTAAGTAATGTATAATAAACATGTGTTGGTGCTTGAACCATCGGTGTCCACCTGTCTGTGTCTGGACCAGCTTCCACAATGTACAAACTCTAAGTTAATATTTTACAAAAATTAAATGCATTGATTAGCAGAATAAAATATTTTGTACAAAGTGCAACATCATTATTATGACCAAACGTTGAAAAAAGTGTCCTGTCCAAGACTGAGCTTAGGAGCTAAAACAATTTATCAAGAAAATGGTCACAAACATACAATAAGCCGGCTTCTAAATTAACAAAACCAAGATGTTAATTCTTATCAGAATTGGCTGATGTTAACAGTGGTGACCCACAGGGGTTAGTGTTAGGGCTGCTGCTAATTTTAATATATATAAATGGTTTGGATAGGAATATAAATAACAAGTTGTTTAGATTTGTAGATAACACAAAGCTAGAAGGATTGGCAGATAATCTGGAATCCGTTGAGTCATTATAGAAGGACTTGGACAGCATACAGGCTTGGACTGATGAAATTTAATGTAAGTGTAAAGTATTACACATAGGTAAAAGTAAAAATGTTAAATCTGAATACGCAATGGGAGGTCTGAAAATCGAAAGTGCACCTTATGAAAAGGATTTAGAAGTCATAGTGGACTTGACACTATCAAATGCCAGACAGTGTTCAGAAGTCATTAAGAAAGCTAACAGAATGTTAAATTATATAGCACGATGTGTGAAGTACAAGTCCAAGGAGGTTATGCTCAAGCTTTATAACACACTGGTGAGGCCTCATCTGGAGTACTACATACAGTTTGTTCCCCATGCTGCAAACAAGACATAGCAGCATATCCCAGAGAAAAGCAACTAGGCTGATTCCAGGGCTACAGAGGATGAATTACGAGTAAAGATTAGAAGAGAAGAGCCTTTTCAATTTAAGGCAAAGGAGATTAAGAGGAGAATGTATTATGATGGGCGCATGGTGGCGCAGTGGGTAGAGCTGCTGCCTCGCAGTTAGGAGAACCAGGTTTGCTTCCCAGGTCCTCCCTGCGTGGAGCTTGCATGTTCTCCCTGTGTCTGCGTGGGTTCCCTCCGGGTGCTCTGGTTTCCTCCCACAGTCCAAAGACATGCAAGTTATGTGCATTAGTGATTCTAAATTGTCCGTAGTGTGTGTACATAGAAATAGACATACACACAGACCCTAACTACAAAACTGCCCTATGAATGATGTATATACAGCCTGACACTTAACCACATAAGTGCCATATGAACTACGTGCTACTCCCTTGCACTTACTTATCTTTGGCACAAACAATGTACAATGACTTAGATATATCTCAGACCTAAATATTACTTTTGGTCTCAAAGGATATATTCAGACATACAAAGTCTCAACATTCTTAACTCTAGGCCATTTATCAACCAATGATATCTTACTTTACGTACTGTTCACTATTGGATAGAGGTCTCATTGTCAGCCTAAAAAACTTTGCAGTTCAGATCATATTGCACTTCCTTATTCTTCCAGGTGCCCTAAATATTTACCTTATTACTTTAATCACTCTAGATATAAAGACAAAACATTTAAAAAGCAATTTAAAGTGTAATAATACCAGTAGGAGAAAGTATAAAAGAAAATATAAATAGTAAAGTCTGGATTTATATAGTCTTACAAAGCTTACAGAAAGAAATTAGACGAATGTATTAGGGCAGCATTTTTATTTATTTATTTATTTATCTATCTATTTATTTATTTATTTATTAATTTTATTGTAATCATTCCATACAAATCAATCAATTTTTACAAAAAATAGGATTGAGAACAAGTCAACCCCCAACCCTGAGAGAGAGAGCATGGCCAAAGGGGTAAAACTTAAGGCTTGTAAACATACCTAAATTGATGAGTTTAATAGGCCAATAGAGATGAATGGAGAAGAAAAAGAAATGCAGAGATAATTGCTTCCTCAGTGCTTTAAGAGCTTATTCTAAAATATTATTGATTAGATCCTGCAATGTTTTGAAAAAAATCTATACAGATCCTCTGACTGAATATTTGATTTTTTACAATTTCAAATAGTATAACACATCGGTTTCCCACTGACTTAAAAGAGGAGAGTTAGGATTCTTCCAGTTTAGCAAAATAAGTCTGCATGCCAAAGGTGTAGTGAATGCAATCACAATTTGTTTGTACTTCTCCACTTTAAACCCATCTGGAAGAACACCAAACACAGCTGTTAATGGGTTAGGAGGGATTGTGAGACCAAGGCTGTCTGAAAGGTAATTAAAAGTTTTGGTCCAAAATGATGTTAATTTGGTGCAGGCCCAAAACATGTGACCCAGTGAGGTTGGGACTTGATTGCAGCGTTCGCAGGTTGGATCTTGCACTGGAAACATTTTGGACAGTTTTAGACGAGACAGATGTGCTTGATGTATAATTTTGAGTTGAATAATTGTATGCTTTGCGCATATGGAGCTCGAGTGAAGTCTCTGCATTGCTAATTTCCACTCCTTTTCTGATATATTAAGAGATCTTTTTTTCCATTGTCCTCTTGGATCTTTTGAAAGGGAGGGACTGTTAGGGTGGCATTTTGATTCAGCAATTGGTGAAATGCATGAGTTTTGTCTTTCAGCGGTTAGATGAAATGGTCATACATGTTTTGGTCTCTTCTTCTGACATCGCCTTTCGTCGTTGCTGCCTTCCTTTTTGACAGACAAGGCATATTTATTTTAAAATTCCATGTGGGACACACATTTGATTGGCTGGCTGGCTGTCAATGTGATGGATGACTTTGCTCACAGTTTTTGATCTGTTTATGCATGTCCTTTTCCCAAGCAATAAAATAATCAACAAAGTTTTTGATGTTTTATGTACAGTACTTCTGATCCACTCCCTATCCCAAGCTGTAAACTAGTTTGGCAATACCTAGTCCCACAGTGTCCATCTGTTCTCAGGTTATAAAGTTATCAATACGTCTTAGGCATCATAGCCATTTCCTGGGCTTCTGCTTCATTTACACAGATGTTTTAAAATGATTGATTACTAGTGCAATTCAGGAAGAGACACCTTTGATGTTAAATTGTCCTTGTAAACATTTTAAGAAGATTCAATTCAGGAAGAGAAGGAACTTTAACATTAACTCTCCTTGTAAAAAATTAAGTAAAATAATTTAAAATCCAGGACACCACAGAGACATAATTAAAGTGTTTAAAATTATGAAGGAAATTAGTACAGTGGATTCAGACTGTTACTTTAGAATGTATTCAGCAAGAACACAGCAGCTCAATTGGTAACTTGTTAAAGATACATTTGCACAAACATTATGAAGTTTTTCTTCACACAGAGAACCACAGACACATGGAATAAGTATGTACGGTATACAGTAGGACTTTAGAGAACTTTTAAACTAGGCTTGATTTTATTTTGGAAGAATTAAGCAAATGCAAATGTTGGTCTGAATGGCATGTTCTCATCCAGATTGTTCTAATGTTCTATTTAAAAACCAAAAGTCAGTAAGTCAAAGCACTACCTGTTACTAAGACTTTTTTTCCTAACTAAATTAAGTTAAAAAACAAACTATTGTAAGAGTTTTTCTTTATATTCAAAAGTTTGGATGCTATGTGCTGTGCACCATCATCTAAAATACCTTGAGCATGATGACATCACATATAACAGAGACATCCATTCACATGATCATTCATTGCCAACCACATGGCAGGAGACATAAGCAAAACATTCAAAAATAGTGAGGTTCATGAGTAAAGTTTGTAACCAAATACCACTGCAATGATGACATAAAAATACTGGGAAAAAGTTAAGACAGTAATTAAACAAAATTGATTTAATGCCAAAACCCATACCAAAATGAGAGCAGATATTCTTGAGCAGATTATGATAATTGTATGATACGTGAATCTGTTGTAATGTGGTAACAGCACTGATTGCACGGGTAACAAAAATTCAAACCACCTGTGCTACAGAAAAAACATCTTTACCTCTCTTGATCAGACTGCAGCCAGACTGTGAGTGCAACAGCCAGAGTCTGATACCAAATTAGAGAACATGCTGCGTAAGAGGCTATGCTTGGACTCGATTTTCTAACAATGGTACTAGAAGTACAATGCCTTTTATCAACAATAGTGGAATAAGCAATAGCCAACCATACCTAGGATCTATAGAGTGAGGTGTAACTTGGAAGAAGGGGAACTGATGGCTTAGATGAGCAGGAACACCATGTACCACCAGAGAGGACAATAGCTTGGTATTCCTGTTGTAAACGTAGTAATGGCTCTTGTTATAGTTTGTTCTCCATGTGCCTTATCGTTCCCTTGTTTGTGCTTCAAAAAAACACCAAGGAAAGTCTTCCTCTCACTGCTCTATTCCAATATCCATGGGTATCTGGCAAGGAACAGCCTTTAAATTCCAGCCTGGATAACATGCAGTAAAATTCCCAGAACCACTTCTGGTGTATGAAATGGTAACTGATAGACCTCCTGAGCACAAGCATAAAAAATGAACTCCTTTTCTTTATGTCTATGTGATAACACAATCACATCTGTGTCTTCTGTGAGGAAACATAGTGTCTGTCATCTTTGAGTCCTTCCTTTCACATTCAGCTAAAAAAATCGAAAGAACGTTTCCTCCACTTCCACAGCGTCATTTCAAACCATTTTGTGAGATTAAGAATTTTGTCCAGATTTTTATTACGTTCCAGATGTGTCCTGTAGGACTAAGGACACAATTTTCTTGATAACTTATAGTATGTAATGCTTTAACTTTGCCCTAGAGTAACATTCTCCATTAATATAATCCACTGAACAGGAACAAATACATTTCTTCACAGCAAAAACTACAGCATCTTTTAATAACTGATGTGACAGATAGGGGGCGCTATCGCTAAAAGTCCAAATATTGACTTTATTTTTAAGCCACAGTGCACAAAGCACCCTCTCCTCCACTATACTCATATACAAACCAATAATCAATCACAAATACAATCCTCCACTCCCAGACGCGTTGCCACCCTTCCACCCAGCTCAGCTCAACGCTCTGGTGTCTCTTTCAGTCTTTTATAGCCCTTGCCCCGGAAGTGTTTTGCCCTCTCTGTCCACGTGACTAAGAACACTTCTGGGTCAGATAAAAAACCTTCTTCTTTACCCCGGAAGCACGTCATTTCCCTTGTCCATGTGTACTTCCGGGGCGTAGGGAAAATAACCGTTGTTCCTCCCTGCAGCGTCACCTAGTGGCCCCCATGGCATCCAGCAGGGCTATGTATAAAAACTGCAATGTCCATGATGCTCTGCTGGTCTTCGGGGAACCTCCATACTGCAGGGAGGGCTCCACCTGGCGGCTTGGGGGTATTGGCTGGCATAAACGGCCGGCCATACACCACACTGATCAGTATAAAAGGTTAATTTTCCCGATAAATAAATATATTTAAAAAATCCCATTGGAATGAAAAATCAAAAAAGAAATCTTAATATCTTTTTGGTTTCTCCTAGACAACATTGAGGTCCAAAATAAATAAACTGGATACATTTTCTTTTGTTTAATTTTTCTCAGATTTTTCTCCTGAGACAAAATACCCCAATATTCTCACAAGTGTTTCCTTCTGAGTTTCAGCAAAGATCTCAACAAAGCCACATGATGGGCTCAGATCTTCCAAGTAGTTTCTTGATATTTTTTTGTAATTTGAAAGCATTTGCATTGTGTGCTTAAGTAATATATGGTGAAATGTATAGGCAATTGTTTGTGGTAATAAAATACTTCACTATGATTACAAAACTGTATTCCTTGCTTCTAAATAATACTTTTAGTTGCTCGGATTTAATGTGCTGTGCTCTGATTAGTTTATACTCATTCTAGATAAAAAAGGCATAGCAGTTAAGACTTTGGACTTCAATCCCTGCAGCTGTGGGGTTCAAATCTCACTACTGACACTGCGTGACCATGAGAAACTCATTTCATCTTCCTATGCTCCAACTGGAAAACAAAAGAAATGAAACTGATCACATAGTATATCAAATATTGTAAGTCACCTTGCATAAAACATCAGTTCAATAATAAATAAAAATGTGAAATGTTGAAAGAGATTAAAACAAGACTAAAAAGAGATCTCACAAAATATAAGATGCTTTTCCAACCAAATTTTCAATTTTGTCTCTTTTACCTTATGTGTACCTCATGTCTCCTTTCTGTCTAAAGCGGTTTCTCCTAAGGAATTTTAGGAGAAACCTCTGTGCCAATGTTGATTCTTAAATGAAACGTAAGAATCTCTTAAGTCTCATGAGCCATCAAAGATCAACCTTTAAGCATTAACATTTTCCTGTGGGCTTTCTTTTGGTCGTTTAGGTTCAGAAAATGTAAGCGTTTAGAAGCCTGCAATCTAAAGAAAATATATTGAAAGGAATTTTTTTGTTATTCTAGTTATTTGCATTATTTTATACATTTCACAAAAATCACATTTTTATTTTCAAGGAAAATCAAATGCTAAAAGTTTTCTTTTATCACTTCTACTTAATGCTGTTTACCAAAACGTAGTATAATAGATATTAATAAAAAAATACTTACAGACTGCTCAAACATTTTTGATGGAGTAAAGCATCCTGTCATTGACACTATCAGAAAAGAATTGTGACAGTGAATGGGAAGTAAAGAATAAAACTGAAAATAAATAGTCACATGAAGAACTAATATTACAATATAATGTAGTGACCTTCTACCATATGTGTATATAGGTAGAAAGGATGACAATGTGGATTGTTGAAATAATAGCAAAATATAGTAACAATTATTCTTTTTAAAGGTTACAATAAAATGTATCAAATAAAAGTGTCTTTAAATGATATTACAGTAAGAAAAGAACAAGGCCATAATGATTTCCATCCATAACTGCTATTTCTCCATTGTTATGGCCACAGAGAAAGAACTCTGCCTGCTATTCTGGTGTTTCATTTGGCCCCAAAGCATACCGTATAGCTATTGTAACTTCCACACTTGCAACTTTTCAGCGCTGGTCATTACTCATTTCCTGCCCTGGCTCTCCTTTTTAACCCTTTCATTTCTTCTTGCCCTCTCCTGTGAACCTCATTGATTGCATGGAGCCCAGAGTTCAGCCCTCAGTTTCTTTCAGCAGCTTTAATTTCCATAGGCTGAAACTCAATGGTTGCTGAACCTCTTACTGACCTTCTTACTGGCCAGTGGCAAAAACAAATGTCTTGTCATCTACTTATGCTTATAGATGTGCCACTTTACATCTAAGACACTACAATACTAACTCGTTATGTTTATAAGCAGAGGGTGAGATTGACACTAATAAGGGACCCTTCTCTGAGAACTTGTCAAAATCTGGTGTTTCATATATTAATGTTTTGCTACTAGGGTTACTAGCCAGGCACCCCACAGTGGTGGAGTGGTTAACTCTGCTGCTTCGTAGATCCAGTGTAGTGGGTTCAACTCACACGCCTGGTCAGTTTCTGTGTGGATTCTGAACATTACCTCAGGGTCTTCACATGTTTTCCTCTCGTCATACTCCCTCACTCCCAAAAGTGTTTGTGCTAGGTTAATCGGCAACTATAAACTGAGTCCAGTGTCAGTGAGAACAGGGGTATGGTGTGTTTGTGGATGTGCTGCGATGAACTAGTACCCTGTCAAAAGTTATTTCACTCTGTGTCCATTGTTGCTGGGATAGGCTCCAGCTCCCTGTGACCCAGAGTTGCGTTAAACAGATTTGAGAGTTAATGTAAATGTGTATGCATGACTTAACTAACTTTAGTCTAGCCAATGTCCACACATCTTTAGTGCATGATCCACTCAAAAATGTCAATCATAATGAAGAAAACCAAAAAGTGAGTGAGAATAATACATTTTGTTTATATAGCGCCTTTCCCATGCTCAAGGCACTTACAGAATATAAGAAAGCATGGCAGGGTATACAGTATATAGCATTGTACAAACCAAATAAATAAATAAAGAAGATTACGACAGTGAATTCAGAGAAAAAAAAGCATAACAGACAACATAATTGATGGTCTAGCACACACACACATACAGGTTATATGAGAATCTTCACATAGAGGTAAACTGAGAGAAGGGTAATAAAGTCCAGTAGAGCTAAAAGCCTTCCTGAACAGATGAGTTTTGAGTTGTTTTTTATCATGGAGTCAGCTGACCTGAATAATTTCGGTAGGTCATTCCAGAGTCTGGGTGCTATACAGCTGAAGGCCCTGTCACCCATGGAGTGTAGATTAGTGTGGGGTACAACAAGATTGCCAGAATCAGAGGACCTTAGTGGGCGGACAGGCACATAGTGATGGAGGAGGTCACTAATGTACTTTGGTGCAAGGTTATTTAAGCCTTTGTACGTTATTAGTAAGATTTTATATTTGATTCTGTAAGACACAGGGAGCCAGTGAAGACGGAGCAGGATGGGTGTTATGTGTTCACTGCTGCTGGTTTGTGTAAGGACTCTTGCAGCTGAGTTTTGAATAAGCTGCAGTTGTGATATAAGATTAGAAGGGGCACCTGCCAGCAGCGAATTACAATAATCGATGTGGGATGTGATAAAAGCATGGACAAGTTTCTCAGCATTCAAAAAGGAGAGGAAGGAGCGAACACGGGATATGTTACAGAGGTGAAAGTAAAAAAAATGTTTCTTAATGTGATTTATGTGGGCGGAATAAGAGAGGGAGGAATCAAAAATGACACCAAGATTTTTTGCAGTAGAGAGAGTCTGATGAGCTCACCGCCAAGATTGACTGGGAAGGAGCTCATTTTATTAAGTTGCATTTTAGTCCCAATTTGCAGGAGTTCAGTTTTGTTGCAATTTAATTTTAAAGAGTTCTGCTCCATCCAGGTTTTAATTTCACTAAGGCAGGTTGTGAGCTGAGAAAGCTCTGATGAAGTTTCACTTTTAACATTGAAGTAGAGTTGAGTATCATCTGCATAAAGATGATAGCCCAGTCCATAGCTACGAATAATATGGCCAAGGGGAAGCATTTAAATACAGAAGAGAACAGGGCGAAGGAACTCCTTGTATGACTGGCGCCGAGCTGGATCTGCTGTTGCCAAGACTAACATACTCTTGCCTATCAGTCAGATAGGACTTGAACCACTGGAGGGCAGTGCCAGAGACACCCAGCATGTTCTCCATTCTGGACAGTAGAATGTCATGTCTGACAGTGTCAAATGCTGCACTGAAGTCAAACAGAATTAATATGCTGGTTTGTCCAGAGTCTGCTGCCATAAGCAAATCATTGGTTACCTGTAGCAGAGCAGTTTCACAGCTGTGCCGTGCCCTGAAACCAGCCTGAAAGGGTTCCATCAAGTTATTAGAAGTTAAGTAATTGGTGAGCTGGGAGGCTACAACACGCTCAAGAACTTTTGACAGAAAAGGTAAATGGGAAATAGAAATTGTTAAGATCGTCAGCATCAAGAGAAAACTAAATGACATTTTTTTCACTTTTAGGAAAAAGAGTTTAACAGGTTTTTTGTGTTTGTTCTGGACATACTGTAGATATATATAAGATTGGATCATATTCGAGAATGGTTTGATAAAAAAATGGAGAATACATAGAAAAAAGCTAGATAAAATCACACACTGTCCTGCATAAAGAGATAATCATAATAATAAATAATTATTGTTAATATTGTTAAAAAATAGCACACTATGTGCTCTTAAAATCCAAAGTGCTGTAACATAATCAGAATATGAATAGGAAATTGATGGTCTGTGATGCTTGCAGTCTTACATTCTAATCACATAATGTTGTCAAATTTTTAAAAAGAAGAAACACTTCCTCCATCTATGTAAGCACATTATAAAGGGACAACCACTAACCCATTATGTCACCCCTTTTTCTAAGGTATAGGATTAAATTCTGAGGTCATATTGTCAGTTTTTAAATTACAGTGCTTGATTTTTCCTTTTGTGTTTATTTTAATTACTCATTACCTATTATTATTTCAAATTAGCTTCACTAATCATATAGCTAATTTGAAGTAATTGTGTTGATGAAACAGGATATACATTTATTTACTCTCTTTCATGTGTTCATTATTTATACCCGCATTTAATGGTTATTAAATTTGGAAAGTGTTTATACACTTTTTTTTAAATGTATGTCTTGTTCTTTAAACAGAGATAAAACAATCAGCTCTAGGTCTACCATTTACTGTATATTGCTAAGATTAATTAATATTATTTGTCAGCTGTTATCTGGTCAATATTTTCATCTTTGCTTTAAAATCTGTAGAAAACTGAGCTCAGGACTGGATCAAACATTTAGAAAATGTACAAAAAAAAATATATCTTATTTGTGATTTTATTGTCAATTTTCCTGGTTCCACTGATTCCATTACAAGATGGCAAGTAGCTGAAGCCTTTCAAACATGAAGTAGGAAGCATACGTGGATGGGACTATCATGTATGTAGTCTAGCATGTATGAACTAACACTTATTCATGCTGGGGTCATTTTATAGTCGGCCTTACATTAGTGTGTATATACAGTATGTGTATATATTGTGATGGATGGCCGGGGCCCATGCCTGGCCGGGACGCCCCTGCACCATATGTACAAGGGGGGGCAAGGGTGGGAAACCCAGTATCTCTCCCTGGAGGCTAGATGGCAGCCTCCCTGTGTTGCAGCGGTGGCTTGGACTCCCCCAGGGCTTCATGGGGGTCGGAGGTCTGTGCAGCCCTGATGGGTTCCACAGGTGCCGCCAGGGGATGCTGTTGCAGGAGCTGCTGGCCTCTTTTGGGCATTGGTTTTGCCACACCCGGAGGTACAGCCTAATGTCGGCAATCACCAAGTGGCTAAAGCAACACGACGTGAGATCCTCCAGCCTGACCGAGGCGGCAGTACAGGTAAGTGAAGCCTGTGACGTAAAAGAAAGGGGAGGGCGGAACACAACAGCGACAGCAGTGATCAGTCCTGCTTGCCCAGCAGCCGCGATGACCGACAGCGCAGCAGGGGAGCATGCAGGGAGGCAGCTGGTGGAAATCGGCTGCCAAACAACCTTGCCCCGACTGCCAGCGCTGGTCTCGCGGGTGTCAAAGAGGGTGCAGACGGTAAGAGGTCTCCCTTCTTCCCATAAGGAGACCCAGACCGTCAGTGCACCCCAGAAAAAGAGGAGGTCCCAGAAGAAGAAAACAGGAACTCCTGACAGTGCGCAGCGTGAGCCCACCTGCTTAAAGGCGGTGGAGGGCTGCGCTGCAAAGGGGCGGAAATGTCAGGTGCCCTCAGGGGAGCGGACAAGGGAGCAGGACTTTCCATCCTACTTCCAATCCTGCAGAGGTCAACTTTAGGAGGGGGCGGCGTTGCTATAACTGCAGCCGCTGTGGTCACGTCTGGCGTCTGATTGGCAGGGACGTCGGGGCAACACTCCCAGAACTCTTGCTTTTGTTTCCACAGGGCACAGCTGTGGTACTGAGGACACTGTCTCCTCATCATGGAGAAGACCAGCCCTCATGGGACGTGCCGCTGAGGCCTATGGGGCTCATCTGAGGGAAGGGTACTGTGATGGATGGCCAGGGCCCATGCCTGGCCGGGATACCCCTGCACCATATGTACAAGGGGGCAAGGGTGGGAAACCCAGTATCTCCCCCTGGATGATAGATGGCAGCCTCCCTGGGTTGCAGCGGTGCAGGGCTTCATGGGGGTTGGAGGTCTGTGCAGCTCTGTTGGGTTCCGTAGGCGCCACCAGGGGATGCTGCAGCCCCTTTTGGGCATTGGTTTCGCCACACCTGGAAGTGCAGCCAGATGTCATCAATCAAGCAACTGGAGCACTTCCGGGTACCTCAGTGGCCAGAGGTGGGTGGAAGGAGGACAAAGCTTGAGGAGGAGTGGTGGTAGAAGGGACAAGTGTGTTGTGTGTCTTTGCTTTTGGGACTTTGTTGTGGCTGGAGAGATTAAGGGGAAGATGTGCCCTCCAGCTGAAGAAAAATAAATATTTGTTTTATTTTTGTACGTGCCTCTGTGTGAATTTATGTCAGGTCGGGCGCTATATAGCACCTCACTTACTATATATATATATATATATATATATATATATATATATATATATATATTCATTTATTAAGTATGAATCGCAATCTGATTATTAGGTGGTTACCTACCAGGTAACACTTGTGGTTGGTGGGCCAGTTGGCAAACATCTGCCACATTCTCTCAGTTGCAAGAAGCAGCTCATAGATGTGTGAAAAGAGTACACAATATGTGTTTCGCCCTCATTGGGATGATATAGATATGTAGCTAGAGACCTACAAAGGGAGAAAATAGTTTTTTATTCCTAAGCTTTCAACAACCTGCCAGGTGTCATCATCAGAGGAAAATGATGAGACATTGTGTTGCCCTGTGTGCATACAGCCACCCTGTCCCCGATACAAACAGGCAGGACACCAACTGCCACACAGTACACAGTTTATTTACATTTCAGTACTGTGCACAAATCACCAACACAACACAGTCCATCTTGCCGCCAGTCCTTCCACCTTCACTCCTCCTCAGGCTTTGTCCTCTTCCTCCCGACTCTGGCCATTCACTTTTGGTGATGGGCCCTCTTTTATAGGGCACCCAGAAGGACTCCAGGTGCCCAACAAGCTTCTTCTGGCTGCACTTCTGGGTGTGGTGGAAGTGCGGCCAAATAGGGCCCTGAAAGTGTCCATGTCTCCCCTGGTGGTGGCCACATGCCCCAGCAGGGTTGAGCTCTCATGCTTATGACCCATGGCCTGATGGTCTGGGGGAGAAACTGTCCTGGAAATACTTTCTCCCCTGGTCCTTCCATACTCAGGGTGTCCCGGCCAGGTAAACAATATATAGCTAGTGAAGAGTGGGGTTGGAGAGGGATGTTGTATGGGGGTTGGGGGAGGATTAGTAAGTTGGGGTTTCGGAAGGAGTTGATCATAAAGTCTTTTTTCATTATTTAGATATTCTTCTTTTTAAGCCTGCATATACTGGGTTCAAGTCTAAGTGTCTGTTAAAGGCGTTTTCATTAAAGAGCCACAATTCAGCCAGCAGTCTGGCACTCTTAGTGTTGGCCCTGAATTTTACTTTCACAGTGTGTAAATAGTTGTACATTAATTATAGATTGAATGATTGTTTTATAATCAAAGTAGCTTTTAAAATGGTAAGTTGTGATGACTAACAACTAGTCATTAAGGAAACATTCATATATATGTGTCTTTTCAGCTTAAAATGTTTTGAAATCCTGTCAGGGTAACAAGATAGTTTTACAACTTTGCATTTTCAAGTATTATTTCTTTATCTATTATAGCATTACTCTTAATTGTGCAGCTTGTTCAAAAGCAAATACTCTTCATTTCTGAGCCAAGTATTACTTTAAAAAGCCATCACTTCAATTATGGAGTGTCTCATCATCAGCCGTCTGCCTAATTCAGACAACAGTCATTTTCAAACAACTGAACATCAAGTGTTCACTTCCCAAAAAGTAAGCAAGTCATCTGGGTTCCTGCAACTAAGCTATCAATTTTTAATACATACAAACAAAACTATTTAGTCGATATATATATAGTGCCTCTAACATCATACAAATTGATATGTAATAATTGAAATAACAATAAATAGAGCCTTATCTTACTGTTGATTGAGAATATGTGTGATACAAGATTAGATTGCTTAGTGCAAAAACCAATTTGTTGGACAAACTGGTAAAAAGAATGATCAAAACAACAGCTCAGAGCAGACAATGAAATTGTAATGCATATAAAATCTAGGAAATCTCACTAGACTTGCCAGTCCATTTTAATATACTTACCTTATATCTGGCAATAATAACAATTTGTTGGCATTGCCTTTCATACTGCTTGCAAAATTTAGTAATGATCTAAATTCTTTATAAAAATGACTGGCTATTTCCTGGGCCCAGTTTTTCCAGTGCAGAGTTGAGGGGGCTTTAGAGTAAGAGCCAACCCAGAATGTGGCACCTGTCTACTGCAATGCACATCCATTCCCACAATCACACCCTTAAAAGGCTGATCTAAACTCACCAGTCAACTTTATATGCACTTCATTGGGATACGGGAAAAACAATTACTGGAATACTTGGAATGAAAAACAATTATGCCAAGGGAAACGTTCAGAAACTAAATGCAAAGCCAATACTTTGGAACTCTTAGAAAGAAACACTAGAGGTTTCCTAGAATTGTTATGATCTCTGACATTTCTGCATTAAGAGCCAGGGAGCACAGCCCTACCAGATGTTCTGCAAAAAAAATAAATAAATAAAATAAGCTTCCTTTAGTAATTTAACATATTAGGAAATGTTTATAACAACCTTCATTTCTTTAGCTTTTTATCTCACGCTCAATGTAATTTCTTGTCTAGAAAAATATTGCTTTTTAGAGTTAAGTGAAATTGTCTTTGGGCAGCTGCTGCAAATCTATATCCAGCTTATAGAGCTTGTGCGGCTTTTGGGTATGTGCGTGAATGTGCAACTCTACTTTCCGTTTTAGCCAATGAGCTTGGCTACAGGCCCATATTCGCTTAATATTGTGTTTTTTTAAATCACGTTTGCATTTTCAATTAAAGCTTTTCCCAGTCAAAGCTATGTAGCACAAGCCACCAAAGAAGTATGAAAAGTTCAATACCATCTACTTCCTTAAAGGTAGCCACAGGAAGTGCGTGAACTTGAAAGTCTCACTTGTCATTAGAAAAGAGAAATAGATATTATTAGTTACATACATTCAAGTTTATGTTAGAGAAGTCTGCACAAGTAAAAGGTAAATTAATGTATGTCCCCATCATAATTTGCATTCCAAAAATGCCATTGGTCCAGATTAAGAAAAATCTTGGCTATGAGGAGAAAATAATGTTATATACAAGAGAAGCTTTGAAGAACTGCTTTTTTATATTTAAATGAGGTATAAAAGGGAACAAAAACTTTAAATTATGTATGGACTGTTTTCATACAATGCAAGTACTTTATAGATATATATTAATAAGTCATGCAATACCCTCTTTTGCCTTTTAGATCGGTGTCCTTCCATTTAATTCTTTGTTAAACTCCACTGCAGTGATGCTGTGCTGTCATACCATCAACTGTGTGCTGATATTGACCTTCTGACATTGTCTCATTCATTAATTGCAGTTCTGAGACGTGTGCTCTGGACTGGCATTCTGAGAGACCTGCAGTGGAAACAAATAGGGAGAGAGAAATGGATTGAGCAGAAATGGTAGTCTCACCACCTAGAACAGCAATGTGATAAACAGGCAAACATCTGTGTGACTGGAAGCTTCTGTACTAAAAGCAGGCCATGAATTTTGGGTAGCCAGGAGGAGAAACATGTAAAATGCTATAGTGAAATGTATGTACATTGTGGGCACTGCTGCCCTATGTAGGAAGGGTTTGCATGTCATTGCTCACCATGCTGCAAGCTGCTGTGATTTCATCCCCCAAGGGGTGGATTCTGTTCACCCAGGAAAGAATCTTTCCTTGGGGCACTAGACTAGACCATTTTGGTTTGTTTTCATGTGTCGCCTGTGCTGCTGTGCATGTCTGCCAAGCATTTATATTTAAACACTTTAGTTATTTTGCACTATTGACATCTGTACTTGACATTTGAATTTCTCAGACATTATTTGATTGAATGACTTCTTATATATCTTATATATATATATATATATATATATATATATATATATATATATATATATATATTGTAACATGATCCACACAACACAGCAAAGAGGTTTGGGGGCAATTATAGCAAAGATGTGGTTGAAATTGGTACAGAATAACAAAGAACAATCAGTACAGGAAAACATGGTGTTTAAATATATGGCAGACGGGAAATGATGTCATCAGGCAGGGACCGAAAGTGGCGTTCTCAGGGCCGGAAGTGACGTTGCCAGAACTGAAAGTGACATCCTCGGGGCCAGGACCGGAAGTAATGTGGCTGGAACCAGAAGTGCCGTCCTTGGAGCCAGAAACTGAAGTGGCGTCCTTGGTGTTGGAACAAGAAGTGGTGTCTTGATACCGGAACCAGAAGTGGCATCATTGGACCAAAGCGGAATTTCCCATGATTGGTCTGCTAATGGAAAAGAGCAAGGATTAATGCACTCTGCCATCCCCTGGTTTGGCGAGGAATTACTGTCTTTTGAGCCTTTTAGCAGTCTCCCATGTGCATGTGCGTCACTATATATATATATATATTTATATTACATATTAATTATATATATATTTACGTTAGTACTTTCAGTATTTATGAGTATTGCATTATTAGACTTTTACTTGGTTGGTGGTAAATAATGGTAACTGGTGCACAGAGTGAAGTATACAAAGTGGGTTTAGTGCAGGATTTCCTATTCATGGCTAACCAACCACAGCATGGGTTAATTTCTGTCCAGTTACTTCAATTATCTCATAATATTGTAGCGAACACCATATAACAGGTTTGGAAGGAAGACCCTTTAGGACAAAGATGTGGTTGCAAGAGCAATTTACTCTTAACATTGTAAAAAAAAAAAAAAAAGAAAATACATGAATGTAAAACAACAAAGAAGGAAATTCAACAGAAACTATTTACAATTACATGTAAACCTCTCATTGCTGTGGCCATAAGAGATGCCCTAAATATTCTGGTTTCCTACACTGAATCCTCTCTTTTTTCCTCTGGCTCGTCCATGCTTACACCTCACCCTTATATACCACACCTTCCTGACCTTTTCGCCATCTCCCAAACCATCCAGAAACCCCGCACTTCCCCTTTTTGCTCCTCCATTCACTGTACCACCCCTTTTCTTCCTTCTACCATCAATCATTTCCCTAGTGGCAGTCCTCTGCGCCACTCTCCACCTTCCCTACTAGACTCAATAATCCCTCAGCTGCCAGGCTACACCCTGACCGGGATGCTACAATATGTATATTCTCTTAAGACTTTTTTTTTTTTTTTTATGTCTGGCCTCTATTTTTTTCCACATGAACAAAGTTATAAATGTGCTGTTTGAATTAGAAGTTTAATGTACAGTATAACAAAATGCAAAAAAAAGATATAAACAATCTGTACAAATAGTCATTTTTACAATATTAATTCTCTCAGCTAACATAAGATAAAGACATGTGCAGCTGATAAGGCTTAGTTTAACACATGCCATCAGACTGTGAAAGTTAAATTTGAAAAGGCGTTTAAGTGATTGTGTTTTTATAATTCCAAGGTGTGAGTACTGCTGTGAGACAGTTAAAGATTCCTGATCAAATTTAAGCTGAAGTGCAAGGTTATTCACAGGAGATAATGAACTCTTGTTCATATTAATCTTCAACTGTGAAATTGTGTTTGACTCTTCCAATATACAATACGCAGTGCATATGGAACTAATGAGCATAGATCAGTACTATAAAGCATCTGCATGGAGCGATACCTTTTGTTCTAGCACTTCATTTATAAGTCCCCAAGCCCCTGATTATTTCCGCAAGTCAATAGTGAAGGGAAGGAAGACAGTGACAAATGAAATTAGTGACAAAGGTCACTCCAATCTGGGTCCACCTTTTAAAACTATTATAATCCTGTGACGTGTTAAGATATCACAGTGGCATTTTGCCTTAATCTGTTTGATACAAAATATTAACACATTTTTTTTTCATGTTCAGGATTGAGCTTAGCGATATGTTAGAACAGGTCTGAACTGTAGGTCTCTGTCGGTTTGCTTTCTGCAGCATTGCTGGAAGTTTATATTTGTCTGTTTTTGCTTTTCACCATGAATTTGTCTGCTCTCACATTTAATATATTTGGTATTTTGCATCTCTCTGATCTAGTAAAGCAAAGCATAGGTTATAAAAGAAGCACAAAAATGTGTGCTTATTTAGTAAACAGTAGAAACTGTGAAATTCACCAGTTGCCTCAGTAAATCTGAAAGCATATAATGATTTAGAGTTAGTATATATTTCTGTTTCAATGTAAGATTTGACATGAAAAGTGCACATTGTAAACCAAGTCAAATTAAATAGTTTGATTCTTTTCTGCTTTAGCAACATATTGAAACTGAATCAACCCTTTGCCTGTACATTTGTAGGAAGTGGTAAAGGAAAAACGAAACACTGTGGCCCATGGTAAAGTACATTATTCTGCGAATTTTGGATAAGAAATGCAATTATTCATTCAGAAAGTTTATGTATAGTGAATAATTGTACATGTTGTGTTTTCTACAAACCCTTTATAGTTTAATGTGTGAAGAAATTCAAATAAGGCAAATTTGTAATAAGAAATATAAAACAATATTTCTGTCTCATTAACAAACCTTAATGTATTAAACACATGCAAAATACTTTAGTTGTGTTTTACTGTTTCTATTTGATATACTGCATACATTTCATCTGCATCCATCCAGCTATCCTTACTTCAACACATTCACAACTAAACTGGAACTGATAGCAAGGTGGGAGTGAAAAACTAGACACAGTGAAAGTCCATCGTAGTCCATCACAGTCACCTACAGTACACATACTCAGCCTTAGCCATTTTACTATTCGATGTCTTTGGAATGTGTAAGGAAAACTGAAGAATCTAGAGAAAATCACATGCAGAAATGAGGAGAAAATAAGTCCACACAGTGACCAACATGAGACTCTGTACCGGTATCCTAGGATCACCATGACATACCAAGTTAGTTATAACAGTATGTTAAAATTGATTCCTCAGAACAGAGCTTAATATTTGTATAGAAAATTAAATATAGACTAAAAACAACATATGTACACTTAACTTCAGAATTTCTTTTTCTATAAAATAATGTTATTGTTCTTTTCATACAGTACTAAGGATTTGACATTGATTGATTTTCTTTACTAAAGTAATGTATGGTTTTGGATTTGAGTAAATTTTGCTTATATCTTATATATGATATTTTTGTACAATGATTGAGTTTTCTGACACTAATCTACTACTGCTGTTCACTTGGTTTTACCTCTTATAATGCAGAAGAATCCCTGTTGTTGCTAGTACTATATATTTATGAGTTAATGACACCAGTACAGCAGATATACGGTATGTATTTCAGGACTTAAAGTAAAATATGCTACTGGAAGAACTGTTCTCAGTTCTTATTTATTTATATATATTGGATACTTTCATTGGAAAGCAGTGGCGACTCTACATTTAGGGAAAGTAGAACAGTGCAGCCTGTGTTAGGATATAGCGGGATGGATAATGACTGACTGACTGAGAACAGTGCACCTCTCTTCTTTCTGAAAATTTACCTCAGTAATATTAAGAATTGCTGAATTAGAACAAACTCAACTTAGTTATTATAGTATAACCATCAGGGGGTGTCACCGAGTCCCAAACCTCAGACACAATAATGCCCAAAACTATACTGGGATAAAATAAAAGGTATTTATTCCCCCAAGACACTTTTCAACAATCACCAGTGCAAAGATCAATGAACAAATCACAATACAAATCCAATTCTTTCTCCTTCTGTCCTTCAATTGAGTGTTGCCCAGTGCCTCATGAGTCTGAGTCCCTGATGTGAGGCAGCGGGATTCTTTTTAAGCCAGACCCAGGAATGATTCTGGTGCCACAAAGTGTCTTCTTGGAAGTCATATGGAAAGCAGGGAGGTTCTACCCCAACATCCATATAGCTCACCCCTCAGCTGAGCCTGGTAAGGCTCAGCGTCCTGCCCAGTGAGGGTAAAGGAGTAGTGCAGAGGTGGTCGGACACTGTCCAGCTCTACAGTCCAACCTCCGTGGTCGCTGCTGCTTCAAGTGTGGCTCTGACCCAATGGATTGCTGCTCAGGACAGTGTCTCCAACAGTGTCCCCACCTATGGCATATAAAAAACACTGTCCTCTCCGATTTTTAAAGCAGAGAGGCAACTGGATAGGTTCCACCCCTCTGATACTTTTCCTCTCTGCAGCATACCCTGTTCTGGCAATTCACCAACTGACATAGCTGACAATAGGCAGGGGTAAAAAGTCATGTGACCCATGCTGGCATACTTGATTGGCCACTTACAATTTTTTGGGTGAGTCTTTAACTTTGGACAGACTTCCTGTTGTATTTTGTGGCCTTTGGAAGTTAAAGAGAGGTCCATTAACATTTGTGTGGCCTTTGTTACATTAGGAGGATGTTTTTTCTTGCCACCCTTTTATCCTGTAGGAGCATGAATTTTTATTCATCATTATCAAGAATCCAACCAAGCACTAAATACCATAAAGTACAGCCAACAATCATACAAAACAATGACTCTTTTCCTCTCCTTCCGTCCCGAGTTAAGTGTTGCCCTGGGGAGTCACAGTCGGGAGGCAGTGTGCTCATTTTATACTGGACCCAGAACTGCTTTGAGTAACCCAGCATGACTTGTGGCAAGTTGTTTGGGAACCAGGGTAGTCCTCCTCCGAACTGCACCCTCTTGAACTACCCAATTCCAGTCTCCAATTTCAATTAACTCCTGTGGGTGTCCCAGCTGGGATGCCTCCAGCGTACCACTGACATCTAATGTTTGGGGGATGCTGCTTCTGGCCTACAGCATTTGCTTGTCCATCCCCTGGCACCTTCCATTTTGTCCAGATGTCATGTCATCGTCCAGCCGGGATGCCTGTCTGTCCTCAGTGGCACTTATAAGATATTAGGTAAATTAAAGTAAATCTGATGTTTTAGTATGGAGTATACTTTAGTTAGGTACAAAATAAGTAAACACAAATATAATAACTTATAAACGTAACAATGTAACATAGTAATAAACAAGTTAATTGCTTAATGGTTAGATTCATTTTTTAAACAGAATACCAGTTACAAGTACTAATCACTGAAATTCAGAACTGCTACAGAACTAACTTCATGTTTGCAAAGTTAGTAACAATTTCTTTCAAATCCATTGTTTCAGCTGGTTCACGCTCCACTGATAAGGTTGGTGAGAATTAAATATAAACACCTGCATATCATTAGAGCCTACAACAGGACATTTCCCTCTTTCTATAAGTACCCGTTCATGGGGCAGTAATTTCTGATAAGGAAACAGACATTTCGAGGTAAGGTTGTGCAAGTCACTAAGCATGGTGTTGGAAAATGGCAACATGTTTCATGTTGATTAGCAAATGCAAATAAGAATTTCCATGTACCCTACAAACCTATATATATGTATGTACACATACATACACACACACACGCACACTATAAATTACACAAATCACTGCTCCATTGTATGAAATTGGTTTTTGACAAATTACATGTAAAAAATTATTCACATTAACACTAGTAGCATAAAAATAATGCAATAAATACAGGAATGGAAGAGACAGGCACAGATAGAGAGAGAGGGGGAATTACCCCCTATGATGTGCAAGTTTTCACCCTTGATCATATTACAGACATCTGATCATATTATTGTTTAACATTGTAACATAGAACGGCCAGACTATTAAATCCTAGTGTAGCTATGCAAACCTCCCTGCTGTTAGGGGCCACAGGAAGCACCACCAAAACAAAGAATATGCTTATAAACACCGGAACAAGTTGTACCTCACATCACATTGTCTCCACTGCCTGCACACTCAGGATGAATTCCAGCTGTTTTCTGTCATGCTCTTGCTGACTTATGGCTACCACTTTGAATTCCTTTTCTCAAATATGAATCATCAGGGCTCTAGTTTCCAGCCTCCTCATAGGTGCCAAGATACTTTGGCTACTCCTGTCATCCACCCAGAGGTCCTCCTGACACTGGAAACACAGAAAGCTCCCATTTAAATAATCTGGGCTAGGAAAGCTGTGGCACAGTCAGGATGCTGCTAGTTCACTGTCAAACAGGGGGCTCTCCCTATAGTAACATTGCAGTTACTTGGCCCCATGCAACTGATACGTGTTTCCATCTACTGGTTGCTACAATAACAATAATTACAGCCATGCAAAACAGGCATTATATACATTGTATTAAATATGCAGTTCAAGAAGTTGTAACATATGCTGACCAGTTTAGTGATTAAGCAGAAATCTAGCATTACAGTACAGTATTTTTGTTCTTGATGTGGTGGGGGTAATAATAAAACTGTTGGAAATGGCAATGTCCTTGGATTGCAAAATAAAGAACAAAACTGAAAGAAAAATATGTAAATCTGCATTAACCAAATGTCAAAATAAGGATTGAAATTAAACAACAAACTGGCTAAAAGGGAAACAGTGGTAAAACAAAAGTAAACTACATGCATGCACCTGAAAAAAAAAAGAAACAAGTCATTCTATGTGAAGCAGAAGGAAGTGCATCGAGGGATTTGGAAGACCACCTGTAAAGGGCTTGTGAAGCTTGTCAGATATTAAAACCAAACATTATTAAACAGTATAACAGGGTTAATGCAAGTGGGACAGTTGCATTGAGTCTGAGTGTTTGTAAATCAGAGTCTATACTGTTTAAAATATGCCAACCCCCAGATTTTGCTGACTAGTTTGCCTAAATTGTACAGTCGGGCATGTTTTATGGTCTAAAAAAATGTTAAGCTGTCATTTTGGAGGTTCTTGATGCCAAGTAATTCATAGGCTGCATTAATTTTGTGTTGTAATGTGTTGTTATGTATGTTTCTTTTTCAGTTCTCAAATAGTACCATATTACTTTTGTATACAAGCCACCACTTTTGATGTGCAGTTCCTAGGTTGTTGCTAGGCTTAACGGTCAGATGTACGTGCCTCGTGATGGGATATGAAGGTCAGCGTTGTGCATTTTCAAATCATCTGAGTACACGGATATCTTCAAAGAAATTTGTGTGCACCGTACTATATGAGTTTGATCTTTTGATTTTGACTCCTTTTGGTTAGCTGATTTTGATTCTTCTCTATTGTTTTGGCTAATGAATGGCTCATTTTTCAGACTCTTGGCCTTCCGTTACATCGTTTTGACTAAATTTTTGCTTCACATTTTGGGTTCTGTTAAAATTTTCTTACTTAATGATATCGACTTTGCTTGTTTTTCTGATGCCCCGTATCCTGAGCCTAAATTAAAGGCCATCCATGATTGGAGCATGAGAAAATGGCAAACTTAAAGAAAAGCCTAAACAGTGGGAGGGCATCTAACAGGAGGAGAATGACAGCAACTCCTTTTGTTAGCAACTAAAAACACACACCTGGAGGTATTTGTACATCTGCTCTTCTGTGTGGGGTAAACACAACACAGGAGTTTCCTGCCCAGCAACCAGGTACTGCCAACCATACCATTTCTCCTTGTTAATTTTTTAATTGTGAGATGGAGGTTTGTTACGAAAATCATTTTGCTGATTGATTAAGTTAGAACTCTGAATAGCAGATTCGGCTGAAAGGTAAAAAAACAAGAATTGTTAGTTATATCTTCAATAAATGTTTTCCATCCATCCATCCATTATCCAACCTGCTATATCCTAACTTCAAGGTCATGGGGGTCTGCTGGAGCCAATCCCAGCCAGCACAGGGCGCAAGGCAGGAAACAAATCCCGGGCAGGGCGCCAACCCACCTCAGCAATAAATGTTTTATATAAACAAATATGTTATACAATAGTATTCAGAAGTATATTTTTTTACAAAGCATACTGTATATGTTCAAAATTCATATACACGTATCTCCATACATTATGCTCACCTACAAATACAGAAAGAAAGAAAAAAAGTCATCTTTGCCCACAGAAGGCTCTTTTTGTAAACATCTGAAGATATAATCCGCCTTATTGAAAAATGTGATTGTCAGTTTTATATACAAGGCAGACAATACACTAAACAGAATCTCAGTTAGGAAGACCATTGGAGAAAGCGTGATAAAGGGATTTTGCCAGCTCGGCACTTGTGCAATTTCAGTTCTCATTACAAAGCTGAAAAGAAAGTTTTGCTAATTGACAATGAGAATGAAATTCAGCTGCCATTATAAATCTCTTGGATGAAAGCCTATTTAGATCATCAGCCTAATGCTTCTATTCATTCATGCCGTAGCAAGTCATCGAGAGTAACACATTTCCATTTTCAGAGTTCTCTGGGCAAAACAAGGGGCAGTAGAATAACAAATGAAACCTTTAGCTTGAGTGCACCTTTTTGGTAGGTATTATTAAAGAGCCCATTCAAAAAGTATTAAAATCATTTATCTCAGGTTTTTCCTTTTTTATTTATATTTATTTTCCTGGCTAAGGAATTAGAAAGTATGGTATTTAAATTTCTGAACACAATAGAAATGAATTCTAATGTCTCTGGTTAGAAACATTCATTAATGTGAAATTCATTTTTTGCTGATTGAGTAGTGATTTTGTATTGAATAAGCATTTTCTAGGGCACAGGGCAGAATGAATGTTTAGTTTAAATGCCTCGCTAGTGTTAGTTATTTTTCTCTTGTTTACATTTTATCAAGAAGACGTAACCCTTAAATAATGGAATTTTGAAAGAAAGAACAGAAACGCTAATAGAAAACAAATGAAAGCAAAAACAATTATTTTACTGATCCTTATCCTGGGGAAAAGCACAATACAAGCGTGCTAATATTTATAGCTGAGAATAAAGCAAGCAACAGAACAATGGTGCACATTCCAGATTTGTGCCCTTGTAAATGAATACTCTACTGCCTACGGTAATTTTCTTTATTGCTCTAAAGATAAAACTATCCAGCTTATTTTAATCACTGAGTACAAACAGGGATACATGGAAATACACAATGAGGTGAAGAAGAGCTAACCATCCTTTGCATAACTTAAAGCCAGTCATACTTCCTAGCTCTTGTTATAATCCTTACCACTACATTTTGAATCAGTTCAAGGACAGAGGGAGATCACTTTTCTGGCTAATACAGATTTCACAGGTAAAAGTTATACATTGACAGAATAATAAAAATTAACTGGAATATATTATTATAACATGTTAATGGATTACATTGTATAGCATATGCATTTAAAGTACTATGAAGAACATTAACAGAATAATTTAATTTTGTATGCAATAATTAGACCAGGCATTTATAGTAGTATACACAGATAGAATTGGAGATGGAGAAAAGTCACGGAGGAAGTGTCATTCCTAATAAATATATTGTACTTAATATTTTAATGTAAGAACTTCATAATGAATGGGTTAATAAGAAATAAATTTCCAAGGTAGAACAATGTGAAATACAGACTTTGCAGTCCTTCAATTATTAATGTACTCTATAAGCAATTCAATGTGTGTGTTTTAAATGTGTGCATCAATACATCAAAATTAATTTGATGTTTTCACGATAATCTGAATGCAGTCATTAACCACTGGCAAGGCCACTGCCACATTCTAATCTATAGGACAAAGCCATCAGCTGAAGCCTTGTCCAAAGGGATGTCAATAAAAATTGCTTCATTTTCTGTTGAATTGCTACTCAGTAAAAAGCGATTAAAAATATATCTTATGAAACCATTGGTTTTATTTTGGAGATCTTGATAGGAAGCTGATAAACAGCACAGGGGGTTCCTTGTTGAAAATCTGACTCCAGTTTGAGGTTTAGCTGTGGAGTGTATGTTTTACTACAGCTGTGTATAACTTTCATTCTGTACCAGGAAAGAAACTGTCATTTTCCAAATTCCATATCACAGACATTTCTGACCAGTAGACAGAGTTAAACTAGAGATGCAATTGTATTCAGTCAACAATTTACAATCAACAATTTTCAATTCTTTTTCCAGAAAACCTTTTGTGCTATTTTGAGGTACTGAAGGGTGGAGACTAAGTGAGGCTGTTCCCAAAGTAGCTTTATACAAAAATATTTCCTTTTGAGTCCTCAGTATCTTTCTAAACAGCAATTTAGTGAGGAAAGCTTTCTATAAACTACATTTCTGCTGTATAATCTTGGTAAGAGTTCACATAAAATAAAACTCTTTGTTTCTTTTGCGTTATGACACTGTGGTATTAAACTGTTCTTTGAAACCTCAGAAATCTGATAACATATCATTTGTGCCTGCTTGAACAACTAAGGTACAGTCATCACTACTGGCAAGAAAATTCAATTCAGCCTCAATATCAGTGGCCACAGGGAGGCATTTTAGAGAAACTGCTTTGTTATTACAGTTACCAATTTTAACATTAGGATTTATTGACTTTTCTATCATAAGCTACTTTTTAAACTTAGACAGGTTGCTGAGTGCTGATCTGTTTTAGGTCCAAATTGGCTACTGGTGTGTCATGTATTTAACTTTCAAATCACGGTCGAAGTGAGAACCTACAGTAGAATCAAAGATGCTTGTTAGGTTGTGATATCACACAGTGGTCATGGTCATATACTGTATGATGTCACAGATACAGTTTTCCTCACAAAAGGAGAAGTGATATTGGAGAAATTAGACTTCATCAGTTTGAATTTAATTGTTGCAACCTTATAACAGTAGTTAACAGCTTCATTTTTGTTCGTTCTTTTGCAGATTTTGATTTGAGTTTTTGAGCACTACTCGTTTTTCAGTTATTCAACACTGTTTTTTGTGTTACGGCTACGAAGTGTACCTACTTGAATACAGCAGTGCTCCAGATTCAATGACATTTCTAATTACTGCATATACTCGCGGATAAGTTCTCTCGCGGATAACTCGGGACTTGATTTTACAGTTTAATTTCTGGTATTTTAAAATGTCAGTTGTATAAGTCGAATGCAGAAAAATCACACTGTTGGTCCAAGGGATTAGGATATTGTATTGCCCACCTGAGAGAGTAACCACAGAGCACACTACCTTTTTTTTCTAAGTGGGTGAGTCAATGCACTGTATCAGCGCGTGCTCCTAACCTCTCTCTCTCTATTGTGCCTGAATACCCGAATCATTCCGAAGCAACGTTTATACTGATTTGTGTTTTTTGTATCTCACACCATCATACACCTTTATTTTAAAAGCATCCCTTATCTATGATGGAGCGTTTGATCAGAAGAAAATATGAAGCTGGTTTTAAATTAAATGTTGTTGAAGTAGCAAAAGAAATTGGTAACTGTGCTGTTGCAACAAAATTCGATGTGTCTGAGAAACTGATGCGAGATTGGAGGAGGCACGAAGATGTAAAAAAAAAAAATTAAGTGTCGCATTTTTGAATGGGTGTGTAAGTCGGGGTCTTATTTTATGAATGATTTTTCGGTATTTTAAGACCCGACTTATACGTGAGTAGTTGTAAAGTGATTAAAGGTTTTGGATGTGTGATGGGGGAATCTTTACAGTAGCCCTGCAATAGTGAAAAAACATCAGGAAAGTAAAATAGTAACACAAATAGTGCCTTTTTTATTCCATATGACTACATGGAGGGATAAACATAAGCTGTAACTCAAAACAAAAAATAAACAGAAACTACAATAAACTTGCAGCCTTTCTAGGCATAATTAATTGACTTTTGAACCCCTGTCTACCTGGTGGTGAGGCTTGTCCATGTTGTCACCACACTACACTCTTAAATATGATGCTTCTTTAAGAGCATTTTATTGGGTTGTGTGGTTCCGCGCTAAACCGTTGAGATATAAAAAGAACCATTTCATTTTGAAAGGAGTTCTTTGTATATGAAATTGGTTTATTGGGCTTTGAAAAGTTTCGGAATATGTTAGGAAAGCGTGGTTTTGGAGGAAATGGGTTCAAATTCCATGACCATGACCAAGTCACTGCAACTGCCTGAGCTAAAAATTGGAAAAAAAAGAAATGTATTCAATTGTAACTGTCAAATATTTTAAGTCACCTAGGATAAAGGTGTCAGCCAGATAATAAGAAATAATAATAATATGAACAAAACAGAAATCTTTGATGTATAGTGCAGGATACTAACAGATCATGAAAACCTGACCTTAGACTATGCTATTCTCATTATAAAAGTATGGGTCAAAATCTGTTATCATCTATTTATGATTATTTACAGCCCCGGTTATGGATCTAAAGGTTTTTTTTCTGGAATGCTAATGTGGATGGTTCTTTTGGGAACTACACATTATTCCCCTATGGCATTGCTCTGAAAAACCACTCTGGCACCTTTATTTTTAAGAGTGTACCACATTAAAGTATTCCCCGTCTCAACTCTCATCCATCAGGCACTGGACTGTCTTTTTCCAGTCAGCTGAGTGTTTATCTCACTTTTTTTCTATTAACTTTGCACATGAATTAATCGCTGTCTGTCATGCATTGGGCTTACCTTCATCCAAGCTGCAGAATCACCTCCAGGTTTAGGACTGTCTTTTGATTTTCCTCAGTAACACCAAACATGAACTCGCTCCAGTAGGTCCTGGAGTCTCTGAACCCCCGAGCGTTTGGTTGCACTTAAACAAACAGCCCCTTAAGTCAGATCGGCAGCTGCTGGCTCCATTATAGGGACAGCACAGTCCCATATGTTTCTTCTCAGACTACTTGCCCTGTAGCAATCGGGACGTGTTGCCACTTCTGGGTTTTCCTTCCTGGTCTTGCTCGTGTTTCAGCCAGGGGGCCAAACCATCCCTGCCAACTGCTGTTTCATCTGCCAACACTCTCTTCCTCTTTCTCATACAGATACTGCTGGTCTTTCCTAAAGCCTTTCTGGAGCATGCATCATCGATGCAGGCTATGCCCTTTGTGCTTCCACAATGGCATCTGAACAGCCTTTGCTGCCACCACAGTGTCTCACTCTTGAGCCCACAGGTTTTTTTTGGAGACGTTTACCCACCCTGTGCCATCCTGGCAGTTCCTGTGTTGCTAAACTCTTTCAAGCTGAGAAAACCTTGATGACACATAAATATATTTGAAATGAAGGTGGGAAGTAAAGCACTGCAGGGCTCACAATAAACTTACAGTATATGTACACTTGAAAAATATTATTGAATGAAGAAATACTCATTTAACGAAAAATACTGAAAACAAATCAGTTTTAGCCACTGGATGGCCTTTCAGCAGCAAAATATCTTATTCAAAAATCCTGTGCTCACCAGTAAACACGTGCATGTTCTGGGTGAAACTTGTGCAATGTTAAATTCATTGTAATCCTAATTGAAGAGTCTCTAATGCAAGTTATCAGTTGCTGCTAGGCACCAGCCCACTGGGAGGTCGATTAATGCTCATAATGGACTCAAGAATAATATTATGCTCCTCTACTGGTATGCTGAGATCCAAATGTGCACTATACTCCTATTTGAAAAAAAAAAATGACACGATCAGGCATAAAATCTTTATAAAAGCAGAAAAACATTTTGCAATATTTTCTTAAATATGTGAAAAGTCCTAGAATAATGCAATCATCATAACAAAGCATATAATCTGTAAGGGATTATGCAAAGTATTTTGGTGTTTTAATAATATTCTATACATTAAATAGATCGATTTAATTGCATTACTAGAAAAAATATCTGGACATTATTATTTTTTTTATTCTTATATTCCATCAAAAGTGCAATTGGTTTGAGAACATAAATGTCAAGAGAGAGAAGTGAAAAAAGTAACAAAAAATCCAATTTATTATCAACCTCTCTTCTTTGTTATTTGATGAGTGATTCAAGAGTCAGCTGCTGTCTCAAAAGAATTAAAAACAGATGTTTCGGCACTAAGGTACAGGGAAGCAAAGTACTATAATAGTGCAGGGAAGAAAAGGAGGTAGTAGCAAAGAAATTACTTTGAACTTGACCCATGCTTTAAATACTTCAAATCGATAAGGTCACAGAGCTTTTTACTACTATATGATGAGGTCGTGACCCATCACATCTTCACGATGACATGCTGATGGACATTTAAAGAGCAGGTCATAAAAATTCAGACTCTTTTCTTAAAACGAGTGCTTTATGTCTGAGGGATACTTTTGGAGTTGACTCACTGATGGAACTTAAGTTACAAGAAGTGGACGCTTGATGTTTGCCTTCTAAATGGAGCTGACCTTGCATAACTCACAGCTAAATGCCAGGAACTTGATCTATACCCAGCTCACTTCATCAGTTTTGTTTATTCTAAACTGCCTGTCACAAAACCTATTCATCACATTCTTTTCGGGGGTTGAGCAACAGCACACATTAAGTTCCCTGAAGTGGAGCACCATTAAATAATCATTAGATTTCATCACCGGTCTTGAGACCTGCTTAAGATCCACAAAGATAGCTGTTGCTATTCATCAGAACTGCATTTAGATGAGCTGTTTGACGGATATAAAAAGAGTGTTTTGTATTCTTCTTTATTAGTTTAACAGCTGCATTCTTTTTCCTATGAGAGGAGTTATTTTTGACTTAAAACCTAAAAAGAGAAAGGCAGATGGCCAACTTCTTTCAGTATCTGCTTGCTTTATTTAAACAGTGCAGTGCAAAATGGAGATTGCCTGCTTTAGCAAAGCAGTTGCATTATCACCAAAAACCAAACACATCTTAGAACAAGTGAAAGAATGGTGTTGGCATTTCCACACTGCAAATATAAAGACAGCTCTAATTGTGTGTTGATATTTTAAAAAAATCTGTTGGTCCTCCTAGCACACCGAATTTCTCCCCATGGAGACTGATACAGCCATAATTCTTACATTATATATGAATACTGAACTATACTGTGGCAGCAGGACTTTTTAATATTAGCTTAAAATGTAACGTTAAAAATAACATTTTGAAAGAATGAGTAAAAAAGTAATTGTTTATTCTGAAAACTGACATTTTTCACTCTGCTTTTACCTACTATCAACCAAAATTTTCTCTGTTTAATGCTGGGTGCAAAAAATCAATGTGATAAGCCACGTTTGTCAAGGAGCCTACCAGAGGTAAATCCTGATTGTAATGGATGTTGTACAATACTAGGAATATTAGGGTTCCCTAACAAGATAAGAAAAGCTGTCTTATCCATGCTGGGTCACTACAGGAGATACACAGGAGGAAAGGGATTTGGCTCCCAGTAAGTTCATTGAGAAAAGATTGAATGTCACACACTGCGTGAGAAGGTGATGTTAAACATAAAGAAAGGCAGTGAACAGCCAGCCTGAAATTTTACTAGCTGATTCTACTAGAATCCACATTTCCATTATTCAGAAAGGCATAAAGAAATGATTGTCATTTCCTTTGGAGCTGATATTTTACTGCTACAATATTTTAATAGTGTAGTTTTGTTACCTCATAAACATGAGATTTAAGCTCATTGTTGAGCTTGGTTTCAAAATGAAATAAAAAACCTTTTTAAAGGAAAGCCGCTTGCAAAAAATTAAGGATATTGACATATATTAATTAAATTCTTCACACTTATCTCAAACTACAAGGACCATGATTATATGATACACTAGCAAAATACCCATGCTTCGCAGCGGAGAAGTAGTGTGTTAAAGAAGTAATGAAAAAGAAAAGGAAACATTTTAAAAATAACATAACATGATTGTCAATGTAATTGTTTTGTCACTGTTATGAGTGTTGCTGTCATATATATATATATATATATACACACACACATATAAACATATATATATATACATATACACATATACATACATATCTACATATATACATATACACACATATATATATATACACATACATATATATATATATATATATATATATATATATACAGTATACACACAAACATCCACATATATATATATATATATACATATCTACATATATACACACATACATATATATACATATATATACATATACATACATATATATACATACATATATACATATCTACATATATATATGTGTGTGTGTGTGTATATATATATATGTGTATGTGTGCGTGTGTGTATATATATATATATATATATATATATACTCAGCAAAAAAAGAAACGCCCCTTTTTCAGGACTGTGTATTTCAACAATAATGTTTTAAAAATCCAAATAACTTTACAGATCTTCATTGTAAATTGTTTAAACAATGTTTTCCATGCATGTTCAATTAACCATAATCAATTAATTAACATGCACCTGTGGAATGGTCGTTAAGACCTTAACAGCTTACAGAAAGTAAGCATTTAAGGTCACAGTTCTAAAAACGCAGGACACTAAACAGACTTGTCTACCGACTGTGAAAAACACCCAAAGAAAGATGCCCAGGGTCCCTGCTCATCTGCGTGAACGTGCATTAGGCATGCTGCAGGGAGGCATGAGGACTGCTGATGTGGCTAAGGCAATAAATTGCCATGTCCACACTGTGAGACGCCTAAGACAGTGCTACAGGGAGACAGGAAGGACAGCTGATCATCCTCGCAGTGGAAGACCACGTGTAACAACACCTGCACAGGATCGGTACATCCGAATATCACACCTGCGTGACAGGTACAGGATGGCCACAACAACTGCCCGAGTCACACCAGGAACACACAATCCCTCCATCAGTGCTCAGACTGTCCGCAATAGGCTGAGAGAGGCTGGACTGAGGGCTTGCAGGCCTGTTGTAAGGCAGGTCCTTACCAGACATCACCAGCAACAACGCCGCCTATGGGCACAAACCCACCTTCGCTGGACCAGACAGGAGTGGCAAAAAGTGCGTGAGTTTCTGCATGACAGCAATGTCAGTGTTCTGCCATGGCCAGCGAAGAGCCCAGATCTCAATCCCATTGAGCACATCTGGGACCTGTTGGATCGCAGGGTGAGGGCTAGGGCCATTCCCCCCAGAAATGTCCAGGAACTTGCAGATGCCTTGGTGGAAGAGTGGGGTAACATCTCACAGCAAGAACTGACAAATCTGGTCCAGTCCATGAGGAGGAGATGCAGTGCAGTACTTCAAGCAGCTGGTGGCCACACCAGATACTGACTGGTACTTTTGATTTTGAGCCTCCCTTCATTCAGGGACACATTGTGAAACATTTTTAGTTTATGTCTTATGGTGTTGACTCTTTTAGTGTTCATACAAATATTTACACATTAAGTCTACTGAAAGTAAAACAGTTCAAAGTCAGGGGACGTTTCTTTTTTTGCTGAGTATATATATATTGAAATAGTTTTACTGTCAAATAATGCAAAGAGTACACGACACGTGTTTTGCCCTGATTCTGGGCTCATTAGGCGTACACACTCACTGCACCCCCTCTCGGGAATCGAACCTCGGACGTCAGCCTCCTACGTTGCGCCACAGCATGTGGTTCGTTTATTTGACAGTATGTAGATCTGGGTATATATATATATAGATAAATAAAGAGTATTTATATATATATATATATATATATATATATATATATATATATATATATTGTCACACATGTACGATTAGGAGGCAGTCAAAGAGCCTAAAGGTGAGTAAAACATCGCGAGATAAGGGGATGTCACGTGGTACTTACCTGAACTCTCTTTTGCCAACAGGAAACAAGAAGAGAAATAATCACGCAACCTCCGGGTTTTCAAAATGGCCGCAATGACGTCACTTCCGGCCAATATTGATGACGTCACTTCCGGCACCCACAAACCACCTCACTTCCGGCTCCTCAAAATGACATCACTTCCGGTTCCTGTTGCCACATCACCATTTTGCCAACCATTTCCTGTCACCTGTTTTTTGTTTTATAAAACCGCCATTTTGTTTCAGTAAGATTGTTCATTGTACTTTCAGGACTTTGAATCACTGCATTTTTTTAATATTGTCTGCACGACAATATACGGGGACGGTCCCCAAATCTTTATTTTGTATTTGTGACTTTCTTTTCGATCACAATTGGCGTAGTCGGCAGGATTAATTGTTCAAGATGTCAGAAGAACAAGACCTGAATACCGTTCTCTCCACGATCATGGGAGATTTACAGACCCTAAAAATTCAGATGGGGGAGGCCAGGACTCAGTTGGCGGAATCGGAGGCTCGTTCAGCAGCTAGGATATGGACGGAGGTCGCTCGGTCACCACCCATTGCTTTGACAACTCTCACTGAATCTGATGACATTGAAACGTATTTTTTGATCTTCGAGCGTACCGCTAAGCGGAATGCATGGCCGAGGTCGGAGTGGGCATACCAACTGGCTCCCTACCTGAAGGGAACAGCGCAGAGGGCTTATTATGATTTATCTGAGGAGCAGGCTGCTGATTATGACACTCTCAAACTAGAGGTCTTTAAACGCTACGGCGTATCTCCGGAGCAGCAGGCAAGAGAGTGGAGGGAGTGGCGATTTGACCGTGAGAGGCCACTGAGAACCCAGGGCTTTGAAGCCTGGCGAAAAGTCTGTCGTTGGCTACGGCCCGACGTCAATGACTCCCATAAGATGGCCGAAATACTAGCGTGTGAGACCTTTGTTCATGCCCTCCCCGAACACATAGCCCAGCAAGTCCAGAAACACACTTACGAGGACATGGACTCTCTTATAAAAATCGCGGAGTGTCACTGGGCGGCTTGCAAATCGGGGCGATCAGAACGGTTCTCTCGCCGAACCCAACAGGCACGTGGGGCAGCTCCTGAGCCCCCCCGACAAGCTCCCGAACCTGCCATCCGTAGAAGGGACAGACCAGCCAATCTTCCCCCCTGTTACAAGTGTGGGGAGGTTGGACATCTGTCTCCTAGCTGCTCCTTTGAACCGATGGATTGTTCGTTGGTAAGGGGGGAAAGGTACTTTGCCACCGTGAGTAACCCTTTGTCTCTCCCCTATACAGGTGCAGTTATTATAAATGGCAGAAAGGTAAGGGCAATGTTTGATTCCGGGAGTAACATTTCTATTGTTGCTACCCGTTTCGTTTTACCGCAACAGTGGACTAAAATAAAAACCAGTCTAAAATGTATTCACGGAGATATCCGGTATTATAAAACAGCCAGATGTATTGTGACAGTAAATGGAAATCTAACAAGTATGGCCATGGCTGTGTTACCGGATCCTCCGTTTCCAGTTATACTTGGTAGGGACTGGAATGAAATTATTAGCGGTAAAAACGTAACTGTACCAAAGAAATATTTAGGCTTAATGATGGAATAAACTGATCTGACTGCCTCCACGTCATGTCCCTCAGTAGCACGGGCGGATACTAGCACCCAGTGCAAAGAAATCGATGTCCCATTGTCCTCTGCGGGAGCTAATACAGTTAATGTGGAGGATGTGGAGGCAGTAGCCCCTCCCATTGAGGTCGCGCAAGACCCAATTCAAGTGTTAACGTCCCAATTCCTTCTAACACCCTCATCCTTTAAAAGAGAACAGTGGAAAGATGATTCCTTAAAGTTTGCTAGGAATGCTATAGTGTCCACCGAGGGTTAAACAACTCTGAATCCCATGCCACCCACGCCGTTCTTTGTTATTAAAAATGATTTGTTATACCGAGTGGCAGAACACGGGGGTGAAGTGCGAGCATCATTGTTAATCCCATGCACTTTTCGGCGAAAAGTGTGTGAATTAGCACATGCTCATCTTCTCGGAGCCCATTTGGGCTTCGATAAAACTTTAGAGAGGATAAAGCTCCGATTTTATTGGCCGGGAATTAATGAGGAGGTCAGGCGATTTTGCGCTTCTTGTCTGGAGTGTCAACTTCGCCAGATTCCCAGACGGACTCGAGTTCCTCTCATTCCCCTTCCCCTTATTGATATCCCATTTGAAAGAGTCAGAATAGACCTCGTAGGACCGTTAGAACCCTCGTTAAAAGGATTTAAATATATTTTAGTATTAGTTGATTATGCCACTCGCTTTCCAGAAGCTGTTCCTTTGCGCTCAGCTAATACAAAAACCATCACACGGGAGTTAGTAGGGATATTCGCTAGTGTTGGGATCCCCAAAGAGGTTTTAACAGACCGAGGGACTCCTTTCACTTCGGAGACGTTCAGGGAAATTGCTAAATTACTCCGTATAAAACATCTGAAAACGTCAGTCTATCATCCCCAAACTGACGGGTTGGTGGAGCGTTTTAATCAAACATTAAAACAGATGTTACGTAAGGTAGTTAGTGAGGATGGAAGAAACTGGGATAGACTTGAGAAAATTAGACCTATTTTAAAAGACAACTTAGAAAAAGCACAAGCAGCGCAGTCTCGTTATTATAATAGAAACACCACCATTTGGGAGTTTGTCCCGGGTGATCGTGTAATGGTGCTCGTCCCAACCTCCCATTCAAAATTGTTGGCACACTGGCAAGGTCCTTATGAAATAAAGGAACGAAAAGGACTCGTCGACTATTTGGTTAAACAACCTAATCGTCGACCGAGTGAAAGAGTGTATCATATAAATCTACTGAAACCGTGGAAGGACAGGGATGTTGATCCCTCCTCCGGACAACCTAGTTCTCTTTTCATGCCATGTGCACATCTGAATTTTGGTCCTGATTTGACATCTGAACAACGACAAGATCTTGAACGGGCTATCTTGTCTGTCCCTAAAGTTGTGGACGAGACACCCGGACGTACTGCATTGATTGTTCATGACATCATTACGGACCCTGGAGTGATTGTCAGAGAGAGACCTTATAGGCTCCCGGAAGCAAAGAAAGTGGAAGTAGAGCTGGAAATTAGACGAATGCTGGAACTAGGGGTTATTGAAGAAAGTTATAGCCCTTGGTCTTGTCCAATTGTCCTAGTTTCTAAACCTGATGGCTCGTGGAGGTTTTGCAACGACTTCCGACGACTAAATCAGGTCTCTAAGTTCGATGCGTATCCCATGCCGCGAGTGGATGATTTACTTGATCGGTTAGGGAACGCTTGATTCCTAACTACTCTTGACATGACTAAAGGGTATTGGCAAGTTCCCTTAACGGACTCTGCTAAAGAAAAAAACGCTTTTAGTACGCCCAGTGGACATTGGCAATACAAGGTGCTTCCTTTTGGTTTGCATGGGGCACCAGCTACTTTTCAACGTCTGGTGGATACACTGCTTCGGCCCCACAATTCCTATAGTGCCGCCTACTTGGATGACGTTGTCATTTATTCCGGCACATGGAAGGATCATGTATTGCAGGTTAAAGCAGTCCTCTCCACACTAGCGTCAGCCGGGCTTCGTATTAACCTGAAGAAATGTTTCTTCGGATTGAAGGAAGCCAAATATTTAGGCTACGTGGTAGGTGGAGGTACTGTTAAACCACAATGTAATAAAATTGATGCCATCTTGAATTGGCCCCGTCCGATGAATAAGAGGCAGGTTCAAGCATTTTTAGGGCTGGCGGGTTACTATCGTCGTTTTGTACCACACCTCTGAAATTGCTGCGCCCTTATCGAATTTAACGAAGAAACGAGCGCCTTTAAAAGTGGTATGGGAGGATGCGGTGGACAAAGCATTCAGTGACCTGAAAGTGGCCCTTACGTCAGCACCTGTGTTGAAATCTCCTAATTTTTCTATTCCTTTTATTCTCCAGACCGACGCATCGGCCACAGGATTGGGTGCCATGCTGAGCCAAAGTGTCGACAGTGCTGAACACCCCGTTATGTACCTCAGCCGGAAATTGTTGGAACGAGAGACCAAGTATGCTGCGGTGGTGCGAGAAGCCTTGGCGATCAAGTGGGCTATCACGTCTTTACGATACTACCTTTTGGGACGCGAGTTTACTCTGGTGATGGATCATGCCGCTTTGCAGTGGATGTCTCTTCATCGTGAGTCTAACCCGCGCATCACTAGGTGGTTTTTGGATTTGCAACCTTATCGTTTTAGTGTCATTTATCGTAGGGGTTCCTTGCAAGCCAACGCAGATGCTCTCTCTCGTGTCCACGACCTCGTGGTGCAGGTCGCCCGACCCAAGGGGTCTGGGCTGAGGGGGGGGGGTCATGTCACACATGGACGATTAGGAGGCAGTCAAAGAGCCTAAAGGTGAGTAAAACATCGCGAGATAAGGGGATGTCATGTGGTACTTACCTGAACTCTCTTTTGCCAACAGGAAACAAGAAGAGAAATAATCACGCAACCTCCGGGTTTTCAAAATGGCTGCGATGACATCACTTCCGGCCAATATTGATGACATCACTTCCGGCACCCACAAACCACCTCACTTCCGGCACCTCAAAATGATGTCACTTCCGGTTCCTGTTGCCACATCACCATTTTGCCAACCATTTCCTGTCACCTGTTTTTTGTTCTATAAAACCGCCATTTTGTTTCAGTAAGATTGTTCATTGTACTTTCAGGACTTTGAATCACTGCATTTTTTCAATATTGTCTGCACGACAATATACGGGGACGGTCCCCAAATCTTTATTTTGTATTTGTGACTTTCTTTTCGATCACAATATATATTTAGAGCAAAATACCCGCGCTTCGCAGTGGAGAAATAGTGTGTTAAAGAAGTTATGAAAAAGAAAAGGGAACATTTTAAAATTAACGTAACATGATTCTCAATGTAATTGTTTTGTCACTGTTATGAGTGTTGATGTCATCAAGGATTTGATTATCATTATTTCTTTCAATTAGGTTCATATTTGGAGGATGTGTTGTGTTCAAGTTACATTCCATGTTTGTCAACCGTTGTAAAGATAACAGGTTTCATTCATCGATTCCTTTCTTACTGCATCAATAAACAGCTCGTCTTCCTCTTTATTTGAGACATCACACACTGCATGCACAGGTTTTTTTTACACGGTCTTCCTTTAGCTGGACATTGACTTTTTCCAGCATGTGCTTTGTTTCTGCAGTAGCTGCACTTATGAATATGCTTGTATGCGTCACTCGCTTCATATTCTTTTGCTGCCTTCTCAATTGTGTAATGCGTCTTTTGTTCAGCGCTCTTTGGAGCTCTTCCTTGTTCTCTGCGTACTGCATTCACAGTCAGTTCACATGAGCTGCTCGGAGTACATGCATCGAAGGTTCTCAGCTGTGCTTGTGCTATCTCGTGCGATGTCCACGGCCTTATTTAATGTTAGCTAAGACCTGGCACTTAAAAGTTTCTCTTGCAGTTTCGCTGAGTTTGTGCCAAACACCACCCTGACCATCTCATCTTTGTTTGCATAAGCACAGTCCTTCACCCGCAAATATTTAGCGGCAGAGTGTTTCTATTGGATTGCCGCTGACGGACAGCCTTATATGGGCAGGCACTCAATTACGTGGGAGGCATAACGATGAGGGACGCAACTCCGCCTTACATGGCGACCGAGCTGCAGGCTATGGCCGGTATATATGTACATAAGTGGGTTCCAGTTATGACCGTTACGCATAGAATTTTGAAATGAAACCTGCCTAACTTTTGTAAGTAAGCTGTAAGGAATGAGCCTGCCAAATTTCAGCCTTCTACCTACATGGGAAGTTGGAGAATTAGTGATGAGTCAGTCAGTCAGTGAGTGAGTGAGTGAGTCAGTCAGTCAGTTGGGGCTTTGCCTTTTATTAGTATAGATTATTTGTTAACATTTTAAATAAGGATTTTATTTTGTATTCTATTTAGTAAAAAGTGTTGAGCCAATATTTTATAGTTAAAAGTTTGTGATTGTTACTTTTATTTTAACAAATACTGTAACAAACTCTCAATGCAGTATTTATACTGTGTGTATTCATCAGATAAGCTATCATTTTTTAAATACTGTGTAGGAGTGCCACATATTAGTAAAGTTTTTTTCTATATTTTCCTTGAGTTATAACATCACTAATGTATTGTCAAGAGCCACTTACCTGCTTATAATTCAGTTCCTATTGAATGTAATAAAGGAGGTCCTTATAGTAGTGAAATCTGCCTTATCCAATCATTACACCACTTCAGCTGTTAAGGCCAGTGACAAGTCCACCTTTGACCATCAGTATGGGTTGTCTATAAATGATGACCAAGTGACGAGACAACTGAGGAAGCTACACATAGGAATAACTGCTGGGCCAGATGGAGTTAGTCCTCGAGTCCTTATGGCCTGTACTGACTAACTTTATGGTGTCCTCTGTCACCTGTTCAGTGTGTCACTAAGGCTCCAGAATGTGTCACTACTATGGAAATTAACATGCACTATTCCTGTTTCAAGCAAGTATCAGGCACCTCTTCACCTAATGATTACAAACCAGTGGCACTTACATCCCACATCATGAAGACCATCAACACACTAGTCCTAGGCTATAAGAGTCCTCTTGTAAAACACCACTTGGACTCACTGACATTTGCCTGTTGGACAAGGAATTGAGCGGAAGATACAGATATCTGTTATCTTTTTTAATTTCCCCAGTAGCTTTAATACCATCCAGCCATCTCTGTTAAGGTAAGCAGATGAATGAGCCTATGGTGTCCTGGATAATGGACCACCTATTCTGCAGACTGCAGTTTGTGAGGCATAAGGACTGTGTCTCTGATATACGTAGATGTGAGCAACAATGGAGCACCACAAGGACACATTCTTGTCTCCATTTTTTTAAATTCTGTACACCTCAAATTATAAATATAGAACCAGATTATGACTATTGCAGGTTTTCTCAGATGATTCTGAGCTATTGGGGTGCATTGACAAGGGGAATGTGACAGAGTATAGAAGTGAGGTGGAGAACTTTGTTTCTTGGTGCAGAAAGATTTGTTCAAGTTAATATCAGCAAAACCAAGGAACTGAGGATAGATAGATAGATAGATAGATAGATAGATAGATAGATAGATAGAT
>JANRMT010062842.1:25444082-25459514 GCA_026402145.1 Polypterus bichir lapradei
ATAGATAGATAGATAGATAGATAGATAGATAGATAGATAGATAGATATTTTATTAATCCCCAAGGGGAAATTCACATACTCTAGCAGCATACTGATAAAAACATTATTAATTAAAATTTCTGCTGCACCAAACAGCCTCTACACCTGATCACTATTCAGGAAGTGAATGTAGAGGTGCTACATTGCTGCAAGTACTTGTGGGTCCACATCCATGACATGGAATTATATAAGAAAGGGTACAGCAGGTTCTTTTTTCTTGGGAGACTGTGTTCCTTTAATATGAGTGGTGATATCCTTTACATATTCTGCAAATCTGTGACAGCCAGTGATTTTCTAGGCTGTGATGTGCTGGGCTGATAACATCACTTCAAGAGAGGTTCACTGAATCAATAAACTAAAAGGACAAGCTCAATTATGGGGCACAGTCTGAGCCCGCTGAAGATGGTAGCAAGGGAGAGAATCAAAACAAAACTCTCTGATACACTGAGGACTTTCAGCCAATGAATTATTCAGCAGAAGTGTGTCAAGAAATGCTACTGGGGCTCCTTCATATCAACAGCAATACCCCTGTATAATGCCTCACTGTGAACGTGACTGCCAGGTCAGAAGTTTTATTTCTTTTTAATGATCTTCCTTTTAAGTTATTCTGGTGTGTTTAGTCCATAATATGTGTGTAGATCTATCCATCTATTTATTTAAAGAGCACCCTTAAGTCAAATATCTCCTTGGGGACAAGTAAGTTCAATGTAGGAGAATCTAAAATCAATAGTTCATATTTGATCTGTCTAGAAGGCAATGTAGGCATTCAAATGGAGACATGCCAATAGTGGTGTTTTACAAGGCAATTTCAGTCAGTTGCAGTATCAGCCTCCAATATAACCAGAAGCTATTAATTGTACAACATAAAAACTTTTCTAAATCTCATTTAGTTCATTCTATTTGGCCATTACTTTCAGGATGGTACCCAGGAATAAATTAAGTTTACACCCAATTTTTTTTACAAAGAAATTGCCATAACCAGTTGTAAACCTTGGTCTGAGATAACAGATATAGACAGACTGTGGAGTCTAAACATTTCCATTGACAAGATGTCGGTTAATTCTCTATCAGTAGGAGTTTTTTCAAAGGAACAAAGTGAGGACCAATTCACAATAACTAAAATTGCGGTGTACTTCTGTGAGGGAGGAAGATTGGTTATAAAATCCACGGAGATAGCATTCCATGGATGATTAGAGGTTGGAATTGGTTTGCCATAGCTCTACAGTAAATCCCTAAAAAGATCTGGCTCTGTTACAAGTTTCATAAGCCTTAACATTGTCACTGACATCCATGCTCATCCTTTCCTACCAAAAACATCTTTTAATCAATTCTAAGGGTTGGTTCATGTGCAGGAGGCTGAACATCATTGATGTTATGAGTTAAAGAGTCCTAAAGCACAAAAGTCCCAAAATATTTGAAATGCCAGTTAGAGGGGGGAATACTATCAAAAACCTAGCTAGTTAGATTAAGGGCAGTGTAGAATCTTTATAAATAAAATATTTAGTTTGTAAGAATTGCCCTTAAACAAAATAAAGCTCCATGGAGCACAAGAGGCAAAAACGTTGCCTGAAAAGGCAAAGGCAATCGAAGTCCCAAAGACAAATCCAGCAAAGTCAAAAAATACAGCACAGGTCAAAAATATCCAGAAATTCACAAAATAAACAAATAGCAAAATATACAAGAGAAATCACTACCGCAACCAAGTGTGCTACCAATGAACCACAATGGTCTATGGGTTGACACTGCCTTTTTAGGCCTGATGGCAATCCCTTGATGGCGATGGGCACGTGGCTTTGCCTCTTGGGGGACCCCCCAAAAAACCTATGGCAGATGAGCAGATAAATAGACACCAAATGACCAACAATATTATCATAATCAAAGGAATTGAAATTGAACAAAACAGACATAAGAATGTTATTTGAACCCCAGCCGAAATACAGGTAAAATTCCATTACAATGAATATCTGTACAATGAAATTTTCATTACAACAAAGTATTTTTCTGGTTCCGACAGTTTCCCCATATTGACACGAGTCTGTAGAAATCTCGTTACTACGAAATACATTCAGCAGATACTTTCATTACAACGAAGTAAACAAAAAAAAACTCCCCCAACTGGACAACACACCGAAGAGCATCCCGAAATGCATTCACTGCATCTGTGGAACACTGTTTATCTGTTGCTGGGGCAACAGCAGACTCACAGCTCTGCTGTGTCTCTCCGCCAAAGCAAACTCGATGGGTGATGCAAGGAACATTGCAACTGCAGGGCACAGTATAACTTGGCCACTAATCTGGCCACGACCCTGCCTGACTGCTGTGTCTGTTTATAGGAAAGTGGCAGATCACGCTACAATAAATAAGTGTGCCGTTCCTGTTTCAAGCTGAATAAAGCTGGTTTTGCTAAATTACTGAGACTAAGCCTTGTGTTTTAGGGTGCAAGACAGGAACTTATAGTGCGACCCTGATCTTTTAGGATTCACTTCTGTGGGGCCTCACTGCACCGCGGCAATTGTGCTTCAGGATGCACTTTAGTGAGACGTTCCCATTGGGTGGGAGGGTCCCAAAAGACTTCAGAAACCTCACAATATGAAGAAAAAGAAAAGGATGATTAGGCTCCTGATTGATAACTATGCTGCCCAAAACATGCTTCCACATTTAGATAATGTTTGCGTTGAATTCCTCCCACCCAATTGCACAGCAGTGTCTTAGCCATTGGATTTGGGCATCATTCGCACCCTGAAAGTGTATTATCACAATGAAATGCTGAGAAAAATTCTCGTCAGCATAACTTGTAGACAGGAGAAGATTAAAATTAACGCAAAAGAAGCTATTAAAATGATTGCAAACGCCTGTAGGCAAATTAAAGAAAGCACTATAGTGACAAATATAGAATCTCATTACAACAAAATTTTCATTACAACGAAATATTTTTTAGGTCCCTGGCAGTTCGTTGTAATAGAATTTTACCTGTATAATAATTTAATCATCAGCCCAAAATAACACATCACATCTTAGTGCAGCTGTAAATTAAAGTTTCACATCGGGCATTGTTTCCAGGTTGACTTCATGAGATTGTGTTTGTAGTATTTGGTCAACTAACTCACTAGGTTTATATGAGAGTAGCTGCCAAGAACTTTTCTGGGGCTAAAATATTTTCAGGTTCAGTGATGGTCTCATCCCCCTCTTTGAAATGAAACAGATTGTATGCATTACGTAAGTGAAGGTTTGTAAAAAAAAAAAAAAAACATTCACCTGATTAAGGAGGGCACATATGACTGGGTGTAGGTAATTGTTATTGCAATTTTTTTTGTTCCCAGAAACCTTTGTGGGGTTGGAGTCGGCCATCTAGCTCCAGTAGGACTACTAGAAAGTCTAATAAATCCATTCTTCAAGTTTTCAGAAACATATTCCTCCATTACTTGGGTTTCAGGTTGGTACAGGGCATATATTTTCCCTTAAGGTAACAGCACTCATGGTGGTAATTTTATGGTGCAGTCTTATGCTGTATGTTGGGGAAGCTCCAATTATTTCTACTTCCTGCATCAGTAAATTCATATTGAGAAGGAATCATGCTGACAACTGCACATGAAATCACAGGTGGTTACAGAGACATTGCAAGTTGCAGGTTTCACCCCAGGATTATAATTTTTGAGTCACCCAGTTTATACAAGGATTGTGCCTTTCTGACCAAGGTTATCCCAGGATTATACATGCGCTAGCTGTGTAAGCCCATGCTGTAAAAAGCTCGGGCTCCTAGAAACTATTGAAATCGTCAAAACAAAATTGAAATGCAGAGTCAGTAGTTTGGTTTTGCGGACATGCTCATCCCCCTTGTCTATCAGAGGGTAGGCAAGTTTGTCTCCGACTCGTTAACTTGGGGCCTCTTTGAGTTTCATGCTGTAGCCTCGCACTTCTGGGCTGGACAGACAGATACACACACTTCCACTCGTAGACATTGTCACGTTTGGGTCACAGATTTGCAAAGAAACACAGGAGGTTGCAGACAGGAACTTTATTCAAACACTGCAAACGAACATTTGTCTCTTTTTCAAAAAGTTTAAACGTACTCTCCATGACAAGACAGAGATGACAGAGAGAGAGAGAGAAAGACGCAAACAATCAATTCCAATACTGACAGGTGCTGTACATGCTTTTAAGTATGCGGAGTACCGTAGCGAGAGGCTTATCACGCGACAGAGCGCAAATAAGGTAAGGAGCAATGTGAAGGTAGTCTGTCAACATTTTTCAGGGGTTTTTCCAGGAACGTCTGCATTCTCTGAGGGTGCGATCAGCCCCTCAGCTCACAATTTAAATATAAGAAGAGTAGAAATAAATGTGTAAACAGCAGAGTAATAAATTCAAGAACTCCGTTTCTAGTGAGATTCCCATTTTTCAAAATTATTTGGGGTTTAAATTTTAACAGTATCCTTGTGAAATTTAGTTTTTCTAATAAATTAATACCTATAAAAGTTTGTGCTGCCCCTGAATCGACAAGTGTGCAAAAAGTCTGATCATTTACTTGTAAGGGCAAAGTTAAGATGTTAAGCTCCTCAGGGACTTACTTTTAAAGATCAGATTTTCTGAACTGCTAGCATTAAAACAGTGACAATATGAATTAGAAAGATCAGAAGATGGAGCCAAAAGATCAGAGTTAAATCAAGTAAAACGTCCATAACCAGAAAAAACAGTTAACCAAGAAGGCAAAACCAAAGACATAACTCGGAGTCAAAGGAAGCATCAAGATTAGCGTTTAGGAAAATGCTTCACACATTCAGTAGGTTTGCTCACAAAGTCATGTGTTGTAATGACCTGCATGTGAAGATCATGTGATTGTCGTGCCATGCTGTAACCAAGGAAACAAGCCAGGGCCAATTGAACCTTATTCAAAGTGCCAGCAAAATGCATAAGTAAAGAAAGGAACAAATCTACAGAGTAAATGTCTATTAAATCAAAAAGTATGCTTTTTAAATCAAAAAGAAAATAATTCACTGGTGTAAAAATCATAACACACAAACAGTCAACATTTTCTTCTCTGTGTTTTGAAGCTGCATTAAGGCAAACCCCTCATCCACTGCAACAATATCCCATTATAAGGCACCTAATCATACAATATGAGTATCCAGACACAGGGCCTTATTCTCTCCCTTAGGACAACTGCTAAACAAGAGAAAGACCACCCTTGATTAAGAAGTGTGGTTGCAGTGATGTGAGTTGTCAGGGATGCCAGGGGCAACGACCCGGCCGGGACGCCTTGAGGGACCGGAGGAGGGTCTACGCGCGCCCTGGATCACATGGGGGCCGCCATCCTGGTTGCTTTGGGGGCCACGGATAGAGGGCTTGGAAACCCAACCCTGTAGGGACCCGTGGTCACCGCCATGGGGCGCCCCAATGTCTTGGGGACCCTGGACCTCAGCACTTCCACCACACCAGGAAGTGCTGGGGGGAAGAAGAGAAGGGACACCTGGAGAGCTTCTGGGAGAACAGCCGGCATTTCCGCCACACTGGGGCGTGTCCAGGGAGGAATGCCAGGACACACCTGGAGCTCATCCGGGATGAGATAAAAGGGGCCGTCTCCCTTCATTCGAGGCTGGAGTCGGGTGAGGAGGAAGACAAGGTCGTGGCAGAGGAGGCGAGGCAAGGCGAGGAGAGGCCTGTGTGTTTGTGTGTGAAGACAGTGGCTAGTGAGAGCCTAGACTTTGGGGAACTGGGGGTTGGTGGCGGTGCACTTGACTTTGTAATATAATTGTATAAATAAACTTGTGTGATGGAGCAAATGGTGTCCGCCTGTGTGTGTCCGGGCCGCTATATTTCACAGAGTATAGGTCAATCTGACTATATCTATCTGGTATTTTACAACCTCCCACACAAGTGTTGGCATGTTCTCCACAAGATAATTACTGTTCTATGTACCAAGAACTAATTTCCAAGATAAGAACACACATGTGGATATGATCCAATGGGTGAATCTGAAATTCAATAAAATCAATGTGAATTTTGTGATAGACATGGAACAATGGACTAGCTCTTTATCCTCACACAGATGTTTGATGATGGAATTTAGACAATCCTGTGTACATGTACGTTGTGGACTTAGAAAAAGTTTATGATTGTGCAGCCCATGGTACTTTATGGAAGATGGTACAATAATATGAGCTCCTGTGGCTTCTGGTACTATTTTTTTCCTGTATTTTCATTGTGAGACATTTATGTCTATGAGAGGTTAGGAGCATGCAATGATACAGCGCATTGCCACACCCACTACACGACAAACCACCTCAGGATCCCAAATTAGGACCCAAGTGTAATCGTACAGTGGGTGACACCTAAGCACCACACTAGTTTGAATGGAATGGAACAATGTGAGGTTTTTGTACAGTGGCTGGAGTGACAATCCTGCAATGCAATGGTTGCCAAAAAATGGGGTAAATACAATATACATGTAGCCCATCTACTCTAACTGTGTGTAGAACGGGGCCCTGAGTTCTTTACTCCAATGCTTAATTTATTATGATTCTAATTACTTTAATATTTTGAGTCTCGGGTCACTATGAATAAAACCTTATTACTTAAGTATAGCAATATACTGGTCAGGTAATAACAAACAAATAAAGGTAGAAGAAGTTAACCGTTAACATTTGTTCCCAAATCAATAGTTTATACTACACATAAACCTATAATAAGCATTAAGTAACTGGGTTATAAAACAATGATAAACTCCCCGTTTAATTATGCACCAACAAAACACAATTAATAAACTAAAAATAATCAGGAATTTTCTTTTACCCAAACGAATAATCAAACTATATTAAACCATTAATAATAAAATAAAAACACATTCAGTCTTGTCAACTTGTATTGAAACAAAACGTTGCAGGCCTGATTCGGTGCTTGTGAGCGTTGCAATCAAAAACTTAGCAGTCATTTCACACCACCAGGAGCAACAAATAAAATGAAATAGGTACCTTACTTCGCAATGGTGGTATCAGTCTAACAAATCCTTCTGACCCCTCTGCCTCTGTCCGTGAGCAGGGAACCGCTGCTGAGCGAATCCAAAAGCGTCTCCGTCTCCAAATAAGTGAACGTCCCCCAGAAGCGCATTGAGCTGAGTTAGCTGCTGCCTCTATCGGTTCACGCTGCTACTTCCCCTCGCTGAATTAACGAGTGGTTCTTCGCCGGATAGACACTGTGAACGTCTAATCGAAATTATCCGTCTATCTCAGCAGTTCGTATTCCGTTAAATTATCTTGCTGATAATTTGTCGTTTGTCTCCAGCGTCACACTCTCTCTTTTCTTCTTCACTCGCCCGTTTTCCTCTACAGCCGGTTCTTCCACCCCTTTCCGTTTTCTCTATCACATCCAGTTATCAAAATATAAGTCTGTATAACCACGTAAACTAACTACTATACTAAAATGAACAGTTTAAAACACAAACATTTACATTTTTTTACATCAGTAACTTATTTACATAAATCAGTTAGTTAAGCACATTTCTACCTGGGCTGCATACAAAACTGAACACAAGTAATCGTCACATAGCTAGATGGCCAATGTATCATTGCCACGTCAGAAATATATGGAAATACTAAAACTACATTGTTCTTAAACAGCACTCCTCACCCAGTGCAGGTACAAAGAGCGGCAACTCTCTAGGCAAAATGCAAGATAAAATTATACCACTCATTAAATACAGAACTATCACATGCAAGGATACAGATTGGTTAAAATACATCAAAAACAGAGTAGAAACTAATTAACGTAAATGTAAAACAATATCTGTCCATCAGCTAATTGCTGAACCATGGTTATATTATAGAAAAGGAGTCAGACTAGCCAGGCACATTTAGAGTCCGGGAGACGTCGGCCAACAAGCCACCTCCCCGCTACTGGCCATTATACAGCTGAATCCGTGCTGGGCTAGGTAATCTGATGAAAGGACACTCCTCCTTGATGATTTCAGTGCTCCTTTATCAGAGAAGACTTTTTCATAAGCAACCAAACAACTTGGCAGTAGAGAAGTGGTACCAAGTGCCACATGAGAATACTATGAAGAGAAACAGAATAGAGGAGGGTTAGTAACAGCTTATTAATATGGTATTACTTATATTTTAATGCTACTTAACAACAAAGATGCAGCATGCACATCTAATCAGCAGCTCTAGTCAGGGTATGCTAAACTAAAGTAGTGAGTCTTCATTTAGGATTTAAAAGCTGAGACTGAAGGAGCATCTCTTATAACAGCAGGCAGACCATTCCACAGCTTTGTGGCCCTGTAACTACAAAGCTTGACCTCTTACTTTTATTTTGTTAATCCTTGGAATCATAAGCGGGCCGGCATTTTGAAATCTTAATGTACGCTCTGTTTAAAGCTTTATATGCTAAATAGAAAATTCTGAAATCTGTCCAAATCTTAACAGGACACTTAAGAACTACAGTTATGTGTTTATACTTTCTGGTTCTTGTAATAATTCTTGTAGCAGCAGTTTGAATTAACTCTCCTCATGCTCCTTTCTTCTGTGTGATTTTCATAAGCAAATAACAAAGTAAAGCAACATTTTGGAGTACATGGTGCTACTGTGACTCCTATCAGGATATGTGGATGTAAGCTGTTGAGAAGTACAGTGAACATACAAACACCAGTAAATTATAATAATCCAGTTACAGACAGCATGGTGTAAATAGTAGGAACATTTAAGCAATTCACAAATTACTTAGGGTTATTACTTCACTGTAGAATAAAATATGAACCTTTCTGTTCAGGTACTGTATGTGTTTTGGTCTTGTCACTGTGGAGTCATTAAGCCAATGTGAAAAAATAAACAGTTTTTATCTCAACGTTTTATCGTAAGTCTTTTTACCTGTCATTTTTCATAAACATTTGTTTACTTTGAAACCTTCCGTCTGCTCATATCTGTGTGTATAGAATCAGGAATACCAGGTTTCATCACATATTCTCTGAAAGGAATCATGCAACAGGGGTAAATTTTGGATCAGGGATAGATTGCAGGCTGTAGTAGGAATAATTTGTATGTCACTATGATTTGAAAGCATGTTTCTTGAAAGCTATTCTTACAAACACTTTAAAAAATTGCTTGAAAGGACTTCAAAAACTCTAATATATATAGTTAAAAAAAACTATATTATATACGGCATACAGTATGTATACTCAATGTGAGAGAACTGAATTTTACAGTAGTAAAAAATAATGTACTACCTCTTTCATTTCTATGGTTTTACATATCAGAATATAACTAGCAATCATCTAGTTCACACCAAATCTTAAGCTTAGATAAAATCAACCCAGGTGGCAAACAATACTTTTGTAAAAAGGTAAGTACACCTCATAATTTACTAACAGTAGAAAAACCTTCAGAATCAATAACTTGTATAAACTCTGTAAGAGTTTATCAGTCTCATAGATAGATAGATAGATAGATAGATAGATAGATAGAACTTTATTTGATCTCCCAATAAATTCATATATATATACTGTAAATATATATATTGTCACGCTTGCAAGAATAGGGGGCAGCCAAAGGGCTCGATAGGGCACGAAAGAAGGCAGAATGGGGGATTGGAACAGAGCACTAATGCTTTCTCTTTTTCATCAGCAGAAGAATAAAAACTCTTCACACCAGAAAAAAACAAACATTCATCCATCCCCTTCCGCTTATCCGAGATCGGGTCGCAGGGGCAGCAGCTTGAGCAGAGATGCCCAGACTTCCCTCTCCCCGGCCACTTCTTCTAGCCCTTCCAGGGGAATCCTGAGGCGTTCCCAGGCCAGTCAGGAGACATACTCCCTCCAGCGTGTCCTGGGTCTTCCTCGGGGCCTCCTCCCGGTTAGACATGCCCGGAACACCTCACCAGGCAGGCGTCCAGGAGGCATCCTGATCAGATGCTCGAGCCACCTCATCTGACTCCTCTCGATCCGGAGGAGCAGCACCTCTACTCTGAGCCCTCCGGGATGACTGAGCTTCTCACCCTATCTTTAAGGGAAAGCCCAGACACCCTGCGGAGGACACTCATTTCAGCCACTTGCATTTGCGATCTTGTTCTTTCGGTCGCTACCCATAACTCATGACCATAGATGAGGGTAGGAACATAGATTGACTGGTAAATTGAGAGCTTGCCTTATGGCTCAGCTTCTTTTTAACCACGACAGACCGATGCAGAGCCCGCATCATTGCGGATGCTGCACCGATCCGCCTGTCGATCTCACGCTCCATTCTTCCCTCACTTGTGAACAAGACCCCAAGATACTTGAACTCCTCCACTTGGGGCAGGATCTCGCCCCCAACCCTGAGAGGCAATCCACCCTTTTCCAGTTGAGGACCATGGTCTCGGATTTGGAGGTGCTGATTCCCATCCCAGCCGCTTCACACTCAGCTGTGAACCGATCCAGAGAGAGCTGAAGATCACAGCCTGATGAAGCAAACAGGACAACATCATCTGCAAAAAGCAGTGACCCAATCCTGAGTCCACCAAACCGGACCCCCTCAATGCCCTGGCTGTGCCTAGAAATTCTGTCTATAAAAGTTATGAACAGAATCGGTGACAAAAGGCAGCCCTGGCGGAGTCCATCTCTCACTGGAAACGGGTTTGACTTACTGCCGGCAATGCGGACCAAGCTCTGACACTGGTTGTACAGGGATCAAACAGCCCTTATCGGGGGTCCGGTACCCAATACTTTCGGAGTACCCCCCACAGGATTCCCCAAGGGACACAGTCGAACACCTTTTCCAAATCCACATAACACATGTAGACTGATTGGGGGAACTCCCATGTACCCTCCAGGACCCTGCCAAGGGTGTAGAGCTTGTCCACTGTTCCACGGCCCGGACAAACACCACACTGTTCCTCCTGAATCTGAGGTTCAACTATCTGATGGACCCTCCTCTCCAGGATCCCCGAATAGACTTTTCCAGGGAGGCCGAGGAGTGTGATCCCTCTGTTGTTGGAACACACCCTCCGGTCCCCATTCTTAAAGAGGGGGACCACCACACTGGTCTGACAATCCAGAGGCACTGTCCCCGATGTCCATGCGATGTTGCAGAGGTGTGTCAACCAAGACAGTCCTACAACATCCAGAGCCTTGAGGAACTCCAGGCGTATCTCATCCCTGCCACCAAGGAGTTTTTTGACCACCTCGGTGACCTCAGTCCCAGAGATGGGGGAGCCCACCTCCAAGTCCCCAGGCTCTGCTTCCTCATTGGAAGGCATGTTAGTGGGATTGAGGAGTTCTTCGAAGTACACTCCTCACCGACCCAAAACATCCTGAGCCGAGGGCAGACCCCTGAAAACCCTGACACCAAGTATACCATCCCCACCATATACAGTGTTGACACTGCACTGCTTCCCCCTCCTGAGACAGCGGATGGTGGACCAGAATCTCCATGAAGCCATCCAAAAGTTGTTCTCCATGGCCTCCCCAAACTCCTCCCACGCCCAAGTTTTTGCCTCAGCAATCACTGAAGTCGCATTCCACTTGGCCTGCCAGTACCTATTAGCTGCCTCCAGAGTCCCACAGGACTACTTCTGACAGGGGACTCTACCAGACGTTACCAGCAGACCTTCACAACACATTTGGGCCTACCAGGCCTGACCAGCATCCTCCCCCATCATCGAAGCCAACTCACCACCAGGTGGTGATCAGTTGACAGCTCCGCCCCTCTCTTCACCCGAGAGTCCAAAACATATGGCTGCAAGTCTGACGACACGACTACAAAGTCGATCATTGGACTGAGGCCTAGGGTGTCCTGGTGCCAAGTGCACATATGAACACCCCTATGCTTGAACCTGGTGTTCATTATGGACAATCCGTGATGAGCACAGAAGTACAATAACAAAACACTGCTCGGGTTCAGATTGGGGTGGCCATTCCTCCCAATCACGCCCTTCCAGGTCTCACTGTCATTGCACACATGAACATTGAAGTCTCCCAGTAGAACGAGGGAATCTCCAGAAGGTATGCCCTCTAGCACCCCCTGCAGGGACTCCAAAAAGGGTGGGTACTCCAAACTGCTGTTCGGCACATAGGCAAAAACAACATCCGAAGGCGGATGGAGGCTACCCTCTTGTCCACCGGGGTAAACCCCAATCTACAGGCTCCAAGTCAGGGGGCAATAACTTGGCTTGGTGCATCTCACTGGGGGCAACTCCAGAGTGGTAGAGAGTCCAGCCCCTCTCAAGGAGATTGGTTCCAGAGTCCAAGCTGTGCATCAAGGTGAGCCTGACTATATCTAGATATCTATATCTCGACAGAAAAAAACACCACATCCTTAATGAAGACTCTCCTTCCGGCTCCACAGGCTTACCTCACCTCTGTCTCATTCCAATGACACTGCCTTCCACCCGCTTCTGAAGTCATCTTCGGCTCCTTCAATGAACTTCACATCCATTTGATTTCATTTCCTGTAAATTGTATTTCTTCTTACGCTTCCATAAAACCTCTGTGAACCCTCTGTGTGACTGTCAAATGTCTTTTTGATTTATTTGACTGCTATTTGGAAACTGGGATTTGTAACCAGTATACGGGGAGGCTCCCCAAATCTTTATCTGCGTATATTTGTTCTTTTTTTATTACTCTATATATATATATATATATATATATATATATATTGTGGTATATGGCCGGCAGTTCATCCCGGCCAATACCCCAGGCTGCCAGATGGAGCCCTCCCTGCAGCATGGAGGTACCCCGAATTCCAGCAGGGAATCATGGACAATGGAGTCTTTACTCACAGCCCTGCTGGATACCATGGGCTTCACCAGAGGACACCGCAGGAAGGATCAAGTATTATTTTCCATACAGCCCGGAAGTACGTCCCAGTCACGGGGACAGAAGAAATGACGTACTTCCGGGTTGAAGAAAAAGGAGTTTTCATCCGACCCGGAAGTGTTGCCAGTCACATGGACAGAGAGAGAGAAACACTTCCGGGTCAGGGACTATAAAAGGACTGTGGAAGATCCCAGCAGTGGGCCAAGTTGGGAGGAAGGGTGACTGAGCTGCTGGGAGGTGTGGAGGATTGTTTTGTTGTATTGACTATTGATTTATTATTGAAAGTATTGTGGGGGTGGAGGTGCTTTGTGAACTATTGAAAATAATAAAGTCAAATATTTGGACTTTTATCTGGTGTCTGGTCTGAGGGTTCAAGGGGACGACAGCGCCTCCTATCTGTCACAGTATATATACTATATATATATATATATATATATATATATATTGTAAGCCACTAGTGGGTGTACTGCCACCCTAACACCCGACACAGACAGGCAGGACATAGGTTCTACTCACCAACACCGCAATACATAGTCCATTCCCTTCCTTGCTGCCAGTCCTTCCGTCTCCACTGTTCCTTAGGCTTTGTCCACTCCTTCCTGTTGACTCAGGCCACTGAGGTAGGTAGATTGCCCAGAGGAGACTGGGCGGTTTCATGGTCTGGAATCCCTGCAGATTTTATTTTCTTTCTCCTGCCGACTGGAGTTTTTTTTTTGTTTTTTCTGTCCATCCTGGCCATCGGACCTTACATATTCTATGTTAATTAATGTTGACTTATTTTATTTTCTTACTGTGTCTTTTATTTTTCTACTAGCAGAATACCCGCGCTTCGCAGCAGAGAAGTAGTGTGTTAAATAAGTTATGAAAAAGAAAAGGAAACATTTTAAAAATAACGTAAGATGATTGTTAATGTAATTGTTTTGTCACTGATATGAGTGTTGCTGTCATACAGTGGTGTGAAAAACTATTTGCCCCCTTCCTGATTTCTTATTCTTTTGCATGTTTGTCACACAAAATGTTTCTGATCATCAAACACATGTAACCATTAGTCAAATATAACACAAGTAAACACAAAATGCAGTTTTTAAATGATGGTTTTTATTATTTAGGGAGAAAAAAAATCCAAACCTACATGGCCCTGTGTGAAAAAGTAATTGCCCCCTTGTTAAAAAAATAACCTAACTGTGGTGTATCACACCTGAGTTCAATTTCTGTAGCCACCCCCAGGCCTGATTACTGCCACACCTGTTTCAATCAAGAAATCACTTAAATAGGAGCTGCCTGACACAGAGAAGTAGACCAAAAGCACCTCAAAAGCTAGACATCATGCCAAGATCCAAAGAAATTTAGGAACAAATGAGAACATAAGTAATTGAGATCTATAAGTCTGGTAAAGGTTATAAAGCCATTTCTAAAGCTTTGGGACTCCAGCGAACCACAGTGAGAGCCATTATCCACAAATGGCAAAAACATGGAACAGTGGTGAACCTTCCCAGGAGTGGCCGGCCGACCAAAATTACCCCAAGAGCGCAGAGACGACTCATCCGAGAGGTCACAAAAGACCCCAGGACAACGACTAAAGAACTGCAGGCCTCACTTACCTCAATTAAGGTCAGTGTTCACGACTCCACCATAAGAAAGAGACTGGGCAAAAACGGCCTGCATGGCAGATTTCCAAGACGCAAACCACTGTTAAGCAAAAAGAACATTAGGGCTCGTCTCAATTTTGCTAAGAAACATCTCAATGATTGCCAAGACTTTTGGGAAAATACTTTGTGGACTGATGAGAAAAAAGTTGAACTTTTTGGAAGGCAAATGTCCCGTTACCTCTGGCGTAAAAGGAACACAGCATTTCAGAAAAAGAACATCATACCATCAGTAAAATATGGTGGTGGTAGTGTGATGGTCTGGGGTTGTTTTGCTGCTTCAGGACCTGGAAGGCTTGCTGTGATAGATTGAACCATGAATTCTACTGTCTACCAAAAAATCCTGAAGGAGAATGTCCGGCCATCTGTTCGTCAACTCAAGCTGAAGCGATCTTGGGTGCTGCAACAGGACAATGACCCAAAACACACCAGCAAATCCACCTCTGAATGGTTGAAGAAAAACAAAATGAAGACTTTGGAGTGGCCTAGTCAAAGTCCTGACCTGAATCCAATTGAGATACTATGGCATGACCTTAAAAAGGCGGTTCATGCTAGAAAACCCTCAAATAAAGCTGAATTACAACAATTCTGCAAAGATAAGTGGGCCAAAATTCCTCCAGAGCACTGTAAAAGACTCATTGCAAGTTATCGCAAATGCTTGATTGCAGTTATTGCTGCTAAGGGTGGCCCAACCAGTTATTAGGTTCAGGGGGCAATTACTTTTTCACACAGGGCCATGTAGGTTTGGATTTTTTTTTCTCCCTAAATAATAAAAACCATCATTTAAAAACTGCATTTTGTGTTTACTTGTCTTATATTTGACTAATGGTTAAATGTGTTTGATGATCAGAAACATTTTGTGTGACAAACATGCAAAAGAATAAGAAATCAGAAAGGGGGCAAATAGTTTTTCACACCACTGTATATATAGACACAGACACACACACATACACACACACACACATATAT
>JANRMT010062842.1:25459614-25471852 GCA_026402145.1 Polypterus bichir lapradei
ATATATATACATATACATATATATACATATACACATATATACATATATAGCAAAATACCCACGCTTTGCAGCGGAGAAGTAGTGTGTTAAAGAAGTAATGAAAAAGAAAAGGAAACATTTTAATAATAACGGAACATGATTGACAATGTAATTGTTTTGTCATTGTCATGAGTGTTGCTGGCATATATATATATATATATATATACACACATACATATCTACATATATACACACACACATATACATACACCTATATATATCTATCTAGCTATCTATCTCTCTCTCTCTATATATATCTATATCTATCTATTTATCTATATATCTATCTATATGTATATATCTATCTATCTATATAATCTATATATCTATATCTATCTATCTATGTATATATCTGTCTATCTATCTATATATCTATCTATCTATATATGTATATCTATATCTATATATATATCTCCTTTGGGGTGCGAGGAGCTGTTGCTGGGGGTGCCAGAATCCATTGAGGAAGAAAAATTAAAAACATTATTTGTACAAAATCTTAATTTATCTATCCATTCATAAATAATTAAATGGGCAGGCTATTTCGTATCAATGCAATACGCAGCTTGTTAAAACGAATGACTCCTAATCTTACGTGCTGCGTGGGTATTATGAACTATTGTATTTGTTCAAGTTATATTTAAATTTTAAATATAAGTAATTTTTATTTGGTCGACAGATATATGTTTAGTAGGAATGAAAGTTAAATTTAATCATCATTGCATAAATTTTTCTTCACCATAGAAATTTAAAGAGTAAATCCAACTTCCATTCCTACCAAAGATATTTCTGGCGACTAAATAGAACCTACTTATATCCAAATTCGAGCTATTGAGCTGTCGCTTGCCTGCCTGAATAAGTCACCCTCGCTTCGCTCTTACTTTTTTACCGTTTATTTAATCATGGCTAGTCACGGAAAAATTATAACATGGAAGGAGGATTGCACTGAGTATGGCTTTACCAAAATAATTATTGATTGCGAATAAAGTATCTATTATTCATAAAGCTTCAATTGGTGATCTGTTGTTCTGCGTTAACCTCATATTTTTTCATACTTCTTCCCAAACCAAGGGGGTGCGAGGGTAAAATGAATCGGTAAGCGCTGATTTATATATATTGAATATATTGAAATAGTTTTACTATCAAATAATGCAAACGGTACGCGGCACATGCTTCGCCCTAATTCTGGGCTCATCAGGCAGTACACACTCACTGCACCCACTCTCGGGAATCAAACCTCAGACGTCAGCGCTAAAGGGTTACATATATAACTTTTGAGAATGCCACGTATAATTTTGTCCAGGAGGAAAGCAATGTTGCCTCAAATCAATGGCAACCTTTTGTAGGGTGTGTCCCTGAGACTTATTAATTGTCATCGCGAAGCAGAGCCTTACTGGAAATTTGAGGCATTTCAATTGAAATGGGAGATCAGAGGGTATAACAGTGATACAAGGATGTTGCGATGTCCTCGGCTTAATTTAATGTTAGCTAAGACCCGGCGTTTAAAAGTTTCTGGCTGCACTCCGGTTGTAATATGACGAAGCTGCATGAGCTCACTTTTGAGAATGCAAGTATAGTTGTCCAGGAGAAATGCAATCTTGCCTGAAATCAATGGTATCGTTTTGTAGGGTCTGTCCCTGAGACTTATTACTTGTCATCGCGCAGCAGAGGCTTACTGGAAATTGGAGGCATCTGAATTGAAATGGCGGTGCGAGGGTAAAATGAATCGGGAAGCACTGATCAATGTAATCGGTGTACCAGGAAATCATGCATTGACAGAAGTTTCCCTTTGTTTGGAATGCAAAGTGTGATTAAATGCATTATTTTTTTTTAACGCGTTATGGAGCACATGCATCGAAGCTTCTCAGCTGTGCTTGTGCTAAGAAAAGGAAACATTTTAAAAATAACGTAACACGATTGTCAATGTAACCTTTTGTAAGTAGTGCCTGGAGGATTCAGTGTGGAGAAACTCTAGAGACAGTGTGTGTATTAACTTGTGGATTTTTCTGTGAATATTTGGTGGCAGCCTCACAAAGTTGGTTCCTCAAGACGGCGTTAGCTGCAGAGCTCAGCTCACAGCGAAATGAGGTGAATGGGAGGGGAGATGATGACATCACTCCCCCACCCGCCTTAACTGTCAATCCCCCACAAACACAGTCTCTCGGAATTTGCATAAGCACAGCCCTTGACCTGCAATTTTAACTTAGTTACAAAGTGATAAAAACTCTCGTTTATATCCTGCGTCCTCTCATTAAACTTGTATCCCGCATTACCCGTGGGCATGACAAACACCAGCGGCAGCCTGTCTATGAATTTAAACTTTAGGTTTACACCGTGCTTTGTTTCCGAAGTAGCAGCACTCATGAATATGGTTTTATATGTCAATCGTGCGGTTCTTATTGTTTCGCTGCCTTCTCAATTATATAATGCATGTTTTCTTCAGCGCTTTTTGGAGCTGTTCCTGGTTTTCTACGTACTGCGTTGATAGTCAGTTCACGTGATTACGTGGGCGGCGTGATGATGTCACAAGAAACTCCGCCCCCCACGGCTTTCGCGCTCAACTCCATTACAGTATATGAAGAAAAATAGCTTCCAGTTATGACCATTACGCGTAGAATTTCGAAATGAAAACTGCCCAGCTTTTGTAAGGAAGCTGTAAGGAATGAGCCTGCCAAATTTCAGCCTTCTACCTACACGGGAACTTGGAGAATTAGTGATGAGTCAGTCAGTGAGTCAGTGAGTCAGTCAGTCAGTGAGGGCTTTGCCTTTTATTAGTATAGATTCTTCATTTTGTAAAGCACTTTGAGCTACATTTTTTTGTATGAAAATGTGCTATATAAATAAATGTTGTTGTTGTTGTTGTTGAATGGTGGGACTGGCCCCTTTTTTATAGGGTATCTGGAAGGAATCCAGTTGCCTAATGAGCTTCTTCCGGCCACACTTCTGGGTGTGGCCACGGGTCCCAATAGGTTTGAGCTACCATGCTTCTAACCCGTGGCCCCACTGGAAACCAAGGGGGCTGTCCTCTATCGGCCTGGGGGAGAAACTGTCCCATAAATACTCTCTTCCTCAATCCTTTCACATTCTGAGCATCCTATATATACAGTACACACACACACACACACATACGAACACACCAGAATGATTGCTGGAGATATAAAGGATCCCCAAGAAGCATTTCTTGATTCTGCAGAATGATTCGTTGAATGAAAGTACTCAGCGTTGGTGTGTCAGAGAGATGATGTGCAGCATTGTTCATAATGGCACTGAGTTTTATTTTATTTTATTATTTGATTCTCTACTTTGTTTCTACCTTTTGAGGAACCAGAGTCTCAACTGAGGCTGCCATTTTAATTAGTTTGTTGATTCAAAGGGCCTCTCTTGAAGTGATGTTCCCTGCCCAATACACCACAGTCTAGAAAATCACTTTGGCCATCATAGCATTGTAGATTGTGTATAGGATGCCAGTACCAACTTAAAGGAACACAGCCTCTACAGAAAAAAGCATGCAAATGTCCTTATTTGTTAAGTTCAGTAGGTTTTTTACCAGATTATCAAAGGACCAACTCATAATCATAACCACACATTAGATTTAATTATAATGTACAGAGTTTAAATTCAAAATTAAAAATGTCTCCATTAAATTAAATTATTTTTGTCCACTACTTAACTATCTTATCAATGCACTCACAAATTAAAACAAAGACAGTGTGAAATCTAGAGTGTAATTCTGCTTCAAAATTTATAGATACTTTGAGCAAGTCAAGTGTAATTGTGAAACACTATTTAGATCAGTTAACATCACATGTAACCATGGAAAACAATTTAGATCAGCTAACATCAAATTTCAATATGACCTTGTGAGATGTGGGTTCCCCTTAAAACAAAAGTGATCGAAGCACATAGAAACTCTCCCTGGTTTAACAGAACATTCAAGCTCTTAAATTAGAGTGTCGAAAACTGGAGCGCAGATGGAGAACAGTAAAGCTGCAGGTCTCTCATATTGCAAGGACAGAGAGCGTTAAAAAATATAAAAATGTTCTCTTTAAAGTCTGCTCAGACTACTATTCTAAACTAACAGAAAATAAGAATAATACGTTATGAACAGTGGATAATTTAATAAATGGTTATTCAGATCTACAGTACAAAATACCAACAAACATTAGCAGTTCAGACTTTATGAACTTCTTTAATGAGAAAATTAAAAACATTTAATCCCAGATCACAATATAAACCGCATATTAGCTTGGCAAACCCTGCCAACACTTTAGACATTTCAAACCTGTAACAGAACCGAAAGTCTTAACTTTCATTTCTAAAATGAAACCTACTACTTGTTCCCTAGATTCAGTGCCAATAAATCTAGTGAAAACTGCAATGGATGTTCTTGCAGCGCCTATTCTTATAATTTTCAATAGTTCATTATTGCATGGCACAGTACCTGATGCACCGAAAGTGTCAGTCATCAAACCATTACTTAAAAAGTCAGACCTAGACCCACACATAGTTAAAAATTATAGACCCATATGAAATGTTCCCTTTCTCTCTAAAATAGATTACACATCACAATTTATTTGAGAAATTCTAGTCTGGCTTTTGCACTAGTCATAGTACAGAAACGGCACTAACTCATGTTGTAAATGACATTCTGATACCCTCTGATGAAGGAAACTCCACTGTAATTATATTGTTTGACACCATTGACCATTCTATTTTACTGCACAGGCACTGTCCTTCCCTGGTTTAGTTTGTATCTATCATATTGATTAAAGTATGTACAGAAATATGCTGACAGTATTCTATCATTATAAACAGAAGTGAGATATGGTGTCCTGCAAGGCTCAGTACTGGGACCTTTACTGTTTTCACTTTACATGCTTCCACTGGATTAGAAAACATAAAGTTAATTTTCACTTGTATGTAGAGGGCACCCAGTTATACCTTTCTTTTAGACCAAATTAAGTTTCTCCAATGTTGTCTTTAGTTAGATGTATCAGTGAATTAAAGGAGTGGATGAATGAGAGCTACTTGTATTTAACGTAAATAAAACAGAGATGTTAATTATTGGAAGAAATTATGCTGATCGCAACAATACTTTGTCATCATTTAACTTAGTTTGAATCACCATTTGTTTTACTCAATTAGCCCAAAATCTAGGCATTATCTTTGACTCTTGCATATCATTTAAAATGCACATTATAAAATTGTCCAAAACATGTTTCTTCCATCTTAACAATGTTGGGAAATTAAGGCATTTTCTAAATATGTGGGATGCTGAGAAATTCATTAATGCGTTTATTTCTAGTAGGATTGAGTACTGCAATGTGGTGTTCAATAGATGTTCAAGTTGTACTTTGTACATCTTCCAGTTAATCCAAAATGCTGCTGCAAGAATCATCACAAGAACAAGAAAATACAAACACATAGCTCCAGTTCTTAAATCCTTACACTGGCTCCTGGTTAGGTTTAGGGCAGATTTCAAAATCCTACTTTTAACATATAAAGCCTTAAATGGCCAAAGTCTTGCTTACTTCTCTGACCTCATCATTACCTACAAACCAGAGCGCACATTAAGATCTGAAGATACTGGTCTGCTTATGATTCTCAGGATTAATAAAATAACAGTGGGAGGTCAAGCTTTTAGTTACAGGGCCCCAAAACTGTGTAATGGTCTGCCTGCTACTATAAGAGATGTCCCTTCAGTATCAGGTTTCAGATCCCAGACTCTCTAATTCAGTTTAGCATACCCTGACTACAGCTGTTGATTAACTGTGCATACTGTATTTCTGTTGTTAGTCATTAGCATTAAAACATAAGTAACATGATAGTTATTATTTTTCCTAACCCTCACCTGTTCTGTTTCTCTTCTCAGTACTTACATGTGGCTTTTTGTGCCACTGACCTAATTTCGAGTTGTTTGCCTGTCTAAGGAAAAGTCATCTCTGATGAAAGAGTCCTGTAATCATCATGTAAAAGGGTCCTTTCATCAGATTAGCTGGTCCAGCACTGACTCAGCTGTGGAATAGACAGTAGGGAGGAGGCAGCTTGATGGTCGAGGACTCCAGGACTCTGAACAAATTGTAATCCTATTATGTGATATAATCCACTCTTGCATTTTTCACCGTTTTTGTACAATTACTATTATACTGTTGTATTAATGATTACTAGTGTTCTGTTCTGTGCACTGCATTGACCCCATTTTTTGACACCCTCTGCACAACCAACCTACCTGGAAAGGGGTCTCTCTCTCTCTCTCTCTCTCTGAATTGCCTTTCCCAAGATTTCTTCTACTTCTTCCCTACAATGGATTTTTGGGAGCTTTTTCTGGTCTTCTTAGAGAATCAAGTCTGGGGGGCTTTCAAAAAACAGGACCTGTTAAAGCAAATTGCAGCACTCTTTGTGTGATTTTGGGCTATGTAAAAATAAATGTTATTATTGTATTGTCTGTGGAAATGTTTTGCTGTTCTTTTTCAGTCAGGATATTGAAAATATCATCCTACAAAATAATATTTATTTGCAGTCACATAAGTCTGGTGCTAATCTGCTTCAGTATTTTTGTGCATATCAACCTTCAGCAAGAACAAATTAATCAAGTCACTGTATCAGACATGTTTATCTGAAGAACAACTGAATGAGTAATTTGAAGTTTTCCCTCTTAGTATATACATTTGATTAATTATTAAAAAGGTTTTTGCTGACTAAAAGTATCTACTAAGGATGCATAAGTGCTGATACAATACACAATTATTTTATCAATTATTCATTAGGAAATCATTATTTTTTCTCAGAGTGAACATAAATATACTATATAAATCCCAACTAACTTTATGCCGCTAATGTGAGCCATAATAAAAAGGCTATTACTTACTATTGCTGAAAACTTTAAATGATTCACTAGAGCTGGTATAAAGAGAATAATACAAGAAAAGATTCACCTGAAAATATTTTAAGGCGTTTGATGTCCCATAATGATTTTCTGTAAATATTATTAATTCAATCAAATAATGGTTGTCTGTTTGTGATTATTTTGTTTTCGCAGCTACAATTTAGGTACTACAGTTCTCTTTCAGCTAAACTGAAATCATTCTTATTTGCATTTTGCTTTATATTTTGTTTAAAGATGGGATCTTAGTACAAATAGTAAAGTCAGTGTTTCGAACAAGGCACTAAATAAAGCATGGTGTTGCTATTGCTATGTTGAGGTTTTAGGTAACTTTAGGTGATAAGTGCAAGTAAATGTTCATTCATTCATTCATTCATATTCTGAAACTATTGTTCTAGTGAGAAATGTAGTGATAACATCCTGAGCAAGTTACACCAGATAATCCAGTTCCCAGCAACAAATGCTAGATGGTTCATCCTCAAGCCTTCTGAGACATAACACTTTTCAAATATATCCTGTTCTGCGATGTACACTGAAAAAATATTCACTTTGGTACATGTGTTTTTTGCATTCAGGAGTTATCCACACTTATGTTGAACCTGCTGTTTTAAAATTACACACAGGTATTTTATTCTAATACTGCTATACCAATCTCTGTAATAGTCTATCCTATTTCTTCGCCTTTCACAGTTAATCTGTCCTTAGACACAATGTAACATTTTCATGTATGAAGAAATAAGAGTTGCCAATTGCTTATATTACAGAGGATATGGGTCCGGGTGCCAGTTGATTTGCTCCCAAGGTGTTTTTCTGAATAACTTGTTGGTCTATGCTTTCATTATTATGTCTTTATTTCCTTTTTCTGTTTAGTATTATTTTAAAAGATAAGTTAATTTTTCATCAGGTCAAAGTTATTTTTTCACAGTTATTATACATGAAATTTCCATTGGATAGTGTATTTTAAAGATAAAACGTTTTTTAGAATTATTTTAAAAATACCGTGCCTATTCTTGTGATTTAAAAATGGCATTAATGGGGCACTAGTCCAGATGTGAAAAATGGGTCAACATGAAAACAAAAGCCTTAAACCTTTCTGAATACTGAATGTCGATTTTTAAGCCAAGAATATTCTCAAGTATTGATTGGTATCTTGATATTGTACACATATTGTAAAACAGTCCCATCCAAGTTTCAGAAAATGTGATATTCTGCCATAATAAAAGAATTCCAGCTGTCATCTTTGCCTCATTGGTTGTCTCCTTCTGCTGTAGCCTTTCATGCCCAACTGAATGGTTACTTATAGCTTGTTTAGTAGGTTGTTTAGTGAATGCTGCAGTTGCTGCTGTTCTTTTGAGAACAGTTCAAGTTTTCAGGACTGCAAACTAGAATTTGGGTGCCCTCTCATAATAACTCATTCTGATGATTGCCAATTAGAGACAGTTTTATGGACTCACAAGAAGCCTTAAGGAGTTTGGATCAATCTTATGCAAGATTGTGTGGTTGAGTCCATTGGGCAAATCTGTCAAGAATGAAAGAGTGATACTGTACTTCACTGTATCTCTTTTTTAAGGTAGGGAGGTATGATCCCCCAGTCATTCTGTGTTATTTTTATTATTTCTTGTTTTTTGTTTATGCAACACCATTTCTCACAGGTCCAGCCATAGTATTTACTGTTACCATGGTAATCTAATGTCATTTCCCCTATATCCCTATAAAACATGGTGGCGATTTTTAGTCAATGTCCAGATAGTTGGACTGAATACATACAATGTTATGGTCAAACTAGGGTTCCTCCCCGGCTCCAGTTTAAAGTGCTCCTTTTTGTCGTCTTTGTGTTCTTTTCATTCATGACTTTCTATTGTTCTGTTCATTTAGTATTTGTTTAATTATATATTATTTTTATTCTGTTTAGTTATTATTTAGTTTCTATGTGTGGTTTGCAGTTCTTTAATGTCCCGTGTGTTTTATTGATGGATCCTCCAGAGGCAGGACCATCTCCAGCTCTATAAAGGCAAGCTGAGAACTGAAGTCCATTGCAGTTCATTCAGATGTGGATTTTTGGTTGTTCTTGTTGTGAGTATTGTAGTTATCTTTGAATTTTACCCTGGCTTTCGCCTTTTTGCTACTGTTTCTGGGATTATCCTTGTGGAGTTTGATTTGGAATGCATTTGCCTTGAATTGCCTTTTAGGTAGGTCCTTTTCTAATCATTTTTTGCTCTTTAAACCTTGGTTGTATTTTTTTTTCTTTCAATATACTAATTTTTATAAAGATTTCTTGTGACCTAGCTTTATACAATCCTTGGGTTGATAGTGATCCTCTCCCTTGTGGAACATTTTGAGTGTATTTTTGGCACATTACAGAACATGCTTTAAAATTTTGAGAACAAAGTGCATTTTTGTCCGGTATAGACTGAAGCCAGCTACTCAAGTGGATGCTAGACTGCCTTTTGGGTGCATGTCCTTTGGGTAAGCTGGTGGTATTCTGCCCTGCACTTGGCAGATTAAATAACAACAAACAACTTATCATGCTTCTTATGCGTATTGCTTTTGTTTGTTTAGGTACTTTTATTTTTAACTATTTGCCAACAACTTTAGTAACTGTTTTGTGTTTTGGTTTTGATTTATTTTTGCCTTTCTGGTTAACAAAGCCATATTTTTTGCCCCTGTTCTTGGTTCTTTTCAACTGTCCTTTTTAGAACAATGACCACTTTTGTTATGATTAAGTTATCCTTTTGATTTTTTTTCTGTCTTTATGCATCTGTCCTAAACTTTTATCATAGGTAAGGGATTTTGAGATTGACTCTCTGTCTGTATTTAAATATTTATTGGACTTATTTTTAAAGATGGGTATAAATTGCTTGTCTTTTTCAATGCTATTTTTTCCCCTAAAGACTTTGCTATTTTGGGAGCGAGTGTCTCACAGTTGTTATGGTTACCAACCGAGAGCATGCAGCACATGACGTCATTGATGCAACCTGTGGAAGAAAAATAAGCCACAGTATATTAATTTAATAAAGGGAGGTCATTATTAGCATTAATGTTGATCCAGAGCATTAACATTAAACTAATAAAGTAATAAATGCTAAATTAACACAGCCAACACTCCAAACTTGAACCCTTCTCTTAAATACATCATAAATCATCCTCAAACTGCTTATTTTCTATCAAACAACAGTTAGGTCATATCTGGTGAATTTTTGGAGACCCTTAGTAAACAAAATTATTATAGAATGTATTTCTTACAGATATCATTAATTATAAGTAAGATCCTATCTTTAAACTCCAAGATACACCTTTAACAAAAGCAGGACATAACCCACGTCACTTCACTTAACACTAATTACCATCCATCCGACCATTAACCAACCCGCTATATCCTAACTACAGGGTCATGGGGGTCTGCTGGAGCCAATCCCAGCCAACACAGGGCGCAAGGCAGGAAACAAACCCCGGGCAGGGCACCAGCCCACCGCAGCACTAATTACCAACTTTGGAAATATTTTATAGGGATGATATACTTAGTATGTACCTATAAAGACACAGATTTGGTTAAAACTTAAAAAAATAAGAAAATAATAGAAAATAATGTAGTATGAAATCCAGTTTATTACATATTGTTAAACAACAAAATATATTTTGCTATTTATAGGATTTAAAGTTAACAGAGCACAATACAAAGCCTGAATATAGACATATATCCACATAAATACAATAAAAATTGAGCATACTGTATATTTTTCCACAAATCCTTTAAAAGATCTCTGCTGTGCACTCCCAGGTCTTTCAAAATTGGATTAAAAACTTTTTGAGAAGCATGTGTTTTGGGTTGTGTTTTGACTTCAATAAAGACTTCATGTGTGAATTTCAGAACATTTTTATTTAGTTTGTGATTTGGCTTTGAAGAAAGAAAAAACATGTATTTTAATTTTAAACTTTGCTTAGTTATTGACAGCGACTTTTCTCCCAGTTACCACATATAAATATAACATTTTTTCCTCTTGGGCACCACAACTAAGCCCTCTATTCACTTGATAAGCCTGGATTTTATGACTAGCTTCCAGGCAGTGCTCCTCAGTATTTCATCTTTGTAAAACCATTTGTGATATTTCTTGGAAGAAATACCATATAATGGATGGTTCTCAACTCAGCCAAATTGTCCCTTTTGTCTACACATCTTTTGTAGCCATGTTTATGAAAGGTTAAACACATAGTCAGCATGAAAAACTAGATGTTCTGCCACAAAGACAGGGAGATTTCTATAAAAAAAGGATTTGGAAAAGAAACATTGTCCAAAGTCACACCAAGGTTGTAACCAAAACTCAAATATGATCTGTCATCAAGCCTGAAAGTACTTTAGTTGGAAAAAAAAAACAAATGGTCAAAAGGATCAAACCATGTGGTCTTTAGCCATTACATTGTTTTTAAATAAAAGTTTTTATCCTCAAGCTCAGATTGCCAGAAAGTCTTATTCTGACCATTACACCTAATTATCATTAACATCTCGAGAACACATACAAGTCTAGCAAAGTAGTTACAGAAACAAAATAGCTGCACTCATTAAAAAATCAACATGGCATTGTAGAAAGACATTAAAATATTTTAACATTTTAAAAAGGCATGTAAAAGAAAAAAAATCAAAAATTAATTCTTCATAGTTCAAAACCACAAGGTAAAAGAGAAAATGTAATTCAATCCAAAAAAGAATTTTAAACCAAACAAATTATAACAGTAAAAAAGTAACGTCACATTAAAACACATCATATATACTTGTTTTGCACTCTATGCTTGCTTTTATAAGTACCTTAAGGCCAATATTAAATGTGCTTACTATGTTTTCTACTGTAAGTATTAATACATAATTCCTTTAATATGGGAAGTGATATTATTTACATCTTCTACCACTGTCTGGTAGCGAGTGTGTTATTATACATGGTGGTGGGCTGATTGCATCACTTCAAGAGAGGCCCCCCAAATCAACAAGCTAATTCAAAAGGCTGGCTCAGTTATAGGATGCACTCTGGGCCCCCTAGAGGTAGTAGCAAAGAAGAGAGTTAAAACAAAACTGAGTGCCATTGTGAGCAATGCTTTAGTGCTTTCTGGAAACAAATTATTCAGCAGAATAAAGAAACGTTACTTGGGCTCCTTTATACAAACAGCAATACTTCTGCATAATGCCTCACTGGAACTGCGACAGCCAACAGAACATTTCTTTCTTTTTAATTTTCTTGCTGTTTAGTCATTTTAGTGTGTGTTCAGACAATAGTATATATATATATATATATATATATATATATTGTAATATCCCTTCCCAGACGGGTA
>JANRMT010062842.1:25471862-25514043 GCA_026402145.1 Polypterus bichir lapradei
TAATTAAACACTCTGCCCAGTGGCACTTTCATTCCCAGATCGTTACAATATATATATATATATATATATATATATTGTGATAGATAGGGGGCGCTATCGCTCCCTTGAACCCTCAGACTATACACCAGACACCATATGAAAGTCCAAAATAATGACTTTTTATTATTGAACAGTGCACAAAGCACCCTCCTCTCCACTCATTAAATAAACAATTCTCCAATACAATAACAATCCACCACTCCCAGACGCGTTGCCACCCTTCCACCCAGCTCAGCTCGCCGTCTGGGGATTTCCCACAGTTCTTTAGAGTCCCTGACAGGGAAGTGTTCCCCATCCTTCAGTCCATGTGACCTCCTATCACTTTCGGGTCAGATAAAAAGTCCTTTTCTTCATCCCTGAAGCACATCGTTCCTCTTCTCCATATGACTCAGACGTACTTCCAGGGCGTAGGGCAAATAGTCACTGCTCCTCCCTGCAGCACCTTCTAGCGGCCCCTGTGGTATCCAGCAGGGCTGTAAAGGAAAACTCCAATATCCGTAATTCCCTGCTGGTATTTGGGGCACCTCCATGCTGCAGGGAGGGCTCCACCTGGCGGCCTGGGGGAATTGGCCAGGATGAATGGCCAGTCATATTCCACTATATATATATATATATATATATATATATATATATATACACATATAGTAAAAGAAACACAAATATAAAAGGAAAAGTTTTGGGGATCCACCACATTGATGTAAAGAATTTTGGTGAAGAGTAGGTAGACTACTTGGTGGCAAGACCAAAGGCTGAATCAAAGTGCTACTGCTAGAAAAAGGCAGGTGGTTGTCTTTCAAAGTCAAAGCGAACCATATACAAGTATACAGATAGACAAAACTGTGAAGCTCAGGGTCCACAGTGTAACAACATGAAGTGCAAATAATAAATTAAAAATAGAATTAAAATTTTAATTTAAAATTAAAACACAAATAAGACATTGCGCAAAGACAAGACAAAGAGGTAGCAGCAATATTGATGTGTAGTTAGCAATATGAACATTGATGCAATGTATGGTATTTGCAATCTAAATACTGTACATAAATAGAGTCAATAGATGTAATATAATAAATAAATATTAGATATAGATAATACAGAAATCATCAGTGTATGATAATAGATGTTTAAGACAGGGATTCCCAAACTCGGTCCTGGGGACCCACTGTGGCTGCAAGTTTTTGTTCCAACCATATTCATAATCAGTGACAACACCTAATAACACTGATCTCATTTAACTAGCTGGTATTTTTTTTTTTTATCTTCTCTGATTCTACATTTAAAAAAGCACCGGAGCATGATTTTTAAATTTATAAGACATTTAGAAATATTTCTATTTTTCCTACGGATTGAAATGCGTAACTCTCTTTTGTTGATTTCATTATATTTCGCCCTTTCTCTGTGCAGTTTGCTCCCTTCATTATGTCTTAAAAATGACAATTAAAAACTAGCAGAGCAGACACACAGGCAAACACTGAATCGTGAAAGGCTGCAACTACTTTAGCATCAGACCCACTAATTAGTAAATAATGAATTAAATGATTAGAACACCTGGAAAAGTAGAATAAAACTCAAGCTGAAAATGTTAAAAAGAAAGAAATATACATTTTCCCATATAACTGCTTAGTACATTTTAATTATTTGGTTTTAACCAAACTTAGTTTCCTAATTTCTATATTGTTCCCAAAACACAGAATCTGGGAAATAACAATTCACTTAATTAGCCCAGGAGTTCAATTAAAAACAGAAGCTGGTTGGATCAAAAACCTGCAACCACAGTGGGTCCCCAGGATCGGGTTTGGGAATGCTTGGTTTAAGACATGTGTAAACAATGACAGGTCAGAATGTTTCACAGCAGAAGGATATCAAGGATATCTGAATTCTACGATTATCTCTTTTGTCTTTTCGACATTGAGAGATAGATTGTTGTCTTCACACCATGTGGACATCCGTTTCACCTCATCTCTGTATGCTGTTTCATCATCTCTGCTTATCAGTCCCAGCACCATCGTATCATCTGCAAATTTGATGATGTGGTTGATGTTGTGCGTGGCTGTGCAGTTGTGAGTCAGCAGAGTGAAGAGCAGTGGACTAAGCACGCAGCCCTGAGGTGCCCCAATGCTCAGTGTGATAATGCTGAAAGTGTTGCAGCCCATCTGAACTGACTGTGGCCTCTCTGTCAAGAAGTCCAGGATCCAATTGCATTGGTTTTGTGCACATTAGTGCAATGCTAATTATACGGGTGGCTGCCCCAAACCTTGATATGGCTCTTTGTGGAGTTTGTGACAATATATATATATATATATATATATATATATATATATATATATATATATATATATATATAAATAAATAAAATTAGCTAAATCATGCAACATTTTCATGCAATGCTCATTTTATTTCAATACTGTACATCTTATAGCATACATGTACATATAATTTTTTTGTCTTCATTAGGAGAATCAACAATGATACTCTTATGTCAATACAACCAATTTATTTTTAATATGTCAAAAAAATACATTATATACACTAAGACCAGTAGTGGTTAGTTATGTGATAGTACTTGACAAGTCACGCATATGGCCAGGGCCGGCAGCATTATTAAGGTGAATTAAGCTTTCGCCTAGGGGGCAGGTCATGAGAGGTTAAAAAGCAAGCCGCAGGGTTTGGTGCACTAACAAGCTTGGCCTAGGGTCCAAAATAACCTAGCACCGGCACTGCATATGGCACAATGGTAGTGCTATTTTCTTGCAATAAGGAGATTGTAAGATTTGCATCCTATTTGTAAAAAGGCTTTTTTTTCCCATGTAACTATTTTTTTGTACCTAATTATGTATTTTTTATTTAAAGAGCCTCTGGTAACAAATAAAGTTCTGTCTGTTTATCTATGAACTGAGGCCTGGGTTATAAGGAAGCTGGAAATTGGACTGTGATTTTTATGTTCTCTGCTTTGTATTTAATGACACCTTAATGCTTCAGGAATCTGATTTGTATAGAAAAGATCTGAAATACATTTATTTATGTGTGTTTTGTAAGAGTAAATTTGAATATAGTTGAATAATGTACAGATTGGATAATATTTTTGAATGTGTTTCTGTTGCAAGCTATTTTAATTTTTATTTTATCTATAATTCATATGAAATAATTTAATCGAATCAAATCTTTAACATATATAAGGACATTAAAGTGGTAGCTAATTCAAATTTCAAAGTAAAAAGTCTTTACCAAGGTTGCCACAGTGATAAAGAGACTCAAACAACAGCCGTGTGGGATTTAAACATTCCCAATAATAACACTAACCAGAATTTTGTCACTTCGTAAGTCTGACTGTTGAACCAGAAAGGGCTTAGTCCTCTTATATTATCTTCTGTATGTCAGAGAGATGAGCATCTGGTAATGTCATGTGAAAGAAAAATTTAAGTCCTCATGCTCTAGTTAATGAGTTTCAAAGGAAAATAAATACATACAGTTCCATGCGAGTCATCAGTACAGAGGCAGAAGCTTAATCTATACACGCACTGCGCTAAAAAAATTCATTATTAATTTATTATCATGGGTGGTAATTTGGAAGTCTGTTTGGAAATTTATATTCTTATTAATTTACGTGAAATAAAGAACAAAAATACAAAAAACCTGAGACATTGAAAAGCAGAGATAGACACAGGGAAACATAAGACATTTCATGTTGTTTGCAAGTCAGAATGACAGTTAGAGAGGGCTGTTTAGTGCTGATTAGCAGGCATGATTATGCACTAATACTTTAATAGCTTGGCGTCCTTCTATTCTCCTTTCATATAAAGCTGCTCCTTGCTTTCAAGTTCAAGTTCATTTCGGTACAGTCCTTCTGCAAATGTTATTAATTATCATTATCATATTAACATGTTTATTATTGGGCTGTCAATCTAACACGTCCCATACATCCAACATGTTATGACATAATTGGTACATGACCACATGAATTTGGTGGCCAATTTATCCCATTATAAAAGCAGACCTAGAAGGAGAGTAAAATTGTCGGCTCTTCTAATCTTTCTTGAATAGCTAGACTATCATTTGGATATTTTTGAAATTATTCTTTATTTATTTTGCCCATTGTCCCTTATGTAATTTATCTGTGCTTTAAACACATTTTTTTTGCACTCATGACTGCTGTTTTTCTGAAAGTTTCTTTTGTCGCCACTCTGTGGTCTATAAACCTAATAAGGGTTAAATACTTCAGACAATACAGCATCATGAGGTGAAGCAAGCTCTCATGAGCACCAGGCTGGTTCACTTAGCATTATTTTCAAGTTAGTTTTAGGGCCTCCTAGGTCTTCTTGCCCCGTATTTTGATATCTTTGTTTTGGTTTACCTATTGTAGCTTAAAAAGAGGTGACTCTGGGGTCACCAGAAAATTTCTATTTTACTTTTGACGTGCCTGTTAGTTTTGACACTTACAATATAAAAAAGAGTGTAGTGTTGAAAAGAAGAATGCTAAGATGAGCTCAGACAGGCTTGTACACAAAACAGAAATTGGCAAACAAATTAGGACTACTGCAATAGTATGACAATACTTATACTTTGTAAGTTGACACTGAGCAGTGGTGACCATTACAGTATTGTATAAGATTATAAGATGCCCCTACTTGGCACCAAATCACAATTCTTTAACAAAAATAAACTTTGCTTCATTTTTCATTTGTGGATTAGCGCTTATCATGAGAAGGTGTAAAAATAATGTTCCACATTTTTGCAATGATGGCAATATTTATTTTTGAAACCCTTTGCTGAGAACACCTTCCTCTTGTAAATTAATGGTGCATTTACTTATGCTTATGACAAATGGTAACGTTTGTTGAAGGCACAGAACAAGCTTGGACTGCTACATTAGACAAACAGTGTCATCTGTGCAATAGCAAGCATCTTTTAATTTGTTTGCTTTAGCGTAATATTCAAGTCAGGTTTTTCCATGTTAAGAAAAAAATTACTTCCTTGCAAACACATTGATTGAGGATACAGTACATTATTTTGCTTTTTTCCAACATCTGCTTTTGCTTACTCAAAGGTTTACAACAAAATGTGATCCATTGAAGCGCTTTCTGTTCAGTAAACACTAAGTCAATCTGCATGGTTGTAATGCATTCATAGTAAATTTCAGTATGTTGTTTTAAATCAAAGAAAACTAATTACACAAAAAATAAAAACCCATAGCAAAGTGACCCAAGTATATCTGGCTGGAAAAAACCATGACACCACTTATAATTAGGAGCTAAAATGTGGGTCTGCAGTCCTCCCTTATCTCCCCTACCTGGTTAAACTTAATGGATCTGCTAAGGCAACTTTTAATGATCAGAAAGAAGGATCTGAGGCTAGTGACAAATTTCAGGCTACTGGCAGCTTTATTCATTAACAATGGTGTATGAATTTCTTTATCCCATGAGACTACAGTGTTTTGATATCGCAGTATGCCTCAGAGGTTTATGGTGAGTTTGTCCTACCTACATTCCTTCTCAAGTTCATCTTCATCTTACTTTGCAGTCCCCATTCCATTAGGTTTATTTAGACTTCATCTTCCGCACTTTATGTTTGTACAGGTCGACCAGAGGGAGGCATATCTATTTGAATTTGCCATTAATCAACAGTATTAAGCTGACTCTCCCTTGAGTGTTACAGGAAACTTGCTCAACCATTTCCATTTTCTTTCACCATGTGGATGTTTCTGACATTGCGGGGCCAGGTGTTGTTTATTTATGCTACCCTTGATTAAGTCCCCACCCTGCAGAGGCATTTTTTGATAATTTCATTATGTCTTTTTCTTTTCCACTAAAGGGCATTGATTAAGACTAGCTGGTTCATCATGCTTTGTATATACGGTGTTGTTTGCAAAGGTGAAAGTCTAACAGAGTTTGGTGCAGGCTAAAACAATTTTGCTTTTCTTCAAAATATTTCTTTTGGTTTGTTTCTTTTAGCCTGTAATATGTGTATGTTTTATTATCCAGGGGAAGGTGTTTATGGGTAGCTCTGCAAATCAACTGTCATGTTTGCTCATGTAGTGCCACATAGCACCATTTATCACAACAAATATTTCTTAGCAACTAAAGGGCCTGGAACTAAATGTCAAGATATGTGTTGTCTTTGGTTATTTATTGCAAGGGAGTTGGAACATTGCCTTTCTAAAAGAGACTAAGGTGCTCTAGAAAGATGTGCACAGGCTCTTCAGTAAATGATACTCCATATTGGTCTTGTCCAGCTTCAAAATGCTTGAATTTGCAGTCATGATGTCCTGTTGGCTGGGTTCTGCTATGCCCTTACATAACTCAGTCAGATAAAAATTGTACTTTGGGCAGTAGCTATATATATATATTGTCACACACATGCAATTAGGAGGAAGCTGAGTGGACCAAGTGGAGGTAATTATCCATCAGGACAAATACAGAAAAACCTACCTGATTTAACAACAACATCACATCTGGTTCCACAAGGAGGTCAACCTGCCAACTATGCCACTGTAAAAGAATGAGTCTCAACACACTGGAAAGGTTTGGGGAAGCCACCCGTATATTGTCTGTGGCTGCAAAAAGGGTTTTGAAATAAGCACTGATGTGTACGGGTTGAGTTCCAGACCGAGATGAATTAGTGGTGGAAAAGATGGCAGCTTTAAAGGGTGATACCAGAAGTGATGTCGTCTGAGGCCGGAACCAGAAGTGATGTCATGAGAAGCATCCACTTGCAGAGCCACAGCACCATACTTCATCGCAGTTGTAGACCCGCAGTTACAGACCAGGAAATGACGTCTCTGTCATTTTAGGACTGACTTCGTAAAATTACTTCTGGAAGGTTTCGGCAGGTCTTGGCCAAGCCCGGAAAGTAACGTCAGGTGAAGGAAATTAAGCGATAAAAATGAGAAGGAAAACGGTACATCAAACCAAATAATACACATCATTGTGAAGTTCAGAGGGTTTCTGCCATCACGTCGTGTCATACTGTACATCGAACTAAACAATACGAATCGTTTATGTGAAATACACCATTAACATTTACGTTGTGTTCGGGTCTGTGGGAACCATTTAACATCTAAGCAAAACTAAAATCATCAAGATCTGTGTTAATTGAAAATAGTTTTTCATTTACATTCATGGAACGAAGTATACAATATAATTACAATGTTTGCACTCAATTAGAGTTAACTAAAACGTTAATAATAAAAGTGATTACATTTTTTAAAATGTACTATGCATGTGTACAATATTGTTCTAAACCAATTTAGAATAAACATTTAAGCCAATCTAATATTTTTAATTATGTATATGAAGAAAACGGCAATACATATTCTACACTGAATTATGCTATATATTAATTGCATTATATAGAATTACTCTAGTTTTTGTAACTTATTATAATCGATGGACCATCAAAATAACAAAAATAAAAATACTAATAAGAACACAATTTATTTATATAGCACCCTTCCTATGCCCAAAATTAAGAAAGAACAACAGGACCTATATAATATTGGCTACAAATAATATCTTCACTAAATAAAGATAAATACAGGATATACAAAACATTCAAATAGAATAAAAGACAATAATTCAGACTAAAATACAACATATAATACTACAAAAAAATCTTGAACAAATAGCATAAATTGTGATAAAAATTCAAACCCTGCATACCTGGACAGATAGAGGGAGTAAACTGAAAGAAGGGACAGAATGTCAGGTCTGTTTAATGTCTTACTAAATGAATGAGTTAAAAACAAATGAGTGCAGGTTAGTGAGGGGCACAGAATCAGAGGACCTTAGTGGGCAGGTCAATAAAAGAATTTGGATATTCAGTCCTGAAAGACACAGGGAGCCGTGAAGGTGCAGCAGGATGGCTGTGATGTGCTTGCTGTTGCTAGTCTGTGTCAGGACTGTTGCAGTTAAATTTTGAATCAGCTAGAGCTGTGATATAAGATTATATTATTATAAATTAAGGCATGAGGGTTGCCCTGGACATATACGCTACATAGTGTCTGACAATGGGTCCAAGGATTTCATCCCGATACCTAATGGCAGTCAAGGTGCCGTTGTCTAGCCTGTAGAGGTCTGTGCATCCCTCCATGGATATGCCTCCCCAGACGATTACTGACTCACCACCAAACCAGTCATGCTGAATGATGTTACAGGCAGCATAACGTTCTCCGCAGCTTCTCCAGTGCCTTTCACATCTGTCAGATGTGCTCAGGGTGAACCTGCTTTCATCTGTGAAAAGCACAGTGTGCCCGCCAGCTGGTGGACCTGCCAATTCTGGTATTCTATGGCAAATGCCAATCGAGCACCACGGTACCCACTAGAGGATGTCGGGCCCTCAGGCCACCCTTTATGAAGTCTGTTTCTGATTGTTTGCTCAGAGACATTCACACCAGTGGCCTGCCTGCTGGAGGTAATTTTGTAGGCTCTGGCAGTGCTCATCCTGTTCCTCCAGTCCTCCTGATGGGATAAGGACCTTCTACGGCCCTGTCCAGCTCTCCTAGAGTAACTGCCTGTCTCCTGGAATCTCCTCAATACCCTTGAGACTGTACTGGGAGACACAGCAAACCTTCTGGCATGGCACATATTGATATTTCTGCCATCCTGGAGAAGTTGGACTACCTGTGCCAGCTCTGTAGGGTCCAGGTATGGCCTCATGCTCCCAGTAGTGACACTGACCGTAGCCAAATACAAAATGAGTGACAAAACAGATGAGGAGGGAAAAATGTCAGTGGCTTCCCTCCACCTGTTAAACCATTCATTCCTGTTTTGGGGGTTGTCTCATTGTTGCCCCCCTAGTGCACCAAAGCAGCTGAAACCGATGAACAACCCCCTCTGATACTTAACTGACCAGATCCACAGCCCACAGGTGTCACTGACTTGATGCTATACTTAAAATAAAAAAGGTTCCTTTAATTTTTTTGAACAGTTTATTTTAATGTAATATTGTGGTTTTATAAGTCACTACACAAATTACTGAAATAGACTCAATGATAGTTTTGGATAGCCCCCCACACTTCAGTCCTTTACAAATTCAGTAGTTTACAAGCATCATATTTTAATTTCTCTTTGAGAAGCATGAAAAATAATTGTGTTGAATCTCAATTTATGATTACTTTTTTGCTATGTATGTACTATTGAGGGACTTTTTTTTTTTAAATCAGACGATCACTTTATTTTAACAAGCAATGTAAATAACCTGTTTACTCTTTACCCTCAGATGACATTCTATTTGTTTATCAAGCAGAACTGAAAATTTTCATTTTCTACACAATACTGTAATAACTGTAAAGTTCACACAGTGAGACACATAAACACACTCACTATGCATACACACTACAGGTGCCATCATTGGTTTTCCTGTGGATTGGACTGTTGAATCTACACAATGGCTGTACATGCTGGGGTCTTTGGCACATGTTGTCATAGTAGCATGAGAGGTGTCACCAATGGTTTACCCTGCTCCTCTCCTTCTCCCTGTTCAAGTCTCGGCTCAAGGTTGTCGAGATGACAGAAGTATTTTTTTCTGAGATGTTCAATGTGTTGAAAAAATTGCCTGTGGCCAGCATTCAGTGTAATGTTTTGTCTAAATTCTCCACTCTTCTTTTTGTAGCATTATAGTCCATTATCATTTCTGGCCATGGAATCTTCTATCCCTGTGCAGGTCACATTGTGCACCAAGGATGTGTCATTTGTTTAGACAAATGTGAAGGTCTTCACTGGCCTATTCTGTGTGGCCAGTAGTTGAGATGGGAGCTCTGCCTTATTTTTTCTTATTGTCCTAAGCATTGTTACCTTCCTCTTGAGGAGCTACTGTCCCACTTTGTGTAAAACTAAAAGTTATTGCATATGGCATTATGGCCATGCAGCTTATGTCATGTCCAGGGCAACCCTCATGCCTTAATTTCTCACAGGAGTTCCTCCATCTGACTTCCCTTTGTTAATGAAATGACATCCTCTGCTCTTCTGTATCTCTGTGCTTCCCCTTGAGCATGTTATTCATAGCTTTGGACTGGCTTATCTTTTTAATGCAGATGATGCTTAGATCTATTTCAGTGTTTAAAGTGACACTTCATCACAGCTTTCTCAGCTCACAACTTGCCTCAGTGAAATTAAATTAAAATTAAAACCTGAACATAGCAACACTCTTTAAAATTAAATTTCAACATAACTGAACTCCTGGAAAGTGGCACTAAAGTGTAACTTAAGAAAACAAGATCCTCTTCAACTATTCTTGGTGATGATCTTATCAGACCTTCTTTTACTGCATAGAATCTTGGTGTCACTTTGATTCCTTCTTTTCTTATTTCACCCAGGTATACCATATTAAGAAACTTCCACCTGTGTCACATTCCTTACATTTGCACATTCCTCTCCTTTTCTAATGCTGAGAATCTTGTCCCTGCTTTTATCAAATCCCACATCGATAATTGTAACTCCCTACTGGCAGGTGCCACTTCTAATCTTATATCACAGCTCCAGTTGATTCAAAACTCAACTGCGAGATTCCTGACACAAACCAACAACAGTGAGTACATCACAGCCATCCTGTTGCACCTTCACTGCTCCCTGTGTCTTACAGGATTGAATATCAAAGTCTGTTATTGACCTGCCCACTAAGGTCCTCTCATTCTGTGCCCCACGCTAACCTGCACTCTGTGGGTGACAGCAGGGCCTTCAGCTGTATAACGCCCAGGCTGTGGAATGACCTCCCAAAATTAATGACATTAGCTGACTCCATTCATTTGTTTAGGAAGACATCAAAAAGACCTGACATTCTGCCCCTTCTTTCAGTTTACCCCCTCTATCTGTTCAGATTCTCAGGGTTTGAATTTTTGTCACAATTTATGTTATTTGTTTAATAATTTTTTTGTAGTATTATATGTTGTATTTTAGCCTGCATTATTGTCTTTTATTCTTTTTGAATGTTTTGTATATCTTTTATTTATCTTTATTTAGTGAAGATATTATTTGTAGCCAATGGTATATACAGTAGGTCCTGTTGTTCTTTCTGAATTTTGGGCATAGGAATGGTTGCTATATAAATAAATTGTGTTCTTATTAGTATTTTTTTTTTGTTCTTTTGATGGCCCATCATTTTTAATAATAAGTGACAAAAACTACAGTGGTTCTATATAATGTAATTAATATACTGTATAGCATAATTCAGTGTAGAATATGTATTGCTGTTTTCTTCACATACATATTTAAAAATATTAGATTGGCTTAAATGTTTATTCTAAATTGGTATAGTACAATATTGCACACATGCATAGTACATTTTAAAAAATGTAAACACTTTTATTATTGACGTTTTACTAAACTCTAACGTGGTGTAAACATTATAATTATATTGTATACTTTGTTTCATGAATGTAAATGAAAAACTATTTTCAATTAATGCAGATCTTGATGATTTTAATTTTGTCGACATGTTAAATGGTTTCCACAGACCCAAACACAACGTAAATGTTAACAGTGTATTTCACAGAAACGATCCGGGTTGTTTAGTTTGATGTATGACACAACGTGATGGCAGAAACCCTGTGAACTTAACAATGATACGTATTATTTGGTCTAATGTACTTTTTCTCCTTCTCATTTTTATTGCTTAATTTCTGAATGGGTCCTTCACCCGACTTTACTTTCCGGGCTTTGCCGAGACCTGCCGAAACCTGCAGAGACGCCACTTCTGGGTCTGTAACTGCGGGTCTACAATTGCGGGTCTAGAACTGCAGTGATGTATGGTGCTGTGGCTCTGCAGGTGGATAGTATTGGATGTCATTCTTGATGCTGGAACTGGAAGTGACATCATTCTTGGTGCCTTAACCGGGAAGTGACATCGTTGTTGAATCAGGTAGGTTTTCCTGTATTTGGCCTGCAGAGACAATAGAAGAAGGTTTAGCACAGCCTGCCACCCCCTGGCCTGGTGGATAATTACCTCCACTTGGTCCATTCAGCTTCCTCCTAATTGCACGTGTGTGACTATATATATATATATATATATATATATATATATATATACTGTGCGCGTATACACACGCGCATGGGAAATAGCTGCTGAACGGCCTAAACACTAGTGATTCTACGGCAGGCCAGGGGGTGGCAGAGTGTACTGACTATCTCTCTCAGTCCCTTGCAGACCTTTCCCGGGAAATCCCGGCTATTGCCGGCCCCAAGGATAACGTCACTTCCGGGCACGAGGACGCCACTCCCAGTTCCTGCACAGATGATGTCATTTCCTTTCCAGGCCTTTAAAACTGTCATCTTGCCTCAGTACAGGCAGTTCTGTTCTGGACTCTGAACTAAGCACATCGTGCTACTAAAAACCAAGTTTTGCAGCCGATACAATTATATGGGTGGCTGCCCCAACTCTTTATAATGTCTCCGACTCATTCTTATTACTATATATATATATATATTGTCACGCACGAGCGCATCGGGAGCAGTTGAAAGACCCGACACGCACCACGATAAACCCGGCCAGGGGACAAAGACGGCGTACTAACCTCTCTCTCCTTTCTCCCATAGAAAAGACGAAGCGACCTTGCCGTAAAATCCAGAAAATACAACTGTCTCTACTTCCGGGTTCCTTTCTTCCCTCTGGTCCCCCAAAGATGACATCAATCTCCCACAATCCATCACGCCTTCCCAGCAACCGTCACGTCTGATGTCCGGTCCATCCCTTTATATTGTCCCCCTAACCCGCCATCTTTGTCTTATGATTTTGGAGTTTTGTATGTCTGAAAGAAAAGACCTAATTTTTGTTGCGGTATACGGGGCAAATCCCCAAACCTTTATGATTGTGTCTTGTGCTTCATTTTACAATATATATATATATATATATATATAGTCGGAGATGGCTTAGCGACCTGGCCGGGACGCCCAGGAGGACCGGAGGAGGGCTTATGCCTTCCCCAGACCATGTGGGGACGACCGCCCTGGTAACTTTGGGGGCCATGGGTACAGAGCTTTGAAGCTCAACCCAGTAGGGGCCCGTGGTCACTGCCAGGGGGCGACCCTATGCCTTTGGAGCCATGGACCTCAGCACTTCCACCACACCCGAAAGTGCTAGGGGGAAGAGGAGCAGTGACACCCGGAGTGCTTCCAGGGATGTAGCCGGCACTTCTGCCACACTGGGGCGTGTCGGTGGAAGATTGCCGGGAAACACCTGGAGCACATCTGGGTGATTATAAAAGGGGCCGCCTCCCTTCATACAATGGCTAGAGTCGGGTGGAAGAGGACGAAGCGGCAGCCAGAAGAAGAGAAAGGCATTATGAAAGGCCAGGACACTGGGTTGTGTGTGTCACTGATCTGTATATAGTGTACAATAAATGTGTACATCATGTCTACCTGTCTGTGTCCGGGCTGTTCCACACTATATATATATAATCAGCTTTTGCTCATGAAATAGTATGAGCTCATTATTCGTAAGGGTACTACCACCTTCATAAACATCCTGTTGGATAAATTTCCAAAATTGTGCTGTCATCACACTCATTGCACAGCTAAAGCTCACTTTTTCTCTAATTCATTCCATTCAAACTTCATGATTCAATACATTTTTATACTGAAAACCATTATACCTCTTCTAACTAATGCTCCTGTAGTGTAGATTGCTTTCCCTGATCACAGCCTCAGCCACATTCAGCTTCATTTTCTGTTGCTCACCTTGCATGTTTAGAGATGACTCTTTAATACCTCTTTACTTTACTGTTCTGTTTTTTGCAATCAATTAGTCTCATTACTGTAAGAAGTTAGAACATAATGCAAAAACTATGTTGATGATCCAGAATTTCTTTGGTTGGCAATCAAGATTGCTATATGCAACTTTTCTGTTGTGTATACTTCCAGGTCAAAGAATCCTAGAACTAGAATCTTGTGTTTTAGACATGGATTTTGAACTGTGCAAAACAGTTGTAAGGTATCTGTTAAATTCATTTTACAAAAGGCAGAATTTGACAATCACAAACATGAGTTCATTATTACACCATCAGCACCAAACAAAGCAAACATTGACATACAACCTGTGAAGTTGTGCATCCTTTGCTGTAACCAAGAGCAAGACAGGTTCTCTAGCAAAAATCCTAGATTTGAATAATAATATCCTCTATGATTTTTAATCAAACCTTTACCATAAAATCTTTCACTCTCCATCCATGAATAATAATAATAATAAATAATAATAATAATTAGTAATGATAAATTTAGAAACCTTCCTGAAAACATGTTTTTTTCTTTGTCATTATAGGTTATTGAGTGTAGATTGATGCACAAGAACTGCAAATTAATCCTTTTAAAATTAAATCTTTGACACAATAAAGTACCCAGAAAGTGAAGACACCTGAATAATTTCTGAATCCACTGTATTTCTAGTTATTGGTGTTGCCTTACCCGAAAGTTAGAATGCATATTAAGGATAAGTCTTTAGCTGTTATAAGTTTATCCTCCAAAATTCCAAAGGAAAACTGAAGTAATCTCCCATTAATTAAGAGCAGTGTCTGTCTTGCCATACTTTCAAACAGTTTGTGGCACATACAGACACACACACACATACCTATATAGGGGCAGTGTGGAAGGAGCAAGCAAAATCAATTCAGCTGAGAAACTTTGTACCTAGCTAAAACTGAATCCATCTAACCAGCTGAAAAAAAAGAACAGTAAAAATAACATTTAAAAGCCAGTCCTGATCCCAGATAAGAATTAAGGAAATAAAATTCACAAATATTGCACCTTTTTCTAAATGAGAAGAAAGATTATACCAAGGCAATGTAAATTTTAATTTTGTGTTGTCTATTATTGTCCTGTGTATGTATATATTTGTATATTTCCCTCTTCTAATATTCTTGTTATGATGAAACTGTATTATTTTGTTTACTCCAGCAAGTGTCTATGACTTTGTCTGAACTTCAAAAAGAGAAAGTGGAAAGTGGAAGTGTGTAGACTTTTGCCAATTTATGACCTTTGTTCATAAATTAAACAGAATAGGTTTGGTGTCCTGGCTGTTACGTGAAAAAGATGTACCATACATTCTAGATTTTTTTTCTTTTAGACCTTTATATATTTCCACTTACTTTTTCCCATAAAAGTCTTTTTTCTCTTGGGAAAGTGATCATAGCCACTGGAAATCTCCTGACTCTCTATCTTTTGACCACTGGAAAGCCCCTTTTGTTCATCTTATTTTATTGGAACTTTCAGCGACAAAGACCAGTGGCTTATCTGGCCAAAAATCTGAAAAGTTTAAAATAAGGTGAAGTTGAGTGGGTGCTGAATCCTCAGGATTTATTTTCTTTTATAATCCATTCCAAATTTCTCTTCTTTTCATTCATCACACCCATTGTGGTGTCATGGGTCTCCCCTTGTTTTCTTTGGGCATTATTTATTCCCTTTATCCCACTTTTCCAGGCTCCTTGGTGGGGAATGTGCTGTGTGGAGGAGGACATCAGTGGAGGGTGAATTTGTTTTTGGTTTGAGTTTAATCGTGATTATAAATATTTGGTTGATTGTTTTGTATCTTCTTCTAAGAGATTTCTGCTCTGTAGTAGCAGGGATACTGGCACTGCCCAGGGTGGAAAAAAGTGCAGATGCAATTATGGGGGAATAATTTCCCCAAGCGAAGATTTCACTGAGTAAACCCAGAGTGGGTAGAAACTTTGCATACCTGTGCAGGAGTCCAAAAGTAACTCCTAGAGGTACTTCTCTAATGAAGTGCTGTTGTAGAAACTAAATAAAGTTCTTTAGAGGGAAAAAATTCAAAACTAAACATAGCCAAAGGTCTTTTCATGTACAAATGGGGACTCTGTAACACAGATATGCTCAATGGTGTGGTTTACATACTGGGGGGACACACATTTTCCTCTCTATGGTAAATAAAAGAAATCCCTGTTGTCAATTTTTTTGTATAATAGTTTATGTTTACATGTTTATATTTGTAAGTCAGACAAAGCAAATGTAATATTAGTGTTACAGGAGAAATGTTTTATTTCATTGATGAGAACAGCAATGCTTTTATGTCTAACCAACCCCACTGACTCTTTTGGACTGACTTGGATTGTGAATTTTATGGCAGGGTTGGCAGAGGTGCCTAAAACCAGTTTGGCAAGGGGGATTCTCTGCAGGACATCCTTAATAAGCCAACACCATAGGATGGCCATAAACTACCTAGATGACAAGTTTCAGCTCAACAAATGGTCATAGGGGCAGGTGTGAAAAGGCAGTCTGTGCACCCAGTCGTCTGAGGTACAGGTATGGCTGTTTGGGATTGGCTTTGAATCAGAGGCCATTCTGTACCACAACACCCTATTGGTGTAAGGAATTGGAAAGGGAAATTTATAAATTTGGTAGCTTTACCCCTCCCTCGCTCTCTGTCTCTCTCAAACCATGGCCATGAAGAGAAAAACACAAGCAGAAAGCACAACTTGCCAGCCATATTAAGGCAAGCATACGCTGTGTCCTAAAGAAAGCTGATTAGAAATGATAACTTATCTAAGACATTTAAGGAACTACAAGTCTGTGTGCTTTATGAAACTACAAATCTAGTATTTATCAGGTAGTATCATTGCCAATATTCACATGTACTTTGCTTACTGTTATTATTTTATTATCAGTAATACATTACTTAAAGTTGTAACTTAACTAATGTTTGTCCTTTACTCTATGTTATTGCCTGAAGTTTTAGATGTTTTAAGAGACGCCCCAGTGACGGAAGGATGGGGGAAAGCAGCTTATCAAGAACACTGCCTGCCCCAGGACGATAGGTGGCAGCTTCCCTAGACTGCAGCGGTGCCCTGAATGCCCACAGGGTATTATGGGACTTGGCAATCAGCAACACAGCCCTGCTGGGTACCATGTGTGCCGCCAGGAGATGCTGCAGGGAGACTGGAGAGTCCCTACTGTTTACATAGTCCCTAAGTTACTTCAAAGTCACAGGAACGGAAGCACAGAAGTACTTCTGGGCTGAATAAAAATACAATTCTCCATCTGACCCGGAAGTGCTGATAAGTCACGTGGATGGAAGGACAGAAGCACTTCCAGGTCAAGAACTATATAAAGGACTAGTGGAGACCCAGCAAGCAAACTGGAGTTGGGAGGTAGAGGACAGAGCTTGCTGGAAGGTGTGGAGGACAAATTAGGAATTATTACTGATTTATTGTTGTGTTTATTGTGGCTGTGGTGCTTTGGAGGCACTATTGGGCAGGAAGAAAATAATTAAAAGTCTTCTTAGAGCTTTTAATCTGTGTCCTGCGTCTGTCTGTTGGGAAAACCCGGGTTTGGACAGACAACATTCAAATGATTTATTCCTTGGTTTTAGATGGTCAATCCCCGACCCTATTTTTTAAGGTGTTTTTAGCCAGTCTCATTAAGTGCTCCAAAATGTAGATTTCATAAAAAGGTACAAAACTCACACAAGGGTACAAGTATACATTTGAAATGTTTATCAGAACTTAGCTATACAATTAATTTTGCAGACCTTTAGTATAGCTACTCTTTCTTATGATTGATTTCTAATTGTCTAGTCTTTTGTGACCTGCTGTAAACACCAATATTGTGCTTTGGCAGCTAACAGGCCAGAACACTTTACTGAGCTTCTTTCACATTGCCTAGTGAGCCACACACTATTATTTCCTTACTTCAGTGGGGATACAACCTCATAGTATGGATCATAAATCAGCAACAAAAAGGAGGAACAAAGGAGAAAAAAGTACCTGCCTCACTATGTGCTGTAGGCTTGTATATGTCACTAAAAAGGAACAGTGTCAAATTCTCCAATGTGATAGTATGTATATCTTTGGTCTTGACAAGTGCAGCATGAATCTGTCTGTCTACTTAAGGTGACAGTTGGCATTCATTTTAGGGATGAGGCATCATAAGATATGTAAAATAATAATTAACAAAGGACTCCACCTAACAAAAGAGATATTTAAGAAAAAAAGAGAAACTGCTTGATTTATAAGTGTAATGCACCCATAAATTTCACATAACAAATTAGTAAATTAGGTTCTATAGCACTACTGTCTCATGGATTTCTAATATTTAAAACTTTATTCAGCTATATGTTATTTTTGCATGTAACTGTTACAGAACAGTTGTCTTTTCTGATGCTAGCATACGAGGTGTGGCAGAAAAGTAATGAGAATGATTTTTTATTTACCAAAGTTTTTATTTTTGTCAAACATCAATGTTATCCCCTTCAAAGTAGTTCCCTTGGGCAGCTACACACTGATGGAGACGTTGTTCCCACTGTTGGTAGCAGCGCTGGAAGTCTTCAACCAGTATGGTCTTCAGCATGTCCGTTATGCTCTTTTGGATGTTTTCTAAAGTCCCGAAATGACGTCCTTTTGAGGACATTTTTCAGTTTAGGAAAAAGGAAAAAGTCACACGGACTGAGGTCAGGTGAATAAGGGGGCTGGGGAACCACAGGAATGCGTTTTTTCGATTGTCCTTCTGCTCAATTGTGAGGTTTTTCGGCACCATTTTGGCACAGACCTTTCGCATGTGCAAATGTTCAGTCAAAATTTGATGAACGGTAAATCTGTTCAAATTTAATTGTTCACTCAACATTCTTAATGTTAAACAACGGTCTGATCTCACAAGAGTGTTCACACGTTCGATGTTTTCCTTGGTTTTCGAAGTTGAAGGCCTCCCTGAAAAACTTGAGCTCGAGATAAAGAATGTTCCCCATAGGCCTGTTTTAACTTTTCAAACGTCACACTTGCCGATTCTCCAAGCTTAACACAAAATTTAATGGCACAACGTTGCTCCAAATTCCGCTGTTCCATTTTGCGTGACGCACAACCAAAAACACAACTTCGCTAATAGCAGTCACAAAAATCACGTAGTTAACGGAAGGAGTTGAAACTCGCACTGAGCTATGGGAGGGTACTGATACACGTGCTCTATCAAGGACAACAGCGCAGCGTTGCCAGATCGCTTGCAGTGTTGCCAGTCTCATTACTTTTCTGCAACACCTCGTATGCACCTATTAAATAGACAAAAAAGTTAAATTTTAAAATGGTGAAAACATTTTCCTAAAAAAATCACAAAATTGATAAATAGTAAACATACACTGACTGACATGCATAGAAGCTTGAACCGATAACTATTCAATCACTCATGCAAAATGAGTGAAATGTTGAAATTCCAGGATGACCAGTTATTATACATTTTCTAGGTTCTAATTTTAAATAAAAAAAAATCTTCACAGTTAATTTCACAGTTAATCTCCAGTACACAAAGAGGAATGGGGTCTGGGTTACATTCTATTTTCTTTTTTCAGACTGTCTAGATAAACGATCCACTTTAATATTTTGATTGCCTGATTAAAAGCATTTATAATATTAAAATTGGCTAAATAAAGCCAAACTCATTTATCACAAATGCTATTGCTATTTTTAAAATTACAAATATTTATGGTGTATGGTTTGAATGCTGCTTGAACACCCTATAGACTGCCAGTTCTTCTAATGCTAATTTTGTTTCTAGTTAATCACTATTGACCACATCATAATTCAATCATAGATGACCCAAGCATTTTTGACAAGCCAGATTGGGCAATGCACATCTAATCACACTGTTAGGCCCTTCCATTAATCATTTTTTAATGATGGAAAAATACTCTTTTTTATAAAATATACATACTTGTAGATTCACAAAGAATTGAGTAGACAAGTTTTTAATTGATAAGCAGCCTTCTATCAAGACTACAGAGTTTCATACCCTGATGGTAACCCAGTTACCTTCAGTAGGATCTTCTGTGTATGTCCAAAGGCACCATTGTGGACCGTTGATAATTGCAAAACAGTGTGCATTTATTTTGAAAAAATGTATTACAGAAATTGGAAACTGCATGAAATTGCCTTCTGCTATTTAATCACATGACTCTAAATATGATAATACACTGGAAGGCTATTGGAGGCAGAATTCTGCTTTTAAGTGGTCGGGATGGAACTTGTGTTGGCATTAACCTCAAAGAAGGAATGGAACATAGCTGCAGTGAATCACATGTGCCAAGTTTGATATCTGTGGATGAGCTGGACATGAGTAATCCTAACTATGGAGCTCCATTTGAGATGAGTTTTTACTTTAGTCTTTTTATGTGCTTTGCTGTGGTTATGTATGTCATGCACCTGTAGCGTTATTGCTTTTACTTTACAGATTCATGTATTATGGGTTATGTGCTATTCTGAAGTTAGTATATAACATTTGATTAATATAACATTTGATGGAGAAAATATTGTATTAGGATTTTTGGCAGACAAGAGTTGGCCCCACAAGGAGTGAGAGGAATGTCTCAAACCATTTAGGACACCCATTTTTTCATTTGGATACTCTTGTCTTTTGAATTTACATTTACAAAAATAATTAAATCCTCATTTAGTCTCTATTACTGTTTTTACCTCCATAACAAAATGTATATTTAATGATTCTTTGTACAAAAAGAAACTCAAGCACATTTTTTCTACTTTTCTAAAGTGGAAAATCACCATGCTGGTTTTTAAATAATTAATCCTATATTTTTCTTCACTTTAAGCCAAATTGCCTTCAAACACCCCACTATAAACCAAACTGTTAGATGATACCCAAAAATAATTTGGGCTCTCAAGTGATAATTTCTTCATTCCTTTGTTCTCTACTTAACAAAGAAGACACTCAAAACTCATTCAAATCTGGATAGCATTATATTATCAATCTATATTAGTAAACTAAGAGGATTACACATGAGGCATATTATCAGCATTTGCATTTCAGACAGGCTGGATGGTTTCCCTTATTTCCAATATTTTCTGGGTCAGGAATGATAATTTTCTTGCCCCTGCTAATGATTATTTTACATTCTACATATTCTTAACAGAATGAATAACACAGACAATGTAATCATTGAAGTTGCAAACATTATCTTGCACTCAGCTTAATTTTAAAGATTTTCTTTCACTATTTTGTATTAGACTTCAAAGTGAGCATACTAAAAAATAATAAATATAAATGAAGATAAAGCTTCACATACCATCTTGGGCATATGAATTTAGCTACTGCTAATTTATGCATTGGCACAATCTGCAACAACTTTCTGCTTCTAGGGTGCTTTAACTCTCAATATTCAATCACAAAGTGAAGACGCTGCATCTTCTACAATGAAATCACATTTTTCTACTTTTATGCTGCCAGAGTCCTGACTGAAGCTAAATTATTCCTCAACCCTGTAACATCTGCACTGCAAATATCATAGTTTTCAAATGTCTGAAACTGACTTACTGTATATATAGAAGAGCTTTGTTCCATTACTCCTGAATACTTGTCAATGTCGCTTGTACCATACAAACCAGAACAGGTGTGTTACTGGCATAGAATAAGGTGAAGTGCGAGAGACCACTTGAGAGGTAGAACAACACTAGCAGTAATGGAGGTCTTGTTCATTGTAATGTGGTAATAAAAGGAAAGTCAAGGAAGGTCAACAGGAAACTGAAGCATCAGTTAATTGATAAGGGGTAGCACATGCTTCCAGTTAGGGAGACATGAGACTGTGCTTCCCTTTTAAGGGTGAGTAATGGCAAGAGGTCATATTTTAAATTTCAGCCTGAGTGGTGGTAGCACACAATCATGAATTGAAAGAACTGGAATAATACTCTTAAAGGAAACACCCTCTAAGGGTCAGTTTAAACTATATTAGCACGAGTTGCTGTACCAGCAAAAATATGGGGGGGCGCAGTGTGATAATAGTCGGAATGTGATGTCAGAGTTTCTGTTTACTATCTACATGTGACAGAAACCCGCTTTGCAGATCTTACAGGATCGATGTGCGTGCTTCGATGTTTGATGAATAGTTCAATATGGTGAAGCAAAATGGCAACATAAAAATGCATTTGTGGTGCTTTTATATTCGTCGCATATTCCCTTTCATAATGCATTGTAATCCATCAATTCACAATACATTTTAAAAGGTCTCATATATCATCTTCTGAGCCATCTTTTTTTTTTTTGCACCTTCACAACAGCATCAGAATGTACAGCAGCGTATTTGAGCCACAGAGAAAAAAAAAGTTAGGGACACAGTGAAAAGGTGTATTTTATAATTAAAGTGGAAATTTTGTAGTTTCTCGTAGTTTATTTTATCATCGAAGTAGACTGTTGTAAACGTCATCTTAAAACCCACCCAGTTGTTAATTGCTATGTGCTTCTGGGGCTTCCTCCTGCATTGACAGCAGCGGCAAGCAGCAATTGCCACACAGAACACATTAAATTTATGATATTCCAGCTCTCTGCGCATTTAGAATCTGTAGATTTATACTTGATATCATTTTCATGATGAAATACATTAAAGTATGTATGTTACAGTTTACAAATAAATCACTAACCTCATTTAAATAATGAATAGTTTTAATAATTACACATGTGGGGACAACACGGTGGCAGGGTGGTAGTGCTGCTCTCTCTCAGGGAGTCACTTCTCTAGTGTTCCCTGCCTGGAGTTTGCATGTTTTCCTGGTGGGTTTCCACAATGTACTCTGGTTTCCTTCCAAATATATGCATGTTTGGATATTTGGTGATGCAAAAAATGACGCTACTGTATGTGAGTGCTTATATTCACCTTGCAGTTAGCTGATGATCCCAGGGATTGCTTCTGCCTTGTGCCTAATGCTAACTGGAATGGGCGCATCTCTGGATTGATGGATCTAATCATTAAACATCCTTTTCATAGATATTGTGGCAAGGTTTCGTTGGAATTTAATGGGCATTCCAGGCATTTCACAACACAGCGAAGCCGAACCTGTTCTCACCGTGATGATATCTTGCACTGCTACTTGGTGGAATCTTCCAGATTTCCATAAAGTACGGGTACAAGTATAAACAGCCCAAAGCCTCTGTAACAGTAGCGTCCACAGGAGCATGCATCGTGTCACGCTAATTATAAACCCTGCCTAAGACTTACCATGCAAAGATACTTGAATCCTTATGTTGTGGATGTTTTGTTTCTTGGTGTCTCCGCAGTAGAGATGGTTTCATAATATTATTGGAGAGCAAATTGGCACATGCTACAGTTGAGGGTAATGCCCAGTACTGATACAAATTAAGCCCAACTTAATGAATTTGTCATTTTATTTATGCTTCTTTGCCACAGACTGTTGTTTTGGTAGGTCGCTTGTTTGATGAGCTTTGTTAATGTGAAATGTTGACACAAGCCGATGGGAAGGTCTTCTCAGTCTCAGATAAACTGCTGGTTTCAGCAGCTGTATCGGGCTTGCCACAGGTAGCTTCACTATATTTTAGCTTTATCTGATTTTAACAACCCATCCATTCTGTTTCTGAACTAGTATTTGTTTAGCTTTACCTAGGTAGCTTAGTTTTAGAGAACATATAACATGACTAGCCAAAGGTTTCTTATGGATGTAAATAGTAAGCAGTTGCATTCTTTTTCCTCATTGGAATGTTTGAAATAAGGCCATGGTTTTGAATAATTGTAATTTAAATCACACACTAGAGACAGTATATGCTGTGCACATCAGCATATGAACAGTTGTGAGAGAACAGTTGTTATGAGGTTAAAGTCACCATTAAATTTACAGTGTTTTATGTACCCCTTAGAAAGTATTTATGTACCCCTGGGGTATACGTACCAGAATTTGGAAAGCACTACTGTAGAATAGTCTTATTAGTTGTGCAAAGTGCATAGTTTGGGCAATACTGTTTATTCTGTTATATAAAATTAATATGTATATTCGTGTATAAGTTGGGTCTTGAAACCTGAAAAATCCATCATAAAATCAGAGCCCGACTTATATGCCAGTTCAAAAATGCAACACTTACCGGTAATTTTTTTTTTTACATCTTCAATGACTTAATTTTAAACCAGCTTCATAATTTCTTCGGATTGAACTCTCCATCGTAGATAAGGGTTGCTGTTACGATAAAGGTGTACGAGGGTGTGAGATACAAAAAACGTCGCTTCGGAATAGTTGAGGTATTACCGTGTGGTCACGTAGGCACAATACATTGAAAAACAGGCAGTGTGCTCCATGGTTGCTCTCTCAGGTGGGCGATAGCATATCATAAGCTCTTGCACCGATAGTGTGAGTTTTCCACATTCGACTCATATGACCGACATTATAAAATACTGAAAAGTATACGGTAAAATCAAGCCCCGACTTGTCAGAGGGAGAACTTAAACAGAAGTATATACAGTAATCCTGATTGATTCATAGCTAAAGACTGATCACCCACCGTACATTTGTTCTTCTTCACACATTACTCTCAAACATTACATTTCCTTATTTGAATATATACAAATATATTGTCTGATACAATTGAATGGTTATCTATTCACATTTTCTTTGCTGTTATTTTATACTAGAAATGCCTATACATAAATATTTTTCTTCCTGTCATCACTACTTACAATACTGATGCTGATATTATATGCTGTACCCTGCACTTGCAAGAGTGGAAGAAGAGTATCAGTCAATCTGTGACAGTGCCCAGCCCAGATTATTAATTAAATATATGGCACCAAACAACACTGAAAAGATAGTTTTATTGATAAATACTGTCAATTTTCAAAAATAATCAGCTGAGGGAAGCCCATTGGCAAACAAAGATAGCCCTTATATGCTTTTTAAACCACCCTGCACCTATTAAGACAAGTAGAGCAACTTGCCCAAAACATGATTCAGTTTACACTTGTGATTCACAGCCATTTGTCTCTGGTGAGCTTCAGGGGTCTTGCCATGGGTTCCTTACTTAAATCAAATACAAGTCTCATTAGCTAACATTAAAGAGGTGTTTACGATTTTCTTTTATGACATTGGGTATTTGTTTAAATTTGACTGGCTAAGCAGTTGTTATCCTTTCTCTCGGTTTAGTCTTGTGGCCTGTCAGGCATACACAGGCAAATCCAGGCACAGGTATGCTTAGATCAGAGTGTTTAGAGTTTATCAGTCCATGATAGGTCAGGATGGATAATACAGAACTTGAACATAAAGTTTATAGAATTCAAAAGTTTTCTGGCCTTTGTACATATACACAAAGTCTAGCTGATGCTTTAACGCTGGTCCTACTTTGCTGTTTTTAACACTCACATTACATGTGTCTTGCCATAAACCATTTCAGCTCATACAAAATTTTGCATTTGCAGATTGGATTGTTTTTCATAGAATAATGCACTGTTCATCCTCTCTTTCTTTCAGAATTGCTCATTTAGGCAAGTGAGACAGAAGCCGTGGACAACTCACAGTTTACTGTGACATTACAAGACAGAAGCTGTGACAAGACAGAAGCTGAATTGCATATTTAGACTCTAAGAGTTGTGGGAAAAAAAACTGAATGTAACATATACAGTATTTGGGTTTTGATGCCTGGTAGATGGAGGTTTGCAGTCTGGAGAAGGCACACTATACATAAGCAAGGCCAAGCAAGTTCTTAAGAAAGAGAGATAAACAATACCTCTTAGCCAACTGAGATGGAGCACATGGACTCATACAGTAATGTTCTCAGCTCAAGGTTTAAATCTACCTTGAGTTTAACGATAGGAAGTGAGATTAGGCAAGAGCTCAGCTGGGCTCAACTGGTGGAAAGAATTGAGGCTGGGATAAATAGAGCGAGAGGGAGAGAGGGGAAGGGAGAAGAGACAGAGGATATGATATGGAAATGATTTGTGGTAGACAGGGATCATGATCTGTTAACATAGTCTCAGAAAAGCTGCTCTTTTGTTGTTTGGTTCACTTAAAAATTCATTTTGAATAATTTCTTGCTGACCTTATTATTTACTTGTTTGTTGATAAACAAGTTATATATTTTGGCCTCTTGGTAGATATTATGAATTAGATGTTTTTAAATTATGGACAATTCATTTTGCAGTTATTTTGAGCTTATGTTCACTATAAAACTGTTATCATTACATTTAGATGTTTTCACATCGCTATTTCTTTGTTTTTGTATAGCGGCCATCACCATTTTATGTGTTTTGGAATGGCCAAGGCCATATTGTTGCTTGTAATGCCACCCTGTTGCCACTTCATGAAGATTGAAATTAAGATGCATGACATCATCTTAAACCAGATCAATATGTATGATGGCATTGTGCTCGTCCTGAGATCTGAGATTTTGGATTGTGTGGGAAGCATTTTTCATGGCAATTGGGTGGTCTCAAATCTGTTTAGAGTATCAAGAATTTTGTTTTTCTTGTCAAAAAGTTTGGTTGTCATATTTTTTCGTATTTTTTTTAGTTCTCTTGATCTTTTGGCTTAGACTTATGATTATTTTTGATAATGATTTTTCCTTTTTGTATCCATCCATCCATTATCCAACCCGTTATATCATAACTACAGGGTCACGGGGGTCTGCTGGAGCCAATCCCAGCCAACACAGGGTGCAAGGCAGGAAACAAACCCCGTACAGGATGCCAGCCCACCACAGGGCACACACACACCAAGCACACACTAGGGACAATTTAGAATCACCAGTGCACCTAGCCTGCATGTCTTTGCACTGTGGGAGGAAACCAGAGTACCCGGAAGAAACCCACACAGACACAAGGAGAACCTGCAAACTCCACGCAGGGAGGACCTGTGGTAATGTGCCTTACTGGCATTACCAGTAATTAAATAAAATTAGTTAAATGTCCTCTGCAGTGTTAAGAGAGGCATTTGTTTAGGACAAAAAGGTATAAAGAAGGGAAAACTTGCCTTTTTCTTTATATAGTGCAGACAGACGACTTCACTGACCATATTAGTGCCTTTTGGGGAGTGTCGCGGCAGGTCTCATGTAGACTGGAGAGACAGCCTTGCCATTGACCGGCCAGGATGGTATTGTCGGTCCTCCACTCCGCACGCATTTCCCGCGACCTCATTAACACTAAAAAGTGCAAAAGAATGTGCGAAGTGCCTTAATATTAGTTTACCGCGGTCTAGTAAAGGGATCCCGTGTTCGTAGTTGTTTGAGTTGTAGCTCAGGGGAAGGAGGAAAAAAATGGAAAGTGCTTACTTTCACTCAAGGCAGATGCGCAGTCTGCGTCTGAAAAGCCGGCACAGCTATGTGCGTGAGCGCCGGCTGCTCGACTTTTTATAGTAATTATGTGGGATAGTAGACGCCGCTTTTCGAAAACGCGTTCACGTCATCGCGTACCCCGGGAGGGATGACGTATGGCGGTTTAATTGGTCAGCGTAGGGGCGCCGAATACAAAAGGGAATCATGGCCTCTAGAGGGGGTTCTTTCTGACTAGTTTGTCTTGGAGGAAGGTACTTGGTAGATCTGCGTTTTAGAAGTTACCAAGCATTACGGCTTGTGCTTTGTTTTTGTAAATATTTTTTCGTGTATATATAAGTATCTCTCGATTAACTTTGGTGAAGGTATTTATTGGGTTGTGGTTAGTGGTGCACTGTTTATTTTTGTATATACATTTTTTTTTCTGTATTTTGAATATTTTTGGGTGAATCCTGTTTGGAGAAGCAGCTTCTTGACTTGGATCACTGTGGAGGAAGGCTTCACATTTTGCTTTTGTGTATATATTTGGATTTCACTAGTTTGTGTGCAGTATTCTTTTTCATTTGGGACTTTCAGGAAACACTGTAAATACTGTATATACCTGTAGTCATTTCTGGGCTCCATTTAATTACTGTTTTTGTGTGTCCTTTGCGGTATTGGACTGTGTATTAATATATATAAATTCCGCAGGACATTATTTTTGATTTTTCTTTAAGTGCACCTGTAAATAAAAACCTCACTTTATTTTTCAAAAAACCTAACCTTTTTTATGTCCGTGTCTCCCTGTCTTACACCATCATCCTGGTCAAGCTCGGTCCCACATACTAGACACCTAGTGTAGGCTGGTGGTTCCAATTCCCACTACACGGGCTGTCACAGGACCCGGGAAGCGAACCCGAGTCTCCTAACTGCGAGGCAGCAGCACCACCACTGCACCACCGTGCCACCCCCTTTTTGTATCCAAGTCGTTTTTTGCCATATTTCATCAAGGCAGAGCTCTACACAGAGTGATACAATTAGAAAGCCTCTAAAAAACACTTAGAAGCCAGTTTTATGTTCATATACAGTGTGTTTTTAGTTCTTCTTTGATGCCTTGTTTTTATCACTCAATTGTATTATTTTGTATGGATGAGTCACATTCAAATGTAACTCTAAAGTCCTTTGAGAGAATTAAGCGTGAAGTAGGTGTATATTATATATGGTGTCACACACGTGCGATTAGGAGACAGTTTACGGGCTCAAATAAGTGTGTTTGTCCAATAGACTAGGGGCTGGTGTTGTCCTCTAACGCTTTCTCCTCTCTATGTACAGAACAGAAGAACCCTCAGCTTAACCCTCACTTCTGGTCCCCAGACAATGCCACGTCCGGTTCCGGTCCACTAGATTCCGCCTCCTCCTGATGTCACTTCCGGTTCCAGAATGCCACATGATGTCATTTTCTTCCACCAACCATATATATCCCGCCTTCTCTTTATTATACTCAATTTTGTTTTGGACTCCAGTCTGTAAAGAAGGATTTCACTTGCCTGACATCTACAGTATACAGGGGGGAGTGTATGGGGGTGTCCCCAAACTTTTGACATTGTCTTTGTGTTTAATTTACAGTGGACATTTACTTTACACACCTAACCTAAGCATTGTCAGTACAATCCCATCTATTCAGTTTTCAATTCTCTTTATTTTTGCATATCGTTCTTCAGTGAGTGTTAGAGCTGAGCGTTGTGACAAGTTCTTAGGTTAAAAGTAAATACAAACTTTTCCAAATTACTTAGTACATAAGTAAGTTTAAACAAATGGACCAGATTCTCAAAAGAGTACTTTCACTATTTAGTGGAAACCATACAATGAAGAATTGAGGCTGCTTTGAGAACGAGGTCCTACACAGTATTAGTGTTCCTAATAATTTCTCATTAAGCCTATATATGTAGGTAAACACACTGAAATGAACTACAAAGCAGACGTGATTGGCATGACATTATTTGCTACTATGCTGCCCAAGCATGGAGAGTTTGTAGTCTTTCTGCAGGCAGTGACTCAAAACTGGAGGCATGAGGTAGCAATGCCATCCACTCTCATGTCCCTTAACATTCTGAACATGTTCAAAAAATTCTAATAACTGTATTAATTTCTATATTAATATGGCACACTGGGTGTAGCACAACAAATAATGTTTTCTAGTGCTCTTTACAAAGGATTGTTAAGATTTTCAAGATTATTACCCAGACTGCCAAGCATAAAAACCATCAGTCAATACAGAACACTCAAAACACAAACTGATTTATTTGAAGATGTCAAACCCTGAAGGATAAATTTTCAATTTCTCTTGACTTATATACTGTAAATATTTTATTTTGTATATTTTCTATTTCTTTCTTCCAAGAAAACAATTTGCAGCATATAATTTAGATAAACTGCATTTATAATGGATACATTTGGCAATACATTGTTCCATGGCATTGATCCCAAAAACATAAGCTGAAAAAATCTATAGCATTTGACAGCAATCTGGTTGTTTATTTATTCTATCAATTTAGAGCTATTTAAGTACTCTTTAAACTCTTTACCTTTATCTGTCTGTTTTATGGGAACAGATGCCAAGATCACATCTGCAGAATGAACTGTGGATTTTCTTCACAAAAAATCCTGCCTTTTCATTATTTTCTCAGTCCATTAAGTGATGCTAACTGTTTTATTCAACACAGGTACTAATTGATGCACTCAATGCAGTTGGCTCATATCTTGCAGATGAAGTTCATGGGCATTATATTTACAATTTCATTACTCTACTTCAGAAAAAAAACCTGAGAGAAATCTGGGACTAGATTCAAAGAGATGACATATTTTATTTTATTAATAAAAATAAAAAAAGACAATGTGAGTGTATCTGTAGGTGTTCATCACTATGTGTGAACCTTAATAAATGAAATACTATACTTGGAGAACACAAGACAAAAAGACAACAAATAAACCAAATGATTGATTTTCACATAATTTTCCATTTCATCAAAAATATTAAAAAATGTCATTGATATTGACATCTAAAATTCATATAGTACCCATATTGTGGCCAAGTGAACATACCGTAGTGATCAATTTTTTTCTTCACACAACTGAGTTGAGGATCATCATGAATTTTCTTGTGTTTGTGGACAAGTGTTCTAAAAAGAAACATCTATCACATTGTAACTTTGTACATAGTTTGTCTTAAGTATTAATTTATGTATTTTCTACAATTATTATTTCAATTGTAGGGATCCAGGGCACAAGAGCTCATTCCAGGAATATCAGTTCAGAGATGTTTATCAATAGATACATAAAAAATCTGACATAACCTGGGCAAATTCTATGTAAACATGAAAGGACCTTGTGCTCTTGAGATTTAAGGCATCAATGTTAACAAAAGCACTACCAAGCTGCTGTTTTTCATTCAGCTTTAATTTATATGCAATACTCGCTTACCTGTAATTTAACTTGGGATTAATGAAAACGGCAACAGTATACTTTTAAAAATATTATCATTTTACTGTTAAGCTACAGAATAAAAATGAGCAAAAGACTCTGAAGAAGCTTTTCATTCTTATGTTTTGTATCTGTACTAATGTGCACAGTTTAACGCTTCACATCCTACAAACATTATTGTTGATGCATTAGGGTTAAAAGTCAAGATATAGGTAAAGAATTTAGGGGTAACTATTGACTCTGACCTGAATTTTAAATCACATATAAATCAGATTACTGGGACAGCATTTTTCCACTTAAGAAATATAGCAAAAGTTCGACCTTTTATATCATTGAAAGATGCTGAGAAATTAATCCATGCTTTTGTTTTCAGTCGACTAGATTACTGTAACGCTTTCCTCTCAGGACTACCCAAAAAAGACATAAATCGATTGCAACTAGTGCAGAATGCAGCTGCTAGAATCTTAACTCAGAAACGAAAATCCGAGCACATCACCCCAGTTTTGATGTCACTACATTGGTTTCCTGTGTCATTTAGAATTTACTTTAAAATCTTGCTTATAGTTTACTAAACCTTAAATAGTCTCACTCCATCTTATATTTCGGAATGTCTTACACCTTATACTCCAAATCGTAACCTTAGATCTTCAAATGAGTGTCTGCTTAGAATTCCAAGAGCTAAACTTAAAAGAAGAGGTGAGATGGCTTTTTGCTGTTATGCACCAAAAATGTGGAATAGCCTTCCAATAGGAATTCCCCAGGCTAATACAGTGGAGCATTTTAAAACACTGCTGAAAACACATTACTTTAATATGGCTTTCTCATAGCTTCATCTTAGTTTAATCCCGATGCTCTGTATATTCAATTAATTATCATTATTATTATTCATGGTATTCATATTCAAAATCCTTACTAACCCCTACTTTCTCTTCTGTTCTTTTTCCAGTTTTCTGGGGTGGCGACCTGCACCACCACCACCTGATCAAAGCACTATGATGTCCCTACATTGATTGATTAAAGTCCAGAAGTCCACGTGACCATCATCATCAAGTTCTTCAATGAGAACTAATTGAGGTCATTTATGTAAGGTAGAATGCCTAGAGGGGGCTGGGTGGTCTCGTGGCCTGGAACCCCTGCAGATTTTATTTTTTCTCCAGCCGTCTGGAGTTTTTTTTTGTTTTTTCTGTCCTCCCTGGCCATCGGACCTTACTTTTATTGTATGTTAATTAGTGTTCCCTTATTTTAATTCTTATTTATTTTGTCATTTTTCTCTTTCTTCCTCATGTAAAGCACTTTGAGCTACATTACTTGTATGAAAATCCATCCATCCATCCATCCATCCATTATCCAAACCGCTATATCCTAACTACAGGGTCACGGGGGTCTGCTGGAGCCAATCCCAGCCAACACAGGGCGCAAGGCAGGAAACAGACCCCGGGCAGGGCGCCAGCCCACCGCAGACTTGTATGAAAATGTGCTATATAAATAAATGTTGCTGTTGTTTGCCTAATCAAGTTTTGAGCCTCATTCTAATGTTTTAGTGCAGTGGCACCTCCTTCAGGAGTTTTGGACATATTCATCCACATCCCGTGAAACTCCTGCTGTCTAATTTTACTTTACTTTTAGTTTTGCTGATGTGTCTTATCCACAGTATTAGCCCATTAACTATCATTTGGTTGTCCCCCCTCCATTCTTGTATCACTCTCCTCTAAACCCAGTAGAAGTACAAATATGTTCTTGGCATGAGGCCTTTTTGCCCTAACAAATGACATGGACTCAACACCTTGACAAAACACAAATTAGGCATCATCTTTATAAAAATAAAGTGATTTATTAAAATATCCTTATGGGCTTATGATAAAAGTGTTTTTCTGACATTTGCTTATGGATCATTGCAAAGTTTAAGGGCTCTCTCTATTGCCTACATTAGTGGATTTTTTTCTTGTAAAGTAATCATTATGTGCTTACAGAATGCACTGAGCTGAATTAGAATAAATGCATTCAGCAAGGTAAAATACAATAAAGTCCTTCCCAGTGTTACAGGTTAGAGGTTGAATTTCTAAGCCATTTCTAAATATGAAATAATTAGAGGACTGGAATAATGGACTTGTAACTCCTAGCTCTTGATATGATCCTTTATTGCTGCGGTTTGATTTAATTTAAGTATAGAAAGAAAGCAATTTGTCGTCACAATGAATTCTGCTTGGTAGAAGTGAGTAAATCAATTTATATGCTGAAATATAAACCTATTTTGTGATGTTCATAAGAGGGATAATTTTACTCACTGATAGCGAATTAAAGGAACAAATATTACCTAGATTTTGAGGTCACTTACCAATACAGCAGTTTAGATTTTTTTTTCAACATTTCAAAAACTAATAAAACATTTGTTTCTTAGAATTTAACAAGTGAATGTTTCATTTATCATTTTGCCTACCTGAAACAGAGCAAAATATGGAGCTGGTGATGGCCTTGTAGCAACAACCCTGAATTTAATTAAGCAGATTTGATAATGTTATATATAACAAAAGGTGTACAATGTTTTAAAGGAAAAAATATATGTTTCATAGTTGTTAAAGTATTACTGTATATTGGTGTGTTGATGGGCTGTTAACAATGATTTACACGGGCAGGTTGTGTTTCATTAATGAATAAAAAGAAATAAATAAATAAGCTTTGATAAATTAAAGGCTAATTACCAAAACCAGAATCAGTGATTCAGAGAGGAATATGCAGATAGGCACAGAGGTACCTTTAGCTGAAAAAATGTGCAGTATTATGGAATGAGGAATTGTTTTTGAACTGTTTACATTCTAAAGTGGAGTTCCTTAAAGTTTAGAGCTTGGGTCACACATTATTTTTAATTTATCTGAATTGCTGATAAAAATATAGTTACTACATAAAGTACCCATAAACCTGGAAAATTAAGTCAATTTTCAGAGTCCAAGAGACAGCCAAACCAGGAAAAATCTGATTTGTGTGAATAAGAGACAAACACAATGCAATGTATATTTTGGAACTAAATTCATTTAAAGTGTTACACACAGAAACTGAAGAAAACAAGATAATATTTAACAATGGGAGTTCTAATAATTAAGCATATTGAGAAATGCTTCAAAGTGCTTATGGACACATCTTCCTCAAATAGACAGCATACACAAGTGAATAAAAAGGTTTCTAAGATGTTGGATCATATATCATGTTTTGTGGAGTACAAGTCGAGGCAAGGTAAGCTTATGATTTATACTGTTCTTGTAAATCCACATCTGGCATACTGCGTGTTGTTTTGGTCTCCAGTATTGGAAGAAGGACAAAGCATTACTAGTCTGAAGGAGAGTTTCTTGACTAACTGTAGGGTTTGAATGCTAAGAAAAAGTTCACAGGCTACGTTTGCTTAGATAAAAACATGTAGGATGTGACGCGACAGAAATGTTTAAAGAAACAGGATAAGGTGGATGCCAGCTGTTTCTCATGAGGAAGATGTTGTTTAAGATGTTCACTTCTTGCAGCCTTCTTCCACTTATTTGTTTTTATATTTTTTTATGATTACATCTAGTTTTTCACGACAAAAATGTATGGTGTGACCTGTTCATATTCGTATGTGCGTTTTCAGCTAAATGCAGAATTTGTAATACTACTGTGTATACATTAAAAAAACATAAAATCAATACTGATGTTAGAAGGAATTTTACCACTATTTTATGTTCTGCCAGATAGTTCTGATTTCTTACCTTTAATATCAGCCACTTTTCCAACTGAGATTTTATATACTTTCTTTTTTATGTATTGATTATTTATAGTATTCAGAGCAGACAGCACAATTCTTTACCTCTTTAAATATTTTTTCAGAAATTACCTTTAGATATTTACAATAAAAGTTCCAAGTTGTATTTGGCTATGTGTTTATCGCATGTTATCCAAGGCAATAAAAATACAAAGACAACATTATATTAGACCCTGTTACTGGTCATGTCATACCAGGGTGAAGACAAAGAATTGTGTGTTTCTAGATCATACTATGGAGTGGAAAAAATAATATATTGCATTGTCTTACAACATCTGTTACACACTCCCACCTTACTTTATTTCACTACTGAATAGAGTTCATCAAATTGCCTCAGTTATTTCAATGTCTTCATCAGGGCATATGAGTAAACTTTAAACATTTTATAAAGCACTGATGAACTTTGGGATACCACAGAAATGAAATTCTCCACTTGTTTGACTAACATTTAGCACCATGTTCTCTGGTTAATGTATAGAATGCATCTGTACCTGAACAGTCACCAATTTGGTTCTGATGTTTGGTGACATATTCTTTTGGCTTTTTTTTTTTTCAGAAACTTACACGATAAAAGAAGGATCACCTAGTGGGGTAAGTTTGACTTGACTTACTTTAAGGTTATATGACTAATTAATTTTCTGAATAACAAGCTATTCCTAGATTTATTCTGCTGATGTTTACCAAACGCGTGTTAAAACTTACCTGTAATAATGATTATAAATGCAAAAAGACAATCAAACATCATGATTTAAGATACCACACACTATCATAACCGCTTGAGTAGAGAGAATGAGCTGAGAAGAAGGTTAAGAATTGCAGGGCAAGCGAAATGTCTTCCTGAAAAGATGTGTTTTAAGTTGCCTTTTAAAAAAAGCTAATTGAGTCAGCAGATCTAATTAGTATAGTAAGGCCATTCCAAAGTCAGGGTGCAATAGAGCTGAAAGCTCTTTACCCCATATGTTAGTTGGGGGGGCGGAACAACTTTGCAAGCATCAGTGGACCAGAGTGAATGAACAGAATTGTAACGCTACAAGAGATTACTAATGTGGTCTGGTGCAAAGCCATTTAAAGCTTTAAACATTAACAAAAGAAACATTAACAAAAGTGTTTTGTATTCAGTCCTGTAATGTACATGGAGCCACCAAAGACTTAACAGAACAGGTGTTTTGAACTCACTGTAGTGTACCTGATTGAGGACTCTTGCAGCAGAGTTTTAAATCAACTGGAGCTGAGATAATAAGTTACAGAAGTCAGTGCAGGATGTGACAAGAGCAAAAGCAAGCTACTCAGTGTCCAAAAAGAATAGGAACTATTACAGGCACTTTGTAAAAGGAGTGTGTCACAGAGAGATCAGAAATAGGAAAAGACCAAGAGATGAAATGAAGTTTAGAGGAATATTAAAATGCTTGTCAATTGAGCAGACAGGGGTCATGATATTGAGATAAACAGACTTTTCTGTTTATCAAAGCCAGAAACACAAACCCAGTCAAAGAAAAATTTTAAGAAAGGTACACTAAATCATTGTGCCTTGTTTGGTATATGGCCGGCTTGTCATCCCGGCCAATACCCCCAGGTCGCCACATGGAGCCCTCCCTGCAGTATGGAGGTGCCCCGAAGACCGGCAGGGAATCATGGACTATGTAGTTTTCATATATGACCCTGCTGGATACCACAGGGACCGCAAGAGGGAGCTGCAGGGAGGACTGAAGAATCATTTGTGCCCTATAACCCGGAAGTGCGTCATAGGAAGAGCGACAACAGAAGTGACGTGCTTCCGGGGTGAAGAAAAGGACTTGTACCTGACCCGGAAGTGATAAAGAATCACATGGACTGGGGATTGGGAACACTTCCGGGTCAGGGAGAATAAAAGGACTGTGGGAGCTCCCAGACAGCGAGCTGAACTGGGTGGAAGGGTGGCAACGCGTCTGGGAGTGTGGAGGATTGTATTATTAGTGATTGGGTAGTCCTCACAGGTGGCGCAGTGGTAATGCTGCTGCTTTGCAGTAAGGAGACTGTGGAAGATTGTGGGTTCGCTTCCTGGTTCCTCCCTGTGTGGATAGTGCTTTGAGTACTGAGAAAAGCGCTATATAAATGTAATGAATTATTATTATTTAATGAGTATAGTGGAGAGGAGGGTTCTTTGTGCACTGTGGCATTTAAATAAAGTCGATTATTGGATTTTTACCTGGTGTCTGGAGTCGTGGACAAGGGTTCAAGGGAGCGGTAGCGCCCCCTATCTGTCACACTAGTTTCATTAAGAATACAAAAGCTTGCATACCAGAAGATGCATGACACCATCTCAAATAGGTTGTAAAAGAGTGACAAAGGCAGAAAAAGTTTTGGGGGGAGGGATCCATCCCATATATTGTATAGAAAACAACAAAACGTTAACAGCAATTCCGCAGAGTGGTCACTATAGGCTGAGTCTCCAACAGCAGAAAAGACTGAAAACAAAGGTTATGGCGGCGGTTAAATAGCCCCAAAAGAAGGAAGAGGCGGGATAATTAGGTAATTTTTGGAAATGAGGGCATGGTGAGGAACAGGAAGAGGAAGATTAGGTCTCTCTATTCTCTTCAGAGGATTTCAAAAAGGAGGAAGAAGAAGTGTTAGTCCACTCATTTAGCCCCTGTCCCGATGATTTAACCTTAGTTAGATCCCCGAGCTGCCTCCAAAACGCACGTGTGTGACAAGGTGTATCATGACATAATGCATGGTATGGCTCAAGTGTCTTGTGAAAAGCAGCAAATGTAGAAACTGTCAATAATGTGGTCACAATCATGCAAATTGCAAAATGTTGGTGACCACACAAAACCAAATGGTAACACCAAAATAATGATAACAAGTACCAACAACATGAGAATTAACAATAAGCAGTCCATAAATGAAACAAACAGGATATTAAGAGATACAAAACCCAGATTCATCACAGGAATGATCCAGCACAGGATATGTTGCAGAGGTAGAAATACTGTAACACATATTCTAAATGGACTCATGTAAGTTGAATAAGAAATTGATCCAGTCATCCCCTTTGAATAGTCTGCTTACAAAAAAACAGAGGCAATAGCTTCTATTTTTGTCATGGGGTATGCTGGATTTGCTGATCGTAGTTACTGATCTTGTTGCTGCACCATGTGAAGGGGGTCAGTAAGAATTTACCTAAATAAAATAAGACACAGACACTTGTATTTCTTTAATTGCCCAAAGCAAGGATTGCTGCAAGGTTCATGTGGGCATCCCTCTGATTTCTAGACATGCCTCTTTATAACAGCAGTTCACACCTTTGTTAAAGTGTATCTATAAATGCTGATTCTCGAAACAAACAAGCAGTTATCAGAATATACTGTATATCCAGCCTTTGAGAAAACCATTTCAGACTTTACCTGTCAAACCCAAAGAACCTGCCGTAAGTCTTACAGTTTTTTCTATTTAAGCTAAAATTAATTAAGTATAAAGATGCCACATACAATACTGAAGTAAGTTTTTCCATTAGCATGAATCTCTTATTACTATGTTGAGCATTGCCAACTTAATAATTACACAGGAAATGCCAAGTGTGCTTTTCTCAAAAGGAGATTAAATGAACAAACATATTCCTATGAGTGACTATGTGACCACAAATAGCATGGCAAATCAAGCTTGTGAGCCACTGTGCTTGCACACAGGCCCATGAGGATTCCAGAATTTCCTAAACAGCCCCAGAGCTTCCCAAACAGCCCCCACACATGTCAAATTACACAACTAAAAATCATAGCTAATCACACTTACCAATCAAGCGTCAATGTTCAAGCAAAGTCATGCTCGCTCATTTTTCTGACAACCAATAAGGCGCTGCCTGATGGAGCTGGCACGGTATAAACAGTGAACAGCCACAGTGTGTTAATTGACTGTCTCTGCCCTTTTTTCTTTTTTCCATTCTTTTTTAGTACATAAAACATGAGACGTCAGACAGATAAGCTTCTCTCTTCTATTTGTGAAGTTGGAAACACGCAGGTTCCTTATTCGTCATTGCTGCAGTCTATTCATTGTACTTCCAGGTGAAAATTCATTGATTGTCTGCTCTCACGCACCCACAGCCCACCCAACCGACTAAAGAGAAAATCAAACCTGTTTGATTTTTTTGAGGGCTAAACCGCTTTTGCAGTCAGAAAATGAATATCAATGATTCATTTAAAACAGTACAATTATTCAACAGCAGCCAAACCACTAAGACAGAAAAGTCAAGACAACCATAAATTGTAAACTAGAATGCCAGAACCTGAACCACACTTGTTCACAGATCAAATCCAATCTTTGTCAAAGCACCTTTGACAAAGAGCTACTGGTACTACAGTACATTAGTATTTAGAATCATAGTGCCCATTGTGAGGCAGTCCTTAGCAACCAAGCAAGGCCTCTTAGCAACCAATTATCTCCAGAAATTCAACCATGGCAGAGTGATGCACTTAAAAATGAAACAGAAAAAATGTTTCTTAGGCAAGAAAATAATATTAAAACACACACATCATAATAAAGCCTAAACATTCAGCTTTCAAAATATTAAAGTCTCAAAATCTAACAGTTTCAAACAGGTATTCCAATTCTTAACACCTTGTAGAATAAGAAGGATCCATTTTATCACCTCCTAGAGTGAAAGAAAAGTGCTTCCTGTAGGGGCATACTGAGGAACAGACCACTCACTCATACCAAGCTAATTTAAAGTTGCCACACTCAGCCATACAAAGTGCAGAATAAAATATATGGAAGATAGATTATACTCTTCGTAATCCAGTTCAAGAAGGAAATACTGAGCTTTATTAAGCATGCACAGATTTAAATATGACCATATGATTTATACATGTCCATATTGTTTTACAGCTAATCAGGCAGAGCTGAAAACAGACAAACTAATTTGATGTTTAGCTCAATATAACAGGCTCAAAGCTGGAAGGTTTACACAATGCTGTAGGGACTTGCATTGCCAAGGTGTTCAGTTTATACAAGCTTGCAGTCATTATGGCCACTCTGCAGTTTCATAAAGAAAGAATGGTGAGCTCCAAATATTTCATTTTCCAAACCTTTTTTAAGTGTTAAGTTTCAACATTTTTCTCTCTGCAGCTATAAATTAAGGGATTATGATAGGTATGAACTTGGAATATACATATGGCTATATAACATACATTCACCTTCCTCCATTTTATCCAGGATACTTAGTAACACGGAGATCCCTAGGGCTTGACTATTTCTTGTAAGAATAATGGCTTAAAAAGCAGAACTAATCAGTGTGAGTTACATTGATGTGTATAGCAATACATGTAAGTAATATGTTAATGTGGAAGAGTTAGAAACATTAAAAAAATCAGTAAATGTAGTCTTAGCCAGAATACCGTAGTAAAGTCAAATAGTAAGGCAAAATATTTTCCCTAGAATTCTATCAAGTTCAATTCAGACTACTCTGATATTACTTTTGTACTAAAATCCCAAACAGATCAGAACCAGTCTAGCTTGTATTTCTTTGCATCTTCCTTTTTTCTAGGGGTATGATTTTGCAACCATGTTTGCAACCATTCACTGCCTTTTTCCTTTCAGTTAAACGTATGTTGTATATGTTCTTCCCACATTTATGATTTTGATCTCCAACAAGCTTCTCCTCATCTTTACTAAATAAATAAATAAAATGAATTTACAGAAGCACTTTTTTTTTTTAATTTTGGATGTCATCTTCACATTCTGCAGTTGCTTTCACTGCCAATAAACTCCTTAAACCAAATGCCCTGCCATGCCTGTGCACTTCCGAACAATCATCTCTGTCAAGATGGCTCATAAATATTATATGAATGGGCTAAACTTTGCTTAATCTTATTTATTAATGATGACCACTTTTAAAAAGGTACTTTTGACATCAGTATGAGACTGTTTGCTGACATTGCACAGAGTAACATTATAAATTTGCTACATCCAATAAAACTATTATTCATTATTTAACAATTCAATTCAATCGGTGTCAGGCAAAAAATGCTTTGATCTTAATTGTCCTCTAAAATGAATCCGGGATGAAGTACGCTGTAACTGTTACATGGCTACATTTGGAACATCAACGCAAATGAGATGTTGACACTTTGCTTTGTAGTCTATAAATATTAAAATTATTATCGGTTTCAATCAGCACAGCATATAACTGTTCTGCTGAGTTCATATAAAATAATTTTGATAACATCACCAAAACTCTTCAGTTTCTTTTTCTGCAGGCAGCCTTGTCCTCCAAGCAGGTTATTGAAAGTAAAGACAAAACAAGAAGTGCAAGCACAAATTGTGACAGATGAAGTGAATTTTGATGAGCAGCAATATCCTCATGATAAAAGAAGGCAGCATTTACTAATAAAACATGTATGTAAGAGCCAATCCTAGTAGGTTAATATTAATGTTAAAATTCACATAAATGTTTTCTAAATGGGGTCCCAATATCTGCTGCACTATCTTTCCACCCTCTTTATACATTTTCCTGTTTATTATCTCCAAAAATGAAGCCAGTATCATCAGGTCATCTTCTAGACCTGAACCCTTATTTTCAATTGGGCAGTGTGTCCTCCTTTTTTTTACCCCTCACTCAACCACCCCGCCGTAAGCCCCCATCTTCTGGAAACCTATCCTTAACAATATCTCTGCATCCTCTAAAAACCCCAATTATCAGCATACGCTATAAATTTGTATGTCGCCTGTACCTCACCCCTTATAAACTTTATAGTATGCATTTGGCTGCTGATCCCATCTGTCACTTGTGTCCTTTCAATGTCTCTGGAAGTATTCTCCATACAGTATGTTTTGGTACTGTCCTCCAGCTTTTTTTTGGATGAATGTTTAAAGTTGCTTATCCAAAATTTTCTTTTTACCTCATATATTTCTTTTCATGGATCTTTCTTCTCTTACTTTGACTTCTATCCAGTAGAGGTTATTTTGCCCGGGTACATTCTCTACTAAACTAATCTTAGCCACTCCAAGGAAATTTTCTGACTCAGTTTCTGTAAACTTTTGGAAATCCGCTCCTTTTAATCTAACCTTACTTGAACTTTCTATGGCGTGGGTCAATTGATCCTCTGGCACCAATATAAAGAAGTGACTAAGATGCTGGCTGGAGGTCACACTACTAATCTGAATCCTTAATTTTCCCCTTTTCTTATTCCTCATTCCTCTGGAGCTTACTGTGTTCGTCTGGCCCCTGTACTGGTCTGTACGGGAATCAGTAAATTTTAATCCTATATGGACCCTTTTCACAGGTCCGTCTGGGGGAATGGGTGTTAGGTTGGATGCCTTGGAGTGGGAGTGGTGTTGCTTTATATAGTTACATATTATTTTCTTAATTGTTCTTCTGCTCATTCAACTTAAAACAAAAAAATGTATCACAAAAAACATTTCCTTAGCCAGAATAGATTTCAGTTTTAAATTATTAAATAGTAAATGTGTTATACTCTATAAGCTACAAAATTAATGGAGCATTTTTAACATTCTGCTTTATTTCTGATGTAATAACAGAATTATATAAAAAAGATAGAAACATAGACTATTGCACAGATTAGAATGTTTGCTTGCAAATGGAAAGGAAAAGAGCCGTACCGTTTTCTGTTAACATTTATACTAACGTACACACTAGCGTTCATACTAATCTATAAGCTGACGTATGTCATGTAGATATTGAAACCCGTACAGTGAATGAAAGAAATGTAACTAAGAGATGTAAGCCTTAAACAGAAACACCATCAGCACAAACTTACTTTTTGTCTATATTATCAACTAGCAAAATACCCGCGCTTCGCAGCGGAGAAGTAGTGTGTTAAAGAAGTTATGAAAAAGAAAAGGAAACATTTTAAAAATAACGTAACATGATTGTCAATGTATTTGTTTTTTCATATTACAAGTGTTGCTGTCATATATATATATATATATATATATATATATATAT
>JANRMT010062842.1:25514143-25536457 GCA_026402145.1 Polypterus bichir lapradei
TATATATATATATATATATATATATATATATATATATATATATTTACGCACACACACACATATAAACATATACATACATATATATACATATCTACATATACATATATATACATACATATATACATATATATATACACATCTACATATATATACATATATATACACAGACACATATACTGTATATACATATATATATATCTATATATATCTATATATATATATACACATATATACATATACACACACACATACATACATATATACATATACATCCACATATATATACATATATATGCATACATATGTATATATATATGTGTGTGTGTGTGTATATATATATATATATATATATATATATCTTGTCACGCTTGGGTCACAGATTTGCACAGAGACACAGGAGGTCGTAGAAACAAGAAGGATTTTTATTCAAACACTGCAAACACATGAGCTTAAACGTGCTCCATGACAAGTCAGGGATGACAGTTCCGCTAGGAGCAGAAAGAGAGAGATAAAAGCAAACAATCAATTCCCAAAACCGACAGGCACTGCGCAAGGCTTTTAAGTTAGTGGAGTATCGCGTGAGGCTTGTATTACGCGTTATAGCGCAAGTGAGAAGGTAAGGAGCAGTGTGAGGGTAGTCTGTGTTTCAGGGGTATTCCCAGGGGCGTCTTTGTCTTCTTGGGGTGCGATCACCCCTCCAGCTTACAATATATATATATACTCAGCAAAAAAAGAAACGCCCCTTTTTCAGGACTGTGTATTTCAACAATAATGTTTTAAAAATCCAAATAACTTTACAGATCTTCATTGTAAATTGTTTAAACAATGTTTTCCATGCAACTTCAATTAACCATAATCAATTAATTAACATGCACCTGTGGAATGGTCGTTAAGACCTTAACAGCTTACAGAAAGTAGGCATTTAAGGTCACAGTTCTAAAAACGCAGGACACTAAAGAGACTTGTCTACCAACTGTGAAAAACACCCAAAGAAAGATGCCCAGGGTCCCTGCTCATCTGCGTGAACGTGCATTAGGCATGCTGCAGGGAGGCATGAGGACTGCTGATGTGGCTAGGGCAATAAATTGCCATGTCCACACTGTGAGACGCCTAAGACAGTGCTACAGGGAGACAGGAAGGACAGCTGATCATCCTCGCAGTGGAAGACCACGTGTAACAACACCTGCACAGGATCGGTACATCCGAATATCACACCTGCGTGACAGGTACAGGATGGCCACAACAACTGCCCGAGTCACACCAGGAACACACAATCCCTCCATCAGTGCTCAGACTGTCCGCAATAGGCTGAGAAAGGCTGGACTGAGGGCTTGCAGGCCTGTTGTAAGGCAGGTCCTTACCAGACATCACCAGCAACAACGCCGCCTATGGGCACAAACCCACCTTCGCTGGACCAGACAGGAGTGGCAAAAAGTGCGTGAGTTTCTGCATGACAGCAATGTCAGTGTTCTGCCATGGCCAGCGAAGAGCCCAGATCTCAATCCCATTGAGCACGTCTGGGACCTGTTGGATCACAGGGTGAGGGCTAGGGCCATTCCCCCCAGAAATGTCCAGGAACTTGCAGGTGCCTTGGTGGAAGAGTGGGGTAACATCTCACAGCAAGAACTGACAAATCTGGTCCAGTCCATGAGGAGGAGATGCACTGCAGTACTTCAAGCAGCTGGTGGCCACACCAGATACTGACTGGTACTTTTGATTTTGAGCCTCCCTTCATTCAGGGACACATTGTGAAACATTTTTAGTTTATGTCTTATGGTGTTGACTCTTTTAATGTTCATACAAATATTTACACATTAAGTCTACTGAAAGTAAAAACAGTTGAAAGTCAGGGGACGTTTCTTTTTTTGCTGAGTATATATATATATATACACACACACACACACATATATATATGCATATACATATCTACATATATATACATATATATATATATATACACATATCTACATATATATATATTAGGGGTGGGGCTCGATTAAAAAAATTAATCTAATTAATTAGAAGCTTTGTAATTAATTAATCTTGATTAGTCGTATGTAATCGCACAAGAAAATTTGCCCCAAAGCACAAATGTTTTTTTTAATTTAAAAGGGTTTTAGTGGGCGACAGAATCAAATAATAGACATGGACATGAATATTGTAAACTCAAGCTCTTTTAATTTCTGAAAAAAAAAAATGCATTTAAACTGCATATCATCCCTGGCTAAAATTGGGCAGACTTAAAAATAAAGTGGTATTTTAAGTACTTTAAGTACATTTTCAGAATGGTATTGTCTTTAAATAATAATAATAAAAATTTCAACATAAAGTGCAGTTTTTCTTCTTAAAAAAATAAGGCAGAAACATAAAACGTAATTTGACCAGCTTCACTGTGGTATAGTGGGTCCACAGCTCACTGGGCAAAGGCCATTTTAAATAAATAATCACCGCACCCGAGGCGGCTTCGTGAGGGGGGCATTGTTGTAGTAAGCCGCGGGGCAGTCGGCGGTGTGGGCGTTTCTCACCGAGTGCACAGGTGAGGAACTGCCCACATCCGTGATTGCTCCCGTGGCTAATGCTGCAGCTGTCATGGCCCCTCGTCATTTAAAAGAAGCGCGAGTCGGTTTTGGAAAGAGATGAGAGGAAAGGAAAAGACGGAGGTTGTAGGGAGCGAGTGAGGAAGCAGGCGAGCAAATCGGTGCAGCAGGAAGCGAGCGAGCGAACGCTTGCAGGCAGCTGAAGGCAGCCTGGGTGTTTGGCCAACATCCGGGAGAAGTGGTTGTGGTCACCCCGTAGAAGTTTGTTCAGAAGGGCGGGAGTGACCAGAAAGGTGTAGGACTCTCCGAGGAAGTTAGCGGGAGTCGGGACGCGGTGTCCCTAACGTGAGACCCTTGGCCGTTAAGGGATTCCCAAGTTGCTGTCCGGAGGAGCCGACCGGAGCCAAGGATCGGTGAGGCAACTGACAGCAGTAACAGGAGTAGGAAGAAGGTCAGCTGCAGAGTGCGCGTCTCCCTTGTTGCGGGGCCCTGATGGGTGAAGCAGGAGAGACGCTAGTTGTAAACAAAGGCACCGGGGTTGTTGTTGTTTTCAAATACTGCTTCCTGAACGTTTTAACCTCGTTGGTTTTAAAGGATTGATTTTTCTAATGGTTTTACCTCCACGTTTTCTTTTAATGGATTATTTATTGAAGAACTTGGAGCACTGCACTTTATGGACACTTTGTTTTTGATTGTTTTAATAAAAGCACTGTTGCACTTTATACCATCCCCTTGCTCAGATGTTATTGCCTCCACTGACTAGCTCACTCGGTAGCATTATCGACGGTGTTGGGTTCAAGGGTTCCCAAACAGCAGATGGGAGTGTGGAGCCAGAACCCACATCGTCACATTCACCTTTAAACTCTGAGTAACCTTAGCGAAAATTATTTTGTAAATTAGGCTAAAACAGTGTGATCATTGAACATTTTGTAATTAGATGTAATTAGAATTACTAACGGTCACGGAAGTCCAATGATCCCCAGTAAGAGCCACAAAGTCCGCTTTCTGTAATGCATCTAATTTTGCTTGCTTTTCAGTGTCATAAAGCTATTGAATTTTACTTGAAATAGTCTTTCGGCACGGCAGTTGGAAAGTTGGATCACCTGACGCTAACTGTAGCACATTTTCTAACCCCCTATCTTCCACCACTGTTAGTGGTCTACGGTCCAAAGGAATCCATTTTGCGAGAGAATTTGTAAGTTTCACCAATGTTGACTTACTAATTTTGGTCCTGAAGCCAGTCATTTCATCAGATTTGGGCTGCTAACACCTTTTGTTGGTACTCAAACTCGTACTGCTAGTGCTAACAGCATACACAGTTTCTGTGCTCGCTGTAACATGTTTTGCATTTAGATGGTACCATAAGGTTGAAGCACTTTGGTGGTATGCAAACTCCTTTTTGCACAATTTGCACAAAACCACGCTTTTATCAAGGCTTCCGTCGGGTAGTCTTTTGAAATGAAATGTGCCTCCGATCAGTCCTAGCAACGCACTTTCTTCCGACTCTTACATTTTTGTAGCTCTGATGTGTGCATCAATGTAGTCGGTGTACCAGGAAATCATGCATTGACAAAAGTTCCCCTTTGCTTGGAATGCAAAGTGTGATTAAATGCGTTATTTTTTTTAACGCGTTATGGAGTACATGCATCGAAGCTTGTTAGCTGTGCTTGTGCTAAGAAAAGGAAACATTTTAAAAATAACGTAACATGATTGTCAATGTAATAGTTTTGTGACCGTTATGAGTGTTGCTGTCATCAAGGATTTGATTATCATTATTTCTTTCAATCAGGTTCGTATTTGGAGGATGTGTTGTGTTCAAGTTATATTCCGTGTTTGTCAACCGTTGTAAAGATAACAGGTTTCATTCATCGAAGTGATCACTACCCAAATTGGTACTCGTGAATGTAAGATGTTCAACAGACATTCCCGGTATTAAGTTGTGGATTTGCCTGCGAATATTTAGCGGTAGCGTGTGTATGAACTTAATTTAATCTTATCCAGTCCTGCAAAGTCAGTTGATGTGAGCCGCTTGGAGTACATGCATCGAAGCTTCTTAGCTGTGCTCGTGCTATCTTGTGCGATCTCGCGATGTCCACGGCTTTATTTAATGTTAGCTAAGACCGGCACTTAAAAGTTTCTTGCTACAGCAATTTTAACTCCGTTACAAAGTGATCCAAAGTCTCGTTTATACCTTGTGTCTTCTCATTAAACTTTTATCTTGCGAATACCGTTTTCGTCGTAGGCATGACAAACGGCAGCTGGAGAGTGTCTATAAACTTAATTTAAACTTACGATTCACACCGTGCTTTGTTTCCGCAGTAGCTGCACTTATGAATATGCTTGTATGCATCATTCACTTCATAATCTTTTGCTGCCTTCTCAATTGTGAAATGCACGTTTTGTTCAGCGCTCTTTGGAGCTCTTCCTTGTTCTCTACGTACTTACATAGGAGGCGTGATGATGCGACACAGAACTCCGCCTCTCACGGCCATCGACCTGCAGTCTATTACAGTATATGGAGAAAAATAGGTTCCAGTTATGACCATTACGCGTAGAATTTCGAAATGAAACCTGCCCAACTTTTGTAAGTAAGCTGTAAGGAATGAGCCTGCCAAATTTCAGCCTTCTACCTACATGGGAAGTTGGAGAATTAGTGATGAGTGAGTGAGTGAGTGAGTGAGTGAGTGAGTGAGTCAGTCAGTCAGTCAGTCAGTGAGGGCTTTGCCTTTTATTAGTATAGATATTTCTGTTCATTTTGTGTGAGTTGTTTTTTATTTGAATTTCACCAAAACTTTTAAATATTTGGACTTCCGAGTTGTGTTTTTTTTTTGGTGTACATGTCATATTCAATGCTTAAACCTTTACAGTAACTGCAGAATTTTGAAAACACCAGAAAAATGCAGCTACAATCTGTATCTACGTGAAGCTCAGCATTAATTATATTGTATTTTTAACAGAATAATTAGAAAGGATTACTAATAATAGAAATAAATCAAGAAAAATAATGAACATAGCATTAAATGGATCATTCAATACCATGGTTGAAGATTATGAAAAAGCTACTTTTCGTTGATACTGTTATATGGGTTTAACTGAAAATTAAATAATTTCATGTAATATCTTGTTACTGTATATATGAAACATTGCTTCCTACTTTATTCGTTTTTTCTTATCTTTAATTACTTTATAATTAATTTAAACAATTAGTTTTTTGATAATATATTATTTTAAATAAGTAGGGAACTGCTCCTTTCAGCTTTAAGCATTCTTGGACCCATAGACATTTATTAATATTATGTATTGTAATTATAAATGCTGCTATATCCATGATACTCTTGTTTATAAATAAAATATTTTAAACTTACGCACACCTGAATGAGTGCTTTGAATCTAACAAGAAAACACCTTTAAATATCCTTATTTGGCAGAATAAAATTCCATAAAAAGGCAAGAAATCAAGCATTGTTAATTCTGTTAAATTCATAAGTGAGCACCCAGCTGGGAGCAAAATGAGATGTAGGTTCTAATGGCAGAGATAGGCTACTGCAAATATAATATTTTGTAACCAGAGTACTGGGATTACTGTAAAATTAAAATGTACTGCTTGACAAACGGTGACAATGATGGATTAATAAAGCAGGTGACCAAGACAAGATTCAACTGACACCAGGCTGAAATACTCCTAGCATGTCTACAAAGTCTCTCTGAACAGTCCCTGTTCCAAGAAAAGCACAGAATGAACTTGTAACTTTACTTAAAATAACATAACTGTCCTTGGGTGGGTCCTACCTTTCTTGTTTTGACATAAAGAGGTATCACAGGTAACAAAGCGAGTACAGGGGTGCCTCAAGGATCAGTGCTGAGCCCTCTCATCTTATCCCCATACACCTCTTTACTAGGCCTTATCATCCACTCTAATGGTTTATGTTATCAGTGCTATTCAAATAAAACAGAGCTACACCTGTCGTTCCCTCCAGAGGACGACATACAGTAGTATGAGCTAGAATCTCTGAATGTCTAACTGATGTTGCAACCTGGATAAAAGTCATGGTTAATTATCAGTAACACCTGCCGAGTCGGTATACAACTTTGGGGTAGTGTTTGATGACCAGCTTTCTTCAAGGACCATATCATAATGGTCTCTCAGTCTAGCAAATTCACTCTGTATAATACCCAAAGATTAGACTTTATGTGACAAAATATGCAGCACAACTCCTGGTCCAGGCTCTGTTCTTATCGACAGCTGGATTACATGAAACTCTCTGCTGGCAGGAGCATTTGAATGTGTCACCAAGTTACTGCAGATGACTCAAAATGCAGCATCATGTCTGGTGTTCAACCAGCTAAGGCGGGCACATGTCAATCCTCAGTTCAGATCGGTACACTGGCATCCTGTAGCAGCATGTATTAAATACTAGTCCTTGATGCTTGCCTACAGAGTAGTCAGTGGGTCTACAACTATATATGTAGACACTTGTGAGGTCCCATGCTCCTCCTGAAATCTCAGGTCTGCCAATGAATGGCTCCAGGTAATGCCACATTTGGGCGGTATTAAATTTCAGTATAGACTCTTGAAATGTAGCTCCTGGATGGTGGAATCAGCTTCCCACCTCCATTTGAAAACCTGACTCCCTCATTGTATTTGTGAAGTGTTTGAAGACTCTCTTGTTTGGTGAATTTCTGTGTAAGTGATATTAGCTGTTAGGTTTTGAAAATCTGAGAATTGTAACTAGTTTGTATTTGGTTTTGAGCTCTTCACTTGTGGTAATTAACTTTGCAACCTTGTTCTGTAACACTTGTTCCGAAACAGCCCCCAACTCAATTATATTGACCTCTTTTGTAAGCCTCTTCCAAGCAAATAAATGTAAATATTAGCTATATTAGTTTACAAAAATGTACTTAGTCCTGTATTTCATCTGTGATCAGACCATTCAATAGTATCATTGGAAGTGATACAGACAGCGCCAATATTACCAATGTTAAAAATCTTCTCTTTGCATAAGACACTCTATCTCTGCTGTGCCCAATTATTGCTTTGTTTGGCTATTTTCTATATTACATTGGCCCAAGAAGTCACAATATTAATTATTGTTCTGTATTGCCACCAACAGCTATTAGCTTAAACTATAAATCTATATTAGTGGGGTTTGAAATTTTGTTCTTAAGTGTTCCTATTATTGAAGCACTTGTTACTGTATATGCCTTCCCAAAAACTTACTGTTATTCCTCTAAGTTAACAAATCTCCCTTAATGTTAAAACCTATACACTGTAATATTAAAAAAAATACTTAAATTGGACTGATTTTACTGGTCATGTCTTGGTGATGGTGTACAGACCTAAAAGAATTCTATGCACAAGCAGTAGACAAAAGGTCCCATGTAGGGTTTTTTGATACCTCTTATTTATATTGTTTTCTGTAATTTTCTTATAAAAAATACACTCAATCTCTAAACCCTATCTATTATAATAGACTACGGCTGTGAAATGTACAAAAACGCAAAATAAAAACAAATTCAAATAACTCTTACCAACAATTCCTGAAACATTTGCGCATCCAACTCAACCACAACCACACTAGCCTCAGTTAGAAGACTCCAGCCCACAAAGTCAACTCAGCAGCAGCAAGGAAGTATCCTCCATGGTGGTCCTGCCTATAGTTTAAAAAAAAAAAAAATCCTGAACCCCAGTGCCACTAAGCTAAGGGTTTTAGTGAAATGCATGAGTATTTCTGGGTTTGGACTCAAACTGTTGCGGAAAATAGTCAGCAAATAAAGAACAGTTTTCAGCTGTCATTATATATGATTTCAAGACATGAACATCCTTTATTTACCACAACAGGTGGAGTCCCCATATGCTTTTCTTAATGCAACATGGCAGACTGAGACTATCCATAATCTCTTTGAATTTTAATTTTAGGATAGAGTAACTGTTACATGTTTGATTATTTCTTGGCGTTTGTTATCGTCTTAGTTGCATCTGTATTGAAGGACTGCCTTAGTGGAAATATTTGAGTTATGCTCTTCTGAAGAAGTCTAACAGCAAGCTTCCTTACCTCAGCTAGTTGCATTACGTGAAATGACTATAAAGCATGTCAATCACACCAGTTAGCATACAGATAAATGGTATAGTCCAGAAACACCCCTCTTCCATGAAGAATTATGTAAAGTTCAAAAATATTTAATTATTAAGAGTCGTGAGTGAATACCTGGTTAAAAGAAATATGACTTCTTATATGTAAATTGTTATTAGAGAACAAAATATAAAGCTAAATGTTATAATATATGATCTCATTTTCTAATTTGAATGTGCTGGTACAAATGAAGTCAGGATGTCATAGTGTAAGGGCAGGAAATTTTTTTTTATTTTCCCTTACACTTACATAGATAAACAAATACCTTCACCCAAAAAGCTTTTAATTTAGGACATTTTGAAACATATGACTTAATGTAACTAGGACATCAGGGTATTGTTCACAATTAGGGCCCAGTTCCTGATATATCATTTAAATTTGAAAATGAAAATGTTTAGATATTTTACCAATATCAATAAGTATTCAATTGAGAAACAAAAACCTTAAAAAGTAATAGCCAAGCATGTATTCAAAGAAAAGTTTGCATGTGTTCATTTTAGTGCATGTGTGATTAAGACCATTTTCATGTCACTTTCAGGTTTTATAAATCATTTTTCACATACGATCAAATCCATAGAATTTAAGATTGAATCTTTTTATGCAATTGCATAAATGAGGTCACAACACAGCCATGAAAAGCATGTTTATTACAGTGTTCCTAAATTAAAATGCCAGTGCTATATATCATTAATCCCAAAAATGACTTTTGAACACTTATCATTCAGTACAAGTGCATTCATACTTATCATTCAGTACAAGTAAGTTGTTTGTTTGGCAGTTTAATATTACAAACATGTATCGTTATTTCCATTCCATGTTCAGGGATGAAAACACAGATGCAATATACTAGTAAACCTCTCTAATCCAGCTTTGGAGAGCTGCCAGTTCTCTTCTAAAGGTAAACATTTTAAGTGCACATCTTTAACTGTCTGAAAGTGAGGATGCAGTTTCTGTGTTATAGTCATATTAAAAAAGCCACACTTCTCGATTAGAATATTTTTCTTCTAGTCAGGTATTTAAAAGTCTCACAAATTTTGCAGCTTCCCCAAAATAATGTCCATCTGTTAGGCCTCAGTCCACTTCTGCTCCATAAGAAGTAAGAAGATGAACTTCTTATATTTATATCTGACCAGTATGCAACCCATCACCACTGTCTGGCACCACACATACAGTGAGAAATTCTGAAGAAATTGTAAATTAAGTACACTGTTCGCATCCAATGATATTATAGGACCTCTGTCCAAAATACTAGCATACAAGAGAAACTTTAGATGTAATGTAAAGGAATATTTGGACAAGATAGTAATAAAAAATACTTAAATTACTGTAAAGAGACTCTAAAATAATCAAATTCTACCAGATTTTATATATAAAAAACTGACATTTCAAAATGACAATCAATGAAAATATTCTAAACAGCACACATCAGTTGTATTGAAGACATTTAGTGTTCATGTAAATTCAGTTCTGTGAGTGAAGTATTAGGATTATTGAATTTCATTTTTCTGCACGCTGGTCTTTTAGACAGTTTTTTTTTGTACATTCACATTTCTTCTGAAATTCTTGCAGTAAAACCTTTCAAATTAAAGATTTATTGTTTTGGGCCATGGGATGTTTTTGTGTATTTTTTAAGCTTTACCTGTAGAAGACATTCTAAGCAAGAGGCTAATGTGTATATTGGTTTACCCAGTTTAGACCAACTTCTGCTCCTGCCTTGTTTGGCACTGTTATCACTGATAGCATCATTACAGTATCGTTTGTGATGGGAATGGGGGTAGGTGTATATTTGTTTACAGGTCTCCTGTCCATTGTGTCTTTTCTGCAAGATGCCACTTCATACTGATATTCCTAAACATAATATGACCTATGGACAGCTCATAATTCACTAACCCATGACTACTTAATTCATCGGATTTTGTTTCTAATTCAGTTAGCAATTTTGTTCCTAAATTCAATTACCAATCATTAAGAAAAATTGACAAATGTATGCAGATTAGTACAAGTGCAACGTGTAAGCTAAAAGCTGAACATGTTCACTATAAATAATTTTGTTGTCAAAACAAAAAAAAGGAGAGGGGATGAAAGCATCGCTGAGCCTTTTGATCTTCTATGAGAAGTTTCATCCACGCTCGCTATTGACAGTGACTCAAGTGGTCCAGCAACTCAGACTAGCTCATCATTGATAACCCTTCCAGAATAAAACTATTCTGAGGAGAAGGTTGGTCAGGCACAAAGTGTTTCGAACAGGAGCATCAGTGGCAACACATGTAAGGAAAAATGTGGAGGAGATGATGACATCACATGTATGCTTTTTTAGCATCTCATCACATCCTGCATTTTGGGGAAGGAGTGCAAAATATGTATTGGAAGTCACAATAATTAAAGAACATGTCACTTTCCACAGCAGAGTAACACAATATCCTCCATCAACAGGCTGAATTTACTCTTTTGCATGCACACTTATTTCATACAGCTTGCATGTGTTTGCAAATAGTGGATTTAATGGCTTGAGACATTCACAGGAAAATACCAATCACAAGATGAGCAATGAACATCACAGATAAATGCTAGCATTATTAAGCAAAAGTAAAACCAAAGGTACTGCTGATGATCCTAATGAGCCACCAAGTTGAGGCAGAGACACAATGCTGCAAAGAAACACTGAAATGTGTGGTTGCTGTAATTGAAATTTAGAGTGAGAAAGGGTCTTGTTTTCTGGGGTGTTTAATGAGCTTTTTTGGATTACTGCATAATTACCTCAGAGTCCTAGAACTTTTTTGAACCTATTTTTGGAACACTTACATAAGTATGCCAATAGAATTGGGAGGCAACTTCAAACATATATTCAACATTATGTGAGGGATTAATTACTCTAATGCATGGTAAAAATTAGCAGACTATATCTTCTTAACTTAAGCATGCAAAATACTTCTTAATCGTCATCAGTTCCAGACTGGATTTGTCCATTGTGAACCAGCTCCATTTTTACTTTTTGCTCTGTGAGTGCTTTCTTTAAACTCTTATGTTCAATTCATGCTTTTTGCTCCACTTCAATACATCATTGTATACAACATTCATCTGTTATTCTGAATTCAACATACAGTACATAGAGATACTCCTAAAAATCATATAACATTAGCTGGGTGAAGCAAACCCTTAATTAAGCCCCTTTCAGAGAAATTTATGCAGTTGCACCCATAATGCTTTGGGTGCTTCTTTCCCTTTTTTTAAAAACTTTTAATATTCTCTGCTACACACTTTAGACTTTGGGAATTTTTTTTTCTTTTATTTCGCATGAGTCCTGTAAAGTGAGCAATTTTGCAGTGAAGTGCAAAAATAATTCACAGCAAGGTAAACAAAAAAAAAACTAATCAAGTACACAATAAACTCATTGAAATGTGAAATATGTGCACTTATTTTTCATGATTTCATATTGCATTGCTGCAAATTTCGGTCTAGCCACCACCCTTATGCTCATTCACAGCATGGGTTAGCCAGTACATTACATGCTCAACACTCAGTCATTGGGTTTAGACAAATAAATGTACTGAAAAATAAATAACAAAGGCATGTGAAACAGCTTTCCAGTAACTAGACATCTGTTTTAAAAATATAATAGAGAATGATTTTTAAATGTGATAATTAGTTGTATTATATAGTGATTTGAGATTGTTTACATCATGAAAGGAACTAACCAAAACAACTGACATGTATGCATGTTTCCATATACTGTATATGCTACTCTGTAGGCAACCATCAAGGATTTGAACATAATACATTCTGCTACAGAAAGAGAGGCGTGCATATGCAACACAGAGACGCTGTAACAATATGGATCCTGAAGGACAGTAGGTCATCAATTGCCACCCCACAGTTGCATACTGACTTGGCAGGTGTTAGTGTTAGTGAGTCAAGCTGAACAGAGTTAGGTTGCCAAATAGATGTACAAGCTAGGATAGCAAGAAGTTTGGTCTTTGCCAGGTTAAGTTGAAGATGGTGTTGCTTCATCCAGTCTTCAATATTAGTGAGATGTGCAGAAATTCTAGTTGATACCATGTTGTCCTCTGGATGGAATGATAGGTATAGCTTTGTATCATTAGCATAGCACAGATAGGAATAACCGTGTGACTGGATGATTACACCTAGTGTTGAGGTGCACAGAGGGAAGAGGAAAGGGCCCAGCACCAATCCTTGGAGCACCACAGTGCATGCCTGGCGCAATACTGACATCTGTCCATGCCAAGATACACAGTGGGATCTGCTGAAGAGGTAGGACGCAAACCACCCAAAGGCAGTCCCAGTGATGCCAACATTAGAAGGGATGGCACGTAGGATCTGGTGGTAGACCATGTTAAAAGGCAGAGAAGAGCCTAGATGAAATGTTGGTAGCTCGGCTCTGCCGTAATGTGTCAACAATGGAGAGCAGAACTGTCTTGAAAACTGACTGATGGGGAAAAGATAGGCGAGACACATGTCTGTAAATTAGTGGTGGAAAAACTAAAGAAAAGGGAGAAAGTTATAGTGTGTTTGTGAGGGAGCAGGATGGCAAATGTTGGTGATGATGAGAATTTATTGCTGTTGACAGCCACCTTTTCATAAAAAAGGTTGCAAAGTCATCAGCATTCAAGGACGTTGAGGCTGTGGAAGATTGAGGGGAGAGGTGAAAGCAGAAAACAAGCCATAAGTATCAGAAGTGTTGCTAATCCCGTTTTCCTTTTTAATTTCCTCCATCAACGATGTACTTCAGATAGCTATTTTAACCAAGCTGAGGCATCATTATGGGTTTAACAGAGAGGCGTTTTTCCACAAAATGCTTTCCAAGTCTGTTTTCAGAAGTTCTGTGAGTGAAGTGCATTGTAGCTGAGGGGATCTTCTTGGAAAGAAGGTGTGTATAAAACACTGATTATTCCACTTCCTTGTTACTATTGACCCCATCTTAGAACACATCAGCTGTACCTTGCATATCATTGAGCCCATAAAACACACAAAGAATTTGGTTCACTTTGCAATTTTAGCTTTTGGGATTATCCTAGTATGTGTAAATTGTTGTAAGGCACACTTTCACCTGGATTATCAAGCATCTTGGAGTGATAACCTGCAGTGACACAGGACTAGTTATAAAATAATTGTTATATGAAAAGAATAGAGAGAATTCTAGAAGCTAATTATCTTTTGCATACAAACATTTTTATATTTTTGCAGATAAGATGAAATGCTAATATTTCTGCTGTGTTTGATTACACACACGATAGAATAAATTACATTTTGCATGTTTATTTGTATTAAAGAAGGTAAATGCAGTTAGCTTTCAAATTTTTTTGAAAACGGTGTATCAGCAGCAATGTACCAAGTGGCAAATGAAGGGCACAAGATTACACAAATGAAAGCAGCAAACATGAGGGTTACAATATATGGCTGTCAAATGGCAAATGAAGCCGATAGCTTGGCCAGGTTAGCTACTGCTCCATATAAAACTGGTGGCCAAGAGTACCACTCCTGTGGTGTTTTATGGTAGACAATAAGTAAAAGCTCTTGCCTTATGAAACATTAATCTTTAGAACTATCTGTTTCACTGTAAATTTTCTTTTCTCTTCTGTTTACCAGACCCGAGCGGACACACTTAGACTCAGATGTTCAAGGATGTAGAGAATGGGGTGTATGCATAAATAAAAACAGGTAAAAAATAAATTTTACAGGTCTGTGGACAAAAAAATCACATAGAAGCAAATGCAACCAGGAATTAAAATATAGACTAGTTCTGTGAATCCAAGTTCACCTTTGTCATATTGAGTAATGTGGACCAATAGGGTGCATGCAGCTCCCCAAACCCTGACAAAGATAGGCTGAGACACAAGGCTTACCAGACAACACACCTTTATTTGAGTGGGGAAACATTTTCTGTTGCTCCCCACTTCATAGCACAGTACAAAAGCACCAAATAATATAACCCACAGTCCTTTCTTCTTTCTTTCTTTCTTTCTTTCTTTCTTTCTTTCTTTCTTTCTTTCTTTCTTTCTTTCTTTCTTTCTTTCTTTCTTTCTCTCTCTCTCTCTTCTTCGCCTCCACCTCCCGCCTCTAGCTCTCCGAGTAGTGGTGAGGTAGCTCCTTTTATAGTGCACTCAAAAGTGCTCCAGGTGTTTCTTAACCTTCTTCAGGCCACACTTCCTGTTGTGGCAGAAGTGGTGCCAGAAATGGCTCAGCTGTAGCACCCCCTAGCAGCACACACGGACCTCAACAGGGGTGCTCCAAGCTACAATTCCCAACATGCCCTGCGGGGATCTGTGGTGCTGTAGCAATCCAGGGAGGCTGCCTTCTAGTGTCTTGAAGATAATGACTCAAATCTGGTCTCTCCCTCGGTTCTTCCACCCAACTGGCATCCCGGCCAGGTAATGGCCCTGGCCATCCATCACAGGTATTATAATTATGGAATCCATAAATGGGAGCCCGGGATTCCCGGACATTTTTCATTCCCGCATTCTCGGGAATGAAACTGCTGTAATTCCCGGGAAACCGGGAACGGCCAAGCTCGCATATATAGCATGTAAAAGTGTAAAAATCGATCAAGAAATAACAGAGTTATAGTTGAAAACTGAAGACTTCATTGACGTCTGTCAGACAACAGCTTTGAACAGCAAATTGAAATTGCAATGCGTCAATCTGTTGCATCCACATTATCTGTGCCAAGAAACTTGCCAACACAGAATGATGACAAGAAACTAGATGCATCAGTAAAAGCTGAAATGGTGGTGTTCCAGAGCAACGGCAAGTGCGGGCTTTGTTTAGAACAAGTTTATCTATGAGGGGCCAAACAGGCCATAAATCATATATTTCTGTGTCTAATCTATTGGTTTACGTGTGAACACTATTGGTTTATGAATATTTACTATCGATTTGCATGCATAATTAATTGGTTTGCCTGCGTACAATAATGGTTTCATTCATATGAACTCTATTGGTTGTGTCCGTATATTATCGATTTGTGCGTGAACTATATCCATTTGTACGTGCATATCACTGGTTTGCATATGAACTATATTGATTTGTGTGTGTATATCACTGGTTCCAGTACATTTGTTATTGGTTTGTGAGTGAACTGCATTGGTTTTCAGTTGAATGTTATCGGTTTGCGTATGAACTATGTTGGCTTGTGTTCTGTGTCGGTCTAACAATGGATTTGCGTATGCACTATATTGGTTTCATGCACGTCTTATACTGGTTTCATGTGGGTAACCTATCGATTTTGCTCTTGATCTCTGTTGGTTGTATGTGTGCACTATGTCAGTTTCACGTATGAAACATATTGGTTATGTGTGCGCATCCACTCGCAACTCTGTGTATGAACTATATCGTTTCTGCATATGAACTATATTGGTTGTTCACGTGATCTTCAGCGGAAATGGGCGGGCCAAGAAACAGGAACTCAAGGGCCGGTAGAGTCATGGAGTGTAAAGAGATGTGTCTAGGAGACGCATCTGCGTTTAAACGGCACTATATATTTATTCCGCACCATACGTTTGCGAAAGGACTTGGTGGTAATTATTACTATTTAACAGAATCTATCCTTGAGTCTGTAATGAACGTATTCGGCCGTCTTCTTATTCGGTCCCATCTACATGCTTGCTTGCAGCTCACAGCTGTACTTGTTTACACAGTATTTGCAAAACTGTTACTTATTCTAAAAGCAAAATATTCAACATTTACGATTGACGTCTTTATGCAACATAACATTTAGTTACTACTAGTTAGATTTATTATGCCCGGCAACCTCACACCGCACCGCACAGACAGGTGAAGTGACTTGATCAGGGTCACACAATGTCAGTCTCAGGACTTGAACCCACGAACAAAGGGTTGAAAGTGCAAAGCCCTAACCGCAATGCTTGCATATCTATAACGTGTATATTAATTGACTAAACGTGTCAATTCTTTGAAAAGCTAAACATTTAACATTTAGGACCAGCATGGGTCAGTTACATCATATTGGGCCACCATACCTTTCACAGTTTTGTGAAAAGACAGATGCGTTTAAGATGCAGCGGAGTTTTGGACTGCCCAGTGCGAGTAGCAGGGTGAAACTGACAATGTATTCCCACTTCAATATCAGATAAATGGGCTTTACTGTGATATTTAATGGGCACTGTAAAGTGTTAAATGACGCTGGGCCACCTTAATTTTCATAGTTTTATGACATTGGCATATATAAACTTGTCCAGGACAGATTCATTTGTTAAATTAGAGTTTAACAATTTTGACCCGTGCAGGACCAAAATGTGGAATATTTATTTTTTCAAATAATGGATAAGTCTGTAATGATGCCGATGAATGTACACGCTGTAAAATATTTTGCCTTGCTGTTATAATAGAATAAGAAGCTGCTTTGCAAAAGCTGTGTGAATAAGTAGCTGACTGCAAGCTTTTACTGGGAGTAGCTGGGAGTGAATAAAATGCCAGCCGAATGCGTACCTAACTTCAGCCCTGTGATCATTTCAGAATTAAGGGAAAATACTGGTAAAAAGAATTACCACCAAGCCCTTTCACAAACATACAGTGACGTGCAAAAGTATTCAATCCCTTTAAAAGTCATCCTAATTTTCTGCATGACAAAAGATTTGTCCACATATTTACCCATTTGGTATTTTTAATGTGAACTCTTGTGCTGTAACAAAACATTATCAAACTCCAAATAACTTAACTAAAGAAAAACTCCAAAGTGATGGTTTGCCTAAGTATTCAAGCCCAACATATTCATACTTTGTCAAGAACCTTTTTGCTGCAGTAACAGCCTTCATTCTTTTGGGGTATGTAAATATGCCCCAGATCTGCACATTGCTCAGGCGTGATTCTTCCCGGCATGATTTCTAGGTACCCTCTATGCTGGTGGGATGGTATCTCTGAACAGCAGTTTTCAAACAATGCCCCAGATTCTCAACAGGGTTAAGATCAGGGCTTTGACTTGGCCATTCAAAAACATTCACCTGTCTGTTTTTGAGCCATCCCAGTGTCACTTTGGTCTAATGCTTAGGGTCATTGTCATCTTGAAAGATGAATCTTCTCCCAAGCTTTAAATTCATAGCAGACTGGAACGAGTTCTCCTGCAACATTGTATGGTATTTGTGCCCATCTATTGTCCCTTCAACTCTGACAAGATTCTCAGTCCCAGCACATGAAGAACATCCCCATAGCAAGATGTTGCCACCAACATATTCTACTATAGGTCTGGTGTTTCTTGTGGCATGGGCAGTGTTTGTTTTACACCACACATTCTGTAACTCTTTGAAGTCTGAGAAAAAAGTTCTATTTTGGTTTCATTTGACTATAAACCCTTCTCCCCACATTTTACTGGAAAAACGCCATATGTGCTTTTATGTGGACCATCTTAAGGAATGGCTTCTTTCTTGCCACCCTCCTGTAGAGGCCTGTTTACTTGAGAGCTCTTGAAATTGTGGACCCCTGCACCTTCACTCCAGTTTCAGCCAAAAAGCATTGCAAACATCTGAGAGTGACGGTTGGATTTCTAGTTTCCTCTCTCTCCAGTTGATGTCTAACTCTGATGTTCAGTCTTGAGAGATGGCTTGTTCTAGTAAGAGTCTGGGTGCTGTGATGAACCTTCCACTTTCTGATGAAGGATCCAGCAGTGCGCAATGGGACATTCAAACTCTTGATATTTTTATAATTATTTACTGCTACCTTGTGCATTTCAATAACTTTGTTTCTCACATCAGCAGAATACTCCTCTGTCTTCATTTTTTCAGTGACTGTCCACCAAAGACTACGGCACCTACGAAGGGGGCTTTTTATATCCAGAGAGAAAGTAGCACCTCATTATGTTTAATATGACTGTCAAATGTCTGCCACCTTTGTAATTAATTTGTCATTGGTGTAAACCTGGAGCTTCCAAAGTACAACTGCAGAGATTTAAATACTTATGTAAACACCAACTTTGGAGATTTTCTTCTTCAATTAAATATCTACATAAAATGGTTTATTTTGACGGAAATACGGAATGAATAAATATGTGTAAAAATCTTTTGTCTTGCAGAAAATTATAACAACTTTCAAGGGGATTGAATACGTTTGCAAGTCACTGTATGTTTGTGAAAGGGTTTGGTGGTAATTATTTTTAACATCTGAAATGATTGCGGGGTTGAAGTTAGGTGCGCATTCAGCTGGCTTTTTATTCACTCCTAGCTACATCAAGTATAAGCTTGCAGTCAGCTACTTATTCATAAAACAGCTTCTTCTTCTATATTAACAGCTAGGCAAAATATTCTACAGTATAAACTGATCCAGTATTTGAAAAAATAAATATTCCAGATTTTGAACTTGAACGGTTTGAAAATGTTAAACTCAACTTTAACAATGGAATCTGTCCTGGACAAGTTTATATCATGCCAATTAATATACATGTTGTAGATGTGTAAGCATTGTGGTGCTTTGCACTTTTTAACTCTGCGTTTGTGGGTTAAAGTCCTGATACTGACGCTATGTGACCATAAGCATGTCACTTGACCTGTCTGTGCGGTGCGGGGGGCCCTGGGCAAATGTAACCAGTAGTATCTAAATGTTGTATGTTGGATAAAGGCGTTAGGTAATGAAGAATATTTTGCATTCAAAATAAATAACTGGTTTCAAAAGATGTGTGAAAAAGTACTGTGGCTGGGTTCGAGCAAACATGATCCTGGAAGCGAATAAGAAGACGGCCGAATACGTACCTAACTTCAGCCTTGTGTTCATTACAGACTCAAGAGTTGATTTTGTTAAATAGCAATAATTACCACCAAGTCGTTTTGCAAACGTATTGTGCGGAAAAAATATATGGTGCTGTTTAAACGCAGATGCGTCTCCTAGACACATGTCTTTACACTCCATGACTTTACTGGCCCTTGAGTTCCTGTTTCTTGCCCCGCCCATTTCCACTGAAGATCACGTGAACAACCAATATAGTTTGCTCGCAGATCCGATATAGTTCATACACAGAGTTGTGATAGGGTGCACACGCATAACGAATATGTTTCGTACGCAAAACTGACATGGTACACACATACAACCATTAGCGTTCATGCGTAAAATCGACAGGTTACCAACATGAAACCAGTATAAGACATGCATGAAACCAATATAGTACATACGCAAAATATTGTTAGACTGGCACAGAACGCAAGCCAATGTAGTTCATACGCAAACAGATAACATGCAAGCGTAAACCAATGCAGTTGACACACAAACCAATAGCAAACATACTGGAACCAGTGATATTCACACGCAAATCAATATAGTTCATATGCAAACCAGTGGTATGCACATACAAATGGATATAGTTCACGCACAAACCGATAATATACGGACACGAACCAATATAGTTCATATGAATGAAACCAGTATTGTACGCACGCAAACCAATTAAGTATGTACGTAATCCGATAGTAAATATTCATAAACCAATAGTGTTCACACGTAAACCAAAAGATTACACACAGAAATATGATTTATGGCCTGTTTGGCCCCTCATATGTATCTGTATCTGTAGACTGTGCTGCCTACTTCAGTGGAGGCAAAGCATGCTTTCTCAGTGGCTGGCGTACTCTGCACGAAGTACGCTTTCGCCTGGACGACCACACGCTGGACAAGTTATGGTTTCTACGCTCTTATTACTGCAACTAACACTAGAATTACCAGAGCCTACGAAAAAACTCGTAAATCCGTCCCACCTTAAATCGCTTCTTAAAATCGTTCACAGCTCTCCACCAGCGTCCTTTGTCATCTAAATGTGCTGATAAAATCAGGCTGCAAGCAGCCGGCTATTCCATCCCCCCATCGACTTAGAACATGCACAAACTTCTCCCAGTTCATGCCTTGATTGATTTTCTGGGAGTGAAGTGGAGTTTTAGAGTGGAAAAAATAGATTGTTGTTTGGAACACACGCATTTCATGTCTGTTCCGTTTCTACAGTAATCTGTGTAAACACATTGTTAAAACAGAAATGTTTTTAATATTCTAGTAGTAGATGACAAAATGTAGGCATAAACTATATAATGTATGAAGCCTGAAGTCCAAATATAAAAGAAACACTCTCACAAAAGGTAGAAATCTAACACAACAATTGCGCTTTTATTCAAAAATATAACTGCAGAAACAAAAAGCCGCCTTAACAAGCGACATTGACAGCTGTTTGTTATGACTGCCTCCGTGGCGTCATAACAAACTAGATCAGGGGTGGCCACAGTTTTTTGGCTTGCGAGCTACTTTTAAAATGACCATATAAATAAATATTATATATATATATATATATATACACACACAGTGGAACCTCGGTTCACGAACGTCTCGGTGCACGTACAACTCGGTTCACGACCAAAAAGTTCGCCAAAGTTTTGCCTCAGTTCACGACCACACACTCGGTATACGAACAAGCCAGTTTCCCTTTCAGTTTGTGCATGCTGATGATTTCCGCACTTGTTGCATTGTTCTCGGTCAGACTGCCTGCCTGCTGGAGAAAGAGAGAGAGAGAGAGCCACGTGCCTGCTGGGGAGGGGGAGATTGCTGCACGTGTTTGCCTGCCTGTGCCGGGGGTTGGGGGATGGTTCGCGTACAGGTACTGCCTGCCTTCTGCTGAGGGGGAGGGGGGGTACAGCTGAGAAAGAGCGTGCCTGCCTGGCTGGTTTATTTAAGCAGAGCCGCTCCCTGTTCATTGTTCTCAGTCAGACGTGCGTGCTTTTGCAGTTAACTATGGCTTCTAAGCAAGTGAAGAGTGGTGAGAAGAAAGTTTTGACGAAAATTGAAATCGAAGTAAAGAAAGAAATTATTGAAAAGTATGAGCGTGGTGTTCGTGTTACTGATCTTGCCGCAGAGTACAAGAAGTCAAAACCTACGATTTTGACTATTCTAAAGCAGAAAGAATCTATTAAAGCAGCTGATGCTGCAAAAGGAGTTACAGCGTTAACCAGGCAGAGGCCTCAAGTGCTGGAAGAGGTGGAAAAACTGTTTACCAGTTTACTCATTTACTAATTTGAGAATCCTTGTGCTTTCAAGCAGCACAATGTAAGCAAAGCCAGACTGTCAGTGATGTGGAGGGCAAACACGAAGGGTTGGGTCACAAGGAATTTGTTTTTGGAATGGCTGCATGAGGCTTTCGCTCCCACCAGCTAAACAGCTAAAAACACCAGAAACCCAAGAAATCACAAGAGAGAAAACACCTGAAGGAAAACATCCCTCCATTGTGGAGCCAGACTGTTCCTCCTCACTTCATGCCAGAACTCGACTCATGCAAGGTTAGTTTTCTTGGTGGTTTTTGTATTACAGATTTTTCAAAAGTAAATTTTTCAGTTCGTAGCGTGAATTGTTGCAATGTTACTTTTCTCTTTTTTCAAATGTTCGCTTTTTTCCCTGTGCTTAAAACTCATTAAAGTGTTTACAGATGGAGTTGTTCATAGCGTGATTAGTTGCAATGTTACTTTTCTCTTTTTTCAAATGTTCCTTTTTTTCTGCTGTGCTTAAAACTCATTTTAAAAAAAGTGTTTACAGCGATCGGACTATAAGGCTAAAATAGCGTGATCTTGTTACTTTTTTGGTTGGTTGTGGTTGGTTTTTAAATTAAAGTTCGGATTTGTTCAAATGTTCCCCTCTGTTCAGAGAGAGAGAGAGAGAGA
>JANRMT010062842.1:25536557-25553430 GCA_026402145.1 Polypterus bichir lapradei
AGAGAGAGAGAGTGCGAGCAAGCCTGCTCGTGTAGCTGAGCAGGGAGCCTGGGTGTTTTGTGTCAGTGTTATTCAATGTTTTTACATTAGTTTACTGTTACACTCTGCATTCTATGGTGTAATTAACTATATTTGTGCTTAATCTTTACATATATTTACATATTTACATACAGGTCGTACGGTCTGGAATGGATTAATTGTATTTACATACAATCCTATGGGGGGAAATTGCTTCGGTTCACGACCAACTCGGTTTACGACCAGAATTTTGGAACGAATTATGGTCGTGAACCGAGGTTCCACTGTATATATGTAGATATATAGTCATATAAATGAGTCCAAGACATTATAAAGGTTTGGGGCAGCCACCCGTATATTGTTTTTCCCAGCTGCAAAAGGGTTTTCTGAGTCAAACACACGATGTGCATATCACAGAGTCCAAAACAGAACTGGCTATAGTAGCCTAAGATGGAGGCTTTAAAGGTCTTGAGAGGAACTGATGTCATCAAAGGGGCCGGAACCAGAAGTGACGTCATCAAAGGGGCCAGCTTCGGAAGTGAAGTCAAAGGGGCCAGCTTCGGAAGTGACGTCATCAAAGGGGCCGGCTTCAGAAGTGACGTCTTCAGAGGTGCCGGAACCTTGCAGGATTTCCCGGGAAAGGTCTGTAGGGAACTGAGAAAGACAGTCAGTGCACTCCGCGCCCCCTGGTCGGATGTTTTATTACAATTACTGAAGCCCTTTAGCTGCCTCCTACTCGCACGTGTGTGACATTTTATATATATATATATACTGTATATATATATATATATATATACATATATACACACACACACACATATACATATACATATATACTGAGTATACTTTATACATAAAATATATGTTGTCGTACCTTGCATAACTGAATAACCTTTATGGCACAATAACAATTCAATACATTTATGGTCACTACAGTATTTGGATTTAATAATCTTCATGTGGGAAAAGGCTGACTCGCATAAATAAGTACAGCCGAATAATGCAGTCAAGGAGCTTTTAAATTCAGCCGAGTGAAAAATGACGGCTGTCCGATTACCTGCGATTTTAGTTCCTCTCTTTTCTCTTTCTCAGATCGCTTTTCGGAAAGAAGTAAGTTTCGTAGTTTTTATGAACAGTTCGAAAGTGCCTTTCCACATTTTCCTTCTTTGGAATAGCAATGATAGATTGACTGATCAGACAAACGCATTTCGATTGTGACATTGTGAGAGAAAAAAATCCTCTTCTAATTCCACATAAAGTCCATACCCTCCCCAAACAATTTTTTTAAATCCCTTCTTTAGTCGATATAAATTGGAAGGCTAACTAGATCACAGCCGGAGTTTTGCAGTAGCTCGCGCATTTGATCATGCATTTGATCATGCATGCAGGATGACTAGTGTCTTAGAAGAAAGGAGATCTCAGACTGGCCGCCCCATATGTCAATCAGGTGGCAAATGCCATAGGGAGGATATATGATAGACTAACGTTTAAAAAAATTTTTTTTTGAATGCAAAGCGATCTACCTGCACTACCGTTGCGATCTACCGGTTGATCGCGATCGACGCATTGGGCACCCCTGAACTAGATACATGTACTTGTATGACAGCATGAACTGCTTGTAGATAAGGTTAGTCTTTTATTGGTGTCAACATATTGCAGTAGTTTCATTAAAAATAAGTGTCGGTTGTTCTAAAACTGTTCACATGTGAGATGCCTGTGCAATGTGTCATCCAAGGTAGCCCGGGATTCCCTGGAATGGATAAACCCGTCCGGGAATGGATTCCCTAATTGTAATATCTTTACTGATTTTATTAATGATTTAGCACAATTCAGTTTCAATGGAAATGCTCTTTTGTCATCAAGGCTGGCACAATCCCAGATCTTACAAATAAAGCCAATTTATATGTGTGTCAGTGCACTGTAAGATGAAGTAACATTCTTTTACAACATTCTACTAGTCCTTGGGGATGTTTTTTACTCATTTTACAGTCTTCTCGTCACTTTTAATGACATCACTTTCTTTGTATCTTGCTAGTTGTTAGTGATGCTTTGCCATGCTTAGTTGCTATGGTGCACACTTCAATTTCTGACATAATTTAAAGATGACGGGAGGACTTTGCTCCTTATTTGAACTTAAAAATAAATAATTTAAAGAATCTTCATACACTTTAAAGAAAAATATTTTGAAGAACCTCAGGTTTTCGACTTCTACTTGCCTCTGATTCCGAGTTTCAATTTGCTCCCATCAGAAAAAATCTTCATCTGATCATGTTTGTTGTTCGTTTACATTTTCTGAGTATTATTTTAGGAATGACAAACTTATGCCACTGGGGTCACAGATTATTTTTGAATTAACACGTTTCAATTATCTCATCTGTCTATAATAGGCATTTTTATATGCTTTTATTTAAAATTATTCCTCTGATGGGGCTCCACATCTTCCACAGGACTGAATTGGAGCTACAGCTGCAATGGGTAGCCCTGTTGGGGTCCTTGGATGCCACTCGGCTGACTGAAGGAACACATGAGCCCAGCAGACAGTCATCCGCTGTCCACCCATTAAACAGTCTCCTGCCTGGGTAAGGGAACACCATCCATCCTGACCAGGATTCCAGTCCATCCCATTCATCTGTTTTATAGCAGAAAGGGAAATACTGAGACCAGAATAACGAGGGGGTCCTTTACTTCCACAAACACACACAGCCCTCAACCAACTTCAACCTCCCGTGTTGTCACCAGATGAGACAAATAAAACCATTTAAAGACACATAACATAACATATTCACAAGCATCTAAAAAGAAATAAAAGAAAATGTCAAAAGTTGCTGCCTAGTAGCACAGCTTAAGATACTTAATTTATATGTTTACTGGCACTTTGCGTTTTAATTGCATTACTATTTGGTTGTTAGAAATACTCAGTGAAAATGATTTTGAACAATAAGAGATTTTTTAAATGGTAATTTTTCCTTCTGACCTGTTACACTGTATAGACTAATCAGTCCATTAGACATAATGGAACGACACACTTTACAGAGATTGCTTTCTCCCTGAATGGATGTCAGAATATGCATTTATTTAATATAATGGAAAAATTGCTAATACAGTAAAAGCAAATAAAAAAATTACACTCTAAGAGTGTAAAAGAAATGCAAATTGTATCCTTGGTTACAACTAGAATAGGCAGAATTATATTTCAAACCTCACTACAAAATGAATGTTGTCTTTGTGAGAGCTTTAAATAAAATCACTTAAACATTTAAGCTTATTCAACTACAAAAAGAACATCAAAATAGAAGAAGAGTACAGATAATGATAAAAATGACAATACAGAGCAGAGATATTTAGCAACCTTTCATTTTTGTTATGTAGTTACTCTTCATGGCATTATTGTTATTTTCACAGAATCAGACATTTTAGTACATATTTTTATTCACAGATTTGTCAATTTCATCATTTTGTCTAGAACTTAATAAACAATACACAATAAAATATTTATTAGCATTCTTCTTTAGTGTCAACCACTGAACATTCAGTCATGAAACAGTTGTGTGTGATGAAGGTGGAAAACGTTAAATGATCAGAACTGATGCAAAAACAATAGCAATTACCTACTGTATAGTTAGCTGTTTATAAGACCTAAAAATACCAAAGTATTCTTAGATTCAATATAGATGTGTAATAATTCTAAAGTCTCTGCATTTTCAGTAAATGTTAGGCTGCTGTCAACATAAGGTTAATATACAAAGCTTTAAATGGCTTTGTTCTCCCTTAATTGCCTGAACTTATTATTAAGTTCTTTTCACAGCATATTTTGTGATAATCTATTGCAGATTGTGGTAGAATAAAGTCACAAAGTACAAAATAAAGATTTGGGAACTGTCCCCGTATATTGTCGTCAGACAATAAGAAAACGAAATGATTCAGAGCCTTGAAAAAGTACAATGAACAATTTACTGTTTTCAAAATGTCTATATAGAAAGCAAAAAACATGTGACAGGAAACAGTTGGCAAGGTGGCGACGTTGCAACAGGATCTGGAAACATTTTTTCCGGAAGTGAGGTGCTTTGTGGGTGCCGGAAGTGACATCATCAATGGTGGCTGGAAGTGACGTCATCGCGGCCATTTTGGAACCCTTCTTCTTGTTTTTTGTTGATGAGAGAAAAGAGTTCAGGTAAGTACCACGTGACAACCCCTTATCTCGCGATGTTTTACTCACCTTTAGGCTCTTTGACTGCCTCCTAATCGCCCATGTGTGACATGACCCCCCCCTCAGCCCAGACCCCTCAGGTCGGGCGACCTGCACCGCGAGGTCGTGGACACGAGAGAGAGCATCTGCGTTGGCTTGCAAGGACCCTCTACGATAAATGACACTAAAACGATAAGGTTGTAACTCCAAGAACCACCTAGTCATGCGTGGGTTCGACTCACGATGAAGGGACATCCACTGCAGAGCGGCGTGATCCGTCACCAGAGTAAACTCACATCCCAAAAGGTAGTACCTTAAAGATGCGATAGCCCATTTGATCGCCAAGGCCTCACGCTCCACCGCAGCATACTTGGTCTTCCGTTCCAACAATTTCCGGCTAAGGTACATAACGGGGTGTTCAGCACCGTTGACGCATTGGCTCAGCACGGCACCCAATCCTGCAGCTGATGCGTCGGTCTGGAGAATAAAAGGAACAGAAAAATCAGGGGAATGTAGTACAGGTGCTGACGTAAGGGCCAACTTTAAGTCACAGAATGCTTTGTCCACCGAATCGTCCCATACCACTTTTAAAGGCGCACTTTTCTTTGTTAGATTAGATAAAGGCGAAGCAAATTCAGAGAAATGCGGTACAAAACGGCAATAGTAACCTGCCAACCCTAAAAATGCCTGTACCTGCCGCTTATTCATCAGACGGGGCCAATTCATGATGGCATCAATTTTATTACATTGAGGTTTAACAATACCCCCACCCACCATGTAGCCTAAATATCTTGCTTCCTTTAAACCGAAGAAACATTTCTTCGGATTAATACGAAGCCCTGCTGACGCTAGTGTGGACAACACTGTTTTAACCTGCGATACGTGATCCTTCCATGTGCCGGAATAAATGACTACATCATCCAAGTAGGCAGCACTATAGGAATTGTGGGGCTGTAGCAGTGTGTCTACCAGACGTTGAAAAGTAGCTGGTGCCCCGTGTAAACCAAAAGGCAGAACCTTGTATTGCCAATGTCCACTGGGTGTACTAAAGGCATTTTTTTCTTTAGCGGAGTCCGTTAAGGAAACTTGCCAATACCCTTTAGTCATGTCAAGAGTAGTTAGGAATCTAGCGTTCCCTAACCGATCAAGTAAATCATCCACTCGCGGCATGAGATACGCATCGAATTTAGAGACCTGATTAAGTCGTCGGAAGTCATTGCAGAACCTCTACGAGCCATCAGGTTTAGAAACTAAGACAATTGGACTAGACCAAGGGCTATAGATTTCTTCAATAACCTCTAGATCCAGCATTCGTCTAATTTTCAACTCCACTTCCGCTTTCTTTGCCTCCGGGAGCCCGTAAGGTCTCTCTCTGACAATCACTCCAGGGTCCGTAATGATGTCATGAACAATCAACGCAGTACGTCCAGGTATCTCATCCACAACTTTAGGGACAGACAAGATAGCCCGTTCGAGATCTTGTCTTTGCTCAGGTGTCAAATCAGGACCAAAATTAAGATGGGCACATCATGTGAAAAGAGAACGAGGGTGTCCGGAGGAGGGATCAATGTCCCTGTCCTTCCACGGTTTCACCAGATTAATGTGATATACTCGTTCACTCGGTCGACGGTTAGGTTGTTTAACCAAATAGTCCACGAGTCCTTTTCTTTCTTTTATTTCATAGGGGCCTTGCCAATGTGCTAACAATTTTGAGTGGGAGGTAGGGACGAGTACCATTACACGATCACCCGGGACGAACTTCCGAATGGTGGTGTTTCTATTATAATAACGAGACTGCGCTGCTTGTGCTTTTTCCAAATTGTCTTTTAGATTTGGTCTAATTTTCTCAAGTCTATCGCGTAATTGCGCGATATATTCAAGAATATTTGAAGTAGGGAGGACCTCCTCTTCCCATCCTTCTTTTAACATGTCCAAAAGCCCTCTGGGTTGTCTCCCATACAATAATTCAAAAGGAGAGAAACCTGTAGAGGCCTGTGGGACTTCCCGGTAAGCAAACAAAACGAGGGGAAGTAACTGATCCCAGTTTCTTCCATCCACAGTAACTACCTTACATAACATCTGTTTTAAGGTTTGATTAAAACGTTCTACCAGCCCATCAGTTTGGGGATGATAGACTGACGTTTTCAGATGTTTTATACGGAGTACTTTAGCGATTTCCCTGAACATCCGACGTGAAAGGAGTCCCTTGGTCTGTTAAAACCTCTTTGGGGATCCCAACACAAGCAAATATCCCTACTAACTCCTGTGCAATGGTTTTTGTATTAGCTGAGCGCAATGGAACAGTTTCTGGAAAGCGAGTGGCATAATCAACCAATACTAAAATATATTTAAATCCTTTTAACGAGGGTTCCAAGAGTCCTACCAGATCGATTCCGCCTCTTTCAAATGGAATATCAATAAGGGGAAGGGGAACAAGAGGAGCTCGAATCCTTCTTGGAATCTGGTGAAGTTGACACTCCGGACAAGAAGCGCAAAATCGCCAGACCTCTTCATTTATTCCCGGCCAATAAAAACAGAGTTTTATCCTCTCTAAAGTTTTTCTGGAGCCTAAATGGGCTCCTAGAAGGTGAGCATGTGCTAACTCACACACTTGTTGCCGAAAAGTGCGTGGGATTAACAACGATGCTCGCACTTCACCCCCATGATCTGCCACTCTATATAATAATTCATTTTTAATAACATAATAAGAACGGCGTCGGTGGCATGGGATCCAAAGTTTTATAAACCTCGGTGGACACAATAGCATTCCTGGCAAATTTTAAGGAATCATCGTTCCACTGTTCTCTTTTAAATGATGAAGGTGTTAAAAGGAATGGGGAAGTTAAAGTTTGAATGGGGCCTTGCGCGACCTCAAGGGGAGGGGCTTCTGCCTCCACGTCTTCCACGTTAACTGTATTAGCTCCTGCAGAGGGCGATGGCACATCAATTTCTTCACATTGGGTGCTAGTATCAGCCCGTGCTACTGTGGGACATGGCATGGAGGCAGTCGGATCAATATTTTCCATTACTAAGCCTACATGTTTCTTCGGTACAGTTACGTTTTTACTGCTGGTAATTTCACTCCAATCTCTACCAAGTATGACTGGAAATGGGGCATCCGGTAATACAGCCATAGCCATGCTCGTCAGGATACTATTTACTGTTACTACACACCTGGCTGTCTTATAATACCGGATATCCCCGTGAATACATTTAAGACTAGTTTTGATCTTAGTCCATTGTTGCGGTAAAACGAAACGGGCAGCAACAATAGAAATGTTACTCCCAGAATCAAACATAGCCCTTACCTTTCTGCCATTTATAATAACTGCACCCGTATAAGGAAGAGACAAAGGGTTATTCACTGTGGCACAATACCTTTCTCCCTTCACCAACGAGCAATCCATGGGCTCATATGTACAGTTAGGGGACAGATGTCCAATCTCCCCACACTTGAAACAGCGGGGGGAATTAGCTGGTCTGTCCCTTCTACGGAAGGCAGGTTTGGAAGGTTGTCGGGGGGGCTCAGGAGCTGCCCCACGTGTCTGTTGGGTTCGGCGAGAGAACTGTTCTGTTCGATTTGCAAGCCGCCCAATGACGCTCCGCGATTTTTATTAGAGTATCCATATCCTCAAAGGTATGCTTCCAGACCTGCTGGGCAATATGTTCAGGAAGGGCGTGCACAAAGGTCTCACATGCAAGTAGCTCGGCCATTTTATGGGAATCATTTATGTCGGGCCGTAGCCAACGACAGACTTTTCCCCAGGCTTCGAAGCCCTGGGTTGTTTGTGGCCTCTCTGGGTCAAACTGCCACTCCCTCCACTCTCTTGCCTGCTGCTCCATGGATACGCCGTAGCGCTTGAATACTTCGGTTAAATCATAAGCCCTCTGCGCCGTTCCTTTCAGGTAGGGAGCCAGTTAGTATGCCCACTCCGACCTCGGTCATGCGTTCCGCTTAGCAGTATGTTCGAAGATCAAAAAATATGTTTCAATGTCATCTGATTCCGTTAAAGTTGTCAGAGCAATGGGTGGTGACCAAGCGACCTCCGTCCGTTTTCTTGCTGCGGCACGAGACTCCGATTCCGCTAACTGGGTCCTCGTCTCTCCCATTTGGATTTTTAAAGTTTGTAGGTCTCCCATTATGATGGAGAGAACTGTATTTAGGTCTTGTTCCTCAGACATACTGGAACAAAATCCTGCCGGCTACGTCAATTGTGGTAGAATAACGTTACAAAGTACAAAATAAAGATTTGGGGACTGTCCCAGTATATTGTCGTCAGACAATAAGAAAATGAAATGATTCAGAGCCTTGAAAAAGTACAATGAACAATTTACTGTTTTTAAAATGGCGGTTATATAGAAAGCAAAAAACATGTGACAGGAAACGGTTGGCAAGGTGGTGACGTTGCAACAGGATCCGGAAACGTTTTCCTGATGAGCCGGAAGTGAGGTGTTTTGTGGGTGCCGGAAGTGACGTCATCAGTGGTGGCCGGACATGACGTCATAGTGGCCATTTTGGAACCCGGAAGTTGCGGTATTATTTTTCTTCTTGTTTTCTGTTGATGAGAGAAAAGAGTTCAGGTAAGTACCACGTGACAACCCCTTATCTCACGATGTTCTACTCACCTTTAGGCTCTTTGACTGCCTCCTAATCGCCCATGTCTGACAAGATCTTATAAGAATTCCAAAAATTGAATGGAACATATTATGGGAGGTTAAGCTTATAGCTAATGGGTACCCAGTCGTAGGGCAGTCTCCCATCTGCCTCAGCATTTCAATACAGTACAACATTATTTTCACATACCATTATTGGAGCCTGTAGTTAGGCTGTTCAAACTACAAAAAGGTCACTTAGTTATGTTCCCCAAATAAGAATGTAGCAGTCATCTGCAGCAGCCTTTTACTGGGAGTTTATTTCTTTGGCTTTTCTTTTGTTTCCTGAAATTGTTCTGCGGCACTTGGTGCTCTTTGTACCTCATAGCAAAAATCAAGACGTTGCGCAGGCATCAATAATTACTGACACTGCACCATGAAGATTTAATTTTGTTACAATTATGAACCTCACACTATGGCATATTATATTGTTGAATGACTGAAAGAGAGAGCAATGTTTCTACTTTAGCGGAACATTGTCTTTGCTTGTTTCAATGAATTATGGACTTCCCTGCTCCAAGGTTTATTTTCTCAGAAACACTATCAAATGATTTTTTTGTTTGGCAATCCTTCACTGCTAATTACCAGTTCTTCTGCTAGCAATATTTCCTGTTACATTTTAGCCAAAGTTTATGGATCTGTATGCTGTTCTTCTTCTTTCGGCTGCTCCTGTTATGGGTCACCACACCAGATCATTTGTTTCCATATCTTCCTGTCCTCTCCATCTTGCTCTGTCACACCCACCACCTGCGTGTGAGGAGATCCATCCCCCTATCATGGATGAAATCTAATTTTGAGAATATTACCTGTGGTCTTTATAGTTTAAAACATACTGACCCACAAGAGGTCCTTCACAAAAACTCCTGTGGTGAAATGGCTGCATTACAACTGGATGTCTTGGTTACAAAACATGTCAAAGGGGTGTTTGTTTACTGTCCTAACAAAGTACAGTAAAAAAACTTGATCAATAAAAGCAAATGACATCAAGGTTTGCTGGAGTAAGTTTAGGGAAATATATTGTGGCTTCTTAATGGTCAATTGGTTTCACAATTATGCCTCATCTGGTATTTATTATTGCCACATCCTTGGTCACAGCATCTAAATTAAATATTGAGCATCTGTGAATAGTTGATGGGCATTTAACATTTTGTGTCAATGACACAATGAACATCACGCATTCCTCCAAGTAAGAGGCAATAGTGTTTCGAGGTCTGGTGCAAGTCGATTCTTTGGGCACTTCAGAATGGCTGCAGTTTGCCTCTTTCTTTCATGGCAAACAGTCCTCTGTGTGTGGAAGGAGTTTTCTTAATCCTATCATGACTAGATTCTTCTTACAAATTTACTCTGCTTCCTGTTCCTAATACTGTAAACAGTTGTTCATTTTGAACTTTCATTGTTACTAACACAAATGTGAGCTTTCATTGCCTACTTTTCTGTCGTTTAGTATGAACACGAACATTTTATCGGATACATGCATCTTCTCTTATTCTTAATTACAGCATGTTATTGGCTTACAACTGAAAAAAAAAAAATCCATCATACCATTCTTAGCTAATTCATAGTAAAATATGATACTGCAAATATCTCAAGCATGCTTTTATCTACTAATGTTTTTATATTTTCTTGACAGGATAAAAGGATTGAAGAAGAGGCCGCATATCTTTGACATGAATGATCTTGTAATTGAAAGAAGACATTAGTAAAAATAACTATGCAGATTTATTATGTATAATGTTATAATAGCTGCAGAATCCAGGAACATGCTAAATTAACAACAGGTCACACGAGGTCTCTTAACCTAATATGGTTAAATATACTCTTTGAATTAGTAATTCATTCATTTATTTTCTAAACCTGCTTAATCCAATACAGGGATTAATACAGGCATCACTGGGCACAAAAATGGGATTCACACACGCTCACCAGGCCAATTTAGACTTGCCAATTAGGATTATGGGAGGATGCAGGAGTACCAATGAAAACAGAGGGATGTTGTATACATTCTACACACACACACACTGATTGGTCTCGGATTTAAACCTAAATCTTTGGGGCTGTTGGTAGCTCCTTATTTTTGACTGACAAAGCTTTTGCCATTGAAGTTACTGGTTTGATTATAATATGATTGTTAGCATTGGTGCAGTAAATGATTTGTGTTTGGTATCGTATTGAGGTTTATGCAACTGTTTTGTATCTTTAGACAAAGAAGTTTCAAGTTTATTCTGCTAAATATCAATAGATTTTATTAGTATAGATTTGCTTGAAGTGGGAGGATTAGTTCATATATAGTACTTCATATCCCTTATTACATACAGTAATATAATGAGAGGGTCTCAGCTTTCCCATGCAGGTTCCTAACTTGATCATTAACCTCTGTCTAGTACTATTCTTCTGCTCTCTTTGCCGTTGGCAGCTTAGTAGCCAATCAGGTGTGCAAACCCATACACCATTGATACTTATATTATATGACTTACACTATCACTCAAAATGTTCGGGGTCACCTAGAAATTTTCATGTTAATGATAGAAATTGATAGCTTTTTTAATCAAGATAACATTTTATTGAGTTAAAAATACAGCCAAGGCATCACTAGTGTTTACTATGGCTATTGCTGCTTGAAATTGCTGGTTTTTAATTTACCATTCACCTATGGCTGCCAATTCCATTTTTCATGAGAATTACCTTCAGTGTCCTAATGGTAAACTCCCTTAGCCTATCCTTAATTACCATATATACTCAAGTATAAGTCGGGTCTTGAAACCCAAAAAATCGATCATAAAATCAGAGCCTCCTCCAATCTTGCATCAGTTTCTCAGATGCATTGAATTTTGTTGCAGCAGCGCAGTTACCAATTTCTTTCACAACTTCAACAACGTTTAATTTAAAATCAGCTTCTTATTTTCTTCTGATCGAGCGCTCCATCGTAGATAAGGGATGTTCTTATGATAAAGGTGTATGAGGGTGTGAGATACAAAAAACACAAATCAGTGCAAATGTCACTTCGGAATAGTTCAGGAATTACAGTGTGGTCACATAGGCACAATACATATTAAAAAAAAAAGGAAACATGCTTCGTGGTTACTCTCTCAGGTGGGCGTTAGCATCTCATTATAAAATACCAGAAATTATACAGTAAAATCAAGTCCCGACTTATCCGCAGGAGAACTTATCCGCGAGTATATACGGTAGTCACATTTACATGCTAATTGGTTATAAAGAAAATCCTTTGTAATTGCATCAGCAAAACTGATACCTGCTATTCTATTCACTTGGATTACAAGGTACTGGCATTCCTAAAGTTCAGTTCTGGGTTCAAAAACGGTAAAAATGAAACAGCAACACACAGCGGCCATTGTGGGATTGAACCAAGTGGCGATTCTGGGCCACTGGGGGGATGGCTCACACCATTGAAGAGCTGAGACTGTCACATTGACAACACCACCACATATGGCCACATGTGAACAATGGCCTTGCCCTAATGTTGTCTCAATGACCCACTGGACTCGAAGTTTGAGAGTGATTTTCATGTATTGTTGCAAATAACTTCAGAAAGCAGCAGCAGCAAATATAGGCAGGTTATATATCAAAATTTGCAGCAACTTCTGCTGAATAAAACTAGCCCAAGCTTGTCACCATGGGATGACGTGTTAGTGAGATATTCACCATTAAAGAGTGTTTGGTAGGTCTGCTGTGTATGAGCAATCTGGCAGTTCTGGTCAGCTCGCTCTGGCTTTGTGGGTTGTGCTACCATGAGCTTCATACTGTTTGATACTTGAGATTGAGGCATTTCCCATGATACATAACATTCCCATGTTTGAAAAAAACATACTGCCAAGGATAAGAGAAATAAACAAAAATATGACTTTTTTTTTTTGATGTGTTTTGGGGTGTTTGTATGTATGTGTTTGTGTGCGCATACTGTATACAATAAATGTATGTGTGTCTGTGTGTATATATGTGAGAAATTATAAATATTTTATATTATTTTATATACATATTATATATTTTTCTGCTGTGAAAGGTTCTGGAGGTGTGAGGCGTGCCCAAGGCATCAAATGCTGTAACTATTTATTTCTTTGTGGTATCAACGTGAAACTTTTCACTGGAGCAGGTGACATGTCTGGGAATACCTAGGAGGTGAAAAGGTTTACCTGGCATTATCTGAACCTGAAATATACTGTTTTTTATAACACAAATTTGGAAAAATCACAAGTGTCTGCCTATGTTTTTTTTTTTTGCTATTTTGGCATCCGTTTTTAAGTAAAGGAATGTTTCAATTTGACACAAACACAATTTCTATCACATTTAAGAAGTTATATGTCAAGTGTTAGTGAAAAAATGACCGTTCTTCCTTTATATATTGCAGATTAAGGCTTTATTATGGTGTTCTCCCATCAGCCGGAAATTGCTGAAAAATGCCCTCAGCTGGGAAGAGGTTAAAATCCAAAACAGCTCTCTCATTTTCCTTTTGTGTTTCTATTGCAGTCTTCTTTTGCTCTTTCTTTGTTGTATGTGTGTGAGAACCTTGACTCTGACACTGTCACTATGGTGCCATTGAAATTTAAAGAATTGCCATACTAACGTAACGAGCTGCACAACCACCATGCCATGTGGCTGGCAACATCCCATTGCTGTAGACAATATGACCACAGAAATTGGAAGACAAAATGTAAATAATTCAAAATTACCACTCAGAGCAGATAGAAATGACACAAAGCACATGAGAAAATCGCCCAAGTAAAGGAGCACAGGAAAAAAGGAAAACTTAGGTAACTGCAATCACCCAATAACTTAAAAAAATAGCTCCAGCAAGTTCACATGAATTCCGACAGTGTAAGAACAAGTGAAGAGAGGAGCCCTAAATAACAGGAGTCCAAGTCACACATGATGCTATTAGGCAAGTAACAGAGCAACAACTGGGTTCCCAACTGCTCTGCACTGAGGGTAAGCGAAAACCATGGACATTTTGCAGTAAGCCAGTGGATCTACAGGCCCATTCATGACACAAAAGGAGAGGCACATTTCTTCCATTCAGTCAGACTCTTGTGGTGCATAGGCTATAAACTTATATAAATATTTGCCAGAGGGCTGTACGTAAAGTCATGGGAGAAGCCCAACCTTGCTATTATCTAATGACCACTATAAATCCTGTTTCCACAGGCAAGCACCTGTAACAGTGTCATTTTGGGGCCTACCGATTCTTCAGGAATCTTGTGAGACATCCCTGTTCTGGCAAACCTAAGATTGTTGCCACCAGTGTCAAAACCCCAGAGAATGCTAGACTGTTTGATACTTGACAAGGGCAACAATATAACTAATAAGACATTTAACAATGAATCAGTTTATTAAAAATATTCCCAATTATACCTGCAGAATGCTTTCAGCCTGCCAGCCTTTCCTATCATTGTAGGTTCCTGCTTTCCATCCCCAAAAACTGAAGATAGAGGGTATTCATTAGACCAGTGATGGCGAACCTTTTAGAAACCGAGTGCCCAAACTGCAACCTAAAACTCACTTATTTATCACAAAGTGCCAACACGGCAATTTAACCTGAATACTGACAGGTTTAACCTGAAAACAACTCATACATTAACATCTTTTGTCTTAAAAGAAAAACATAATAACAGAGCTTTCAATGATACAAACAACTTTTTATTGAAAGGTAAAAGTCTGCATTCGGTATGGTTTTGAACAATTAATGTGATTTTTGCTGTTGTATGCATGCTGATAATTTGTCTAACCTTGGCTCACACTTTGTAAGTTTGAGAGCAACACATGCAGCACTCAGGTCATCTGTTAGTCTGTTTCTGGTGTCAGATTTGATAGAATTCAGCGGTTCTCAAACTGTGGGCCGCGCAAAGTAACAAAAAAGGGGGCACGAATGTTGCCATATGTGGCGTAAGTTCGGTATTTGTAGGGAAATTTTAAACTTGTAGCGGTGTATTGGCAGCAAAAAATATAGGAATACATTTTATTAGGGTTTCAAAAAAACGTTTGGGGGGTCGCATTTAAAACTGTTATGAAAACTTGGGTCGCAAGTACTTAAAGGTTGAGAAACGCTGATATAATTCAAAGCATGAAAACAGCTGCTCACAACCATAAGATGTTCCAAACAAAGTAAGGAAAGCAATCCCATGTGCCCTCATTGACTTAAAATTATTTGGCAGAGAATTCCACACTTTAAGGATTCCATTTTCAGAAGTAACTGTGCTGTCCTTTGTCATCCCTTCTATCTTCTCAAGTGTTTCACGCAGGTCTTTCCCATTAACCCCCGTTTCCATTTCCATTCCCTTTCCCGTGTGCGCGCTCTCTCTCTCTTTCTTTATCCCCTTTCCATCCACCTCACGTTTCTCTTCTATATTACGGGGTCGTGGATCAGGTGTGGCGATTAGCATCTCCCGGCAACAATTACAGATTGGGACGACTCCTCACCTGTGCGCTTAAGCGAGGACCGCCCGCATCACAAAGCTCCCGGAAACCGATTCGACCACTCTACTATAATCCCCTTTAAGCCGCAAGTGCGGCGATTATCTATTAAAACTGGCCTTTTCAATTTTGAGCTGTGGACCCGCTATACCACATCCCCTCCAACCCCACCACTGGAATCACAGACTCAACAGGCTGCAGTCCGTGCCGCACCCTCACGCCGCTTGTGAGCCGCCCGCCTTACCCCAGACAGGAGAGGGTGGAAGCACTCCCATTGGGCTGCTGGGCAGAGGGGAGGGTGATGTGATAAAAGTCCTCCGGCGCAGGGGGAGCTGGGAGGGGAGCAGCCCGGTCCCGCATCCCTCTGGCTTTATAGTAACGAACTCTGTGCTGGGTTGAAGGCGCGCGTGCCCACAAAGAGGGCTCTGAGTGCCCCCTTTGGCACGCGTGCCATAGGTTCGCCACCACTGCATTAGACCCTAATGGTAAATTATCTATTAGGAAAGAAGGAAACACTGTAACATTGGAAACATTTTGATGAGAGCAAGCCATTCAGCCTTACAATTTCCATCCCTCCATCCATTATCCAACCCGCTGTATCCTAACACAGGAACAAATCCCCAGGCAGGGCGCCAGCCCACTGCAGGGCAAACACACACACACACACACCAAGCACACACTAGGAACAATTTAGGATCACCAATGCACCTAGCCTGCATATCTTTGGACTGTGGAAGGAAAACAGAGTAGCAGGAGGAAATCCATGCCGACACGGTGAGAACATGCAAACTCCATGCAGGGAGGACTCAGGAAGCGAATGCAGGTCTCCTTACTGCGAGGCAGCACTACCACTGTGCCACCATGCCGTCCGCCTTACAATTTTAGCCACCTAATTTCTTCCAAAAGAACATCAGTCTGGAATGTTCATTAAGTTGTAAAGTCTTAATCTCTACCACACTGCTTGGTCATTTATTTCATGTGTCTATAATTCTCTATGTAAAGAATAACTTTCTAAAGTTTGTGGGAGATTTGCACTTAACAAGTTTGCAACCGTGCCCCTGTATTCTAGTTGAACTCATTTTAAAGTACTGTACTATTTCCTTTAATAATTTTAAAAAGTCAGTTGTGTCACCTCTTACTTAATCCTTTATTGTTTAACCTGACATGGTTCAACTCTTTTAATCTTTCCTCATAACTCACACCCTAGAATCAGCTCAATCACTCTTCTCTGGACTTTATTTTCCAATGATGCTATGTCTTTTTGTAGCCTAGACACCAAAACAATATCCAGTACTCCAGGTTAGGTCTAACCAGTATATTATAAAGCTTAATCATAACCTCCTTTGACATGTACTCTACACATTGTGCTGTATAACATAATATTCTGTTAGCCTTCTTAATGGCTTCTGAACTCTGTCTGGGTGTTGATAGCGATGAGTTCACAACAGATCTTACTTCCTAAGGGGTGCTTTCATATTTTTGACCTCCTATTGTGTATTCAAATCTATCAGGTCTTCTTCCTACATGTAATATTTTACATTTATTTACGTTAAATTTCTTCAGCCAAAAAACTACCCATATATTGTAATA
>JANRMT010062842.1:25566919-25579855 GCA_026402145.1 Polypterus bichir lapradei
TACGGTGTTTGACCCCCTTTCGCCTTCAGAACTGCCTTAATTCTACGTGGCATTGATTCAACAAGGTGCTGAAAGCATTCTTTAGAAATGTTGGCCCATATTGATAGGATAGCATCTTGCAGTTGATGGAGATTTGTGGGATGCACATCCAGGGCACGAAGCTCCCGTTCCACCACATCCCAAAGATGCTCTATTGGGTTGAGATCTGGTGACTGTGGGGGCCATTTTAGTACAGTGAACTCATTGTCATGTTCAAGAAACCAATTTGAAATGATTCGAGCTTTGTGACATAGTGCATTATCCTGCTGGAAGTAGCCATCAGAGGATGGGTACATGGCGGTCATGAAGGGATGGACATGGTCAGAAACAATGCTCAGGTAGCCCGTGGCATTTAAACGATGCCCAATTGGCACTAAGGGGCCTAAAGTGTGCCAAGAAAACATCCCCCACACCATTACACCACCACCACCAGCCTGCACAGTGGTAACAAGGCATGATGGATCCATGTTCTCATTCCGTTTATGTCAAATTCTGACTCTACCATTTGAATGTCTCAACTGTCCAATTTTGGTGAGCTTGTGCAAATTGTAGCCTCTTTTTCTTATTTGTAGTGGAGATGAGTGGTACCCGGTGGGGTCTTCTGCTGTTGTAGCCCATCCGCCTCAAGGTTGTGGCTTCACAAATGCTTTGCTGCATACCTCGGTTGTAACGAGTGGTTATTTCAGTCAAAGTTGCTCTTCTATCAGCTTGAATCAGTTGGCCCATTCTCCTCTGACCTCTAGCATCAACAAGGCATTTTCGCCCACAGGACTGCCGCATACTGGATGTTTTTTCCTTTTCACACCATTCTTTGTAAACCGTAGAAATGGTTGTGCGTGAAAATCCCAGTAACTGAGCAGATTGTGAAATATTCAGACCGGCCCGTCTGGCACCAACAACCATGCCACGCTCAAAATTGCTTAAATCACCTTTCTTTCCCATTCTGACATTCAGTTTGGAGTTTAGATTAGATTAGATTCACTTTATTGTCATTACACATGTATAAATACAGGGCAACGAGATTCAGTTTAGCATCTAATCAGAAGTGCAAAGAGCAGAAGTACAATAAATATAATATGTGCATATTATGTACAGTTAAATACGATATTTACAGTTAAATGCGATATATACAGTTAAATACGATATGTACAGTTAAGAGCACAGTGAAGATGGGAATAGATATATAGATATATATAAATAGACATACAAATGTTCTAAATGCGGATGTCAAATATACATATTTTACAATATACATTTATGTACCTATACATGTATTTGTATGTACTATAATACTATAAGTACTATATATATATATATATATATATACATACAGATGTACAACATACAGGTGTGTTATGTATGTGCAGTAATAATATAAGTACTATTATATATATACACAGATGTACAATATACAGATGTGATATGTATGTGCTGTAATACTATGAGTATTGTAATATATACAGATGTACAATATATGATATATGATGTACAATGTACAGGTGTGCTGTGTGTGCACAGGTATGTACAGATATGTACAAGGAAGGGAGGAGGAGTAGTGTAGAGGATTAAGTGTGTGGATGTGAAGGTTCAACGGGGGACTGAGTTCAGAAGTGTGACCGCTGTGGGGAAGAAGCTGTTCCTAAACCTGCTGGTTTTAGTCGGAAGGCTCCTGTAGCGCCTTCTGGAGGGGAGGAGCTGGAAGAGTTTGTTGGCTGGATGAGAGGAGTCCTTAAGAATGCAACGAGCTCGGCGTAAACATCTCTTCTTGTGAACGTCCTCAATGACCGGAAGTGGAGTCCCTATGATGCGTTGTGCGGTTTTCACCACCCGCTGCAGTGCCTTGCGGTCAGCAACAGAGCAATTCCCATACCAGGCTGTAATACAGTTAGTCAGGATGCTCTCTATCGCACAGTGGTAGAAGTTGCCCAGTATGACAGCAGATAGTTGGCTCTTCTTCAGTATCCTCAAGAAGAAGAGGCGCTGATGGGCCTTCTTGACCAGGCTGGAGGTGTTGTTTGTCCATGACAGGTTCTCCGAGATATGTATCCCCAGGAATTTAAAGCTGGAAACCCGTTCGACAGCCATGCCATTGATGTGAATGGGGTGGTGGGTGTCTCCCTTCTTCTTCCTAAAGTCCACAATGAGCTCCTTGGTTTTGGTGGTATTCAGGAGCAGGTTATTTTCAGCGCACCACGCAGCTAAGTGTTTTACCTCCTCCCTGTAATTAGACTCATCGTTCTCACTGATGAGACCGATCACCGTGGTATCGTCTGCAAAGTTGATGATGGAATTGGATCCATACATGGGGCTGCAGTCATGAGTGAAAAGGGAGTAGAGGAACGGGCTCAACACGCAGCCCTGTGGAACGCCAGTGTTGAGTGTAATGGTGGTAGAGCAGTTATGGCCAGACCTGACATGCTGGGGTCTGTTGGTCAGGAAGTCCATGATCCAATTACAGATAGAATTATTGATACCAAGATCCACAAGTTTAGTGATCAACTTGGAAGTGATGACTGTATTAAATGCTGAGCTGAAGTCAACAAACAGCAATCTTGCATAGGTGTTCTTATTGTCCAGGTGTGAGAGTACACCGTGAAGCGCTGTGGATACCGCATCCTCTGTACTCCTATTGTTACGGTAGGCAAATTGGTGAGGATCCAGTGTGGGGGGCAGGCATGTCTTGAGGTGTGCCAGTACCAGTCGCTCAAAGCACTTCATAGCTATGGGCGTGAGTGCTACAGGGCGGTAGTCATTCAGGCACATTGGTGATGAGTGTTTCGGCACTGGCACTATTAAGGTGGTTTTGAAGCATGCTGGCACTGCTGCCTGGGCAAGGGACAGGTTGAAAATATCCATGAAGACCCCTGCCAGCTGTTCAGCACATGCTCTAAGGACACGTCCAGGGATGCCATCAGGGCCAGCAGCCTTATGAGCATTGATGCGGCTTAGTGCGTTATGAACCTCCGTGTGGGTGAGTGTGATGGTATGGCAGTCATCAGAGGGTAGGGTTATGGTGGACTTTTCCTTGTTGTCCTTGTCAAAGCGAGCATAGAAGTCATTCAGCTCATTGAGGAAGGACATATCCATGGCTGTCTGTGTGGAAGCGCCGCACTTATACTCAGAAATGGCCTGGATGCCCAGCCACATACGTCGGGGGTCAGAGTTGACAAAGTGCCCCTCCACCTTCAGTTTGTAGCTAAGCTTGGCCTTGTTGATGCCCCTCTTCAGTTCTGCCCTGGAAGTACTGTAGGCCTGTGTGTCACCTGATCTGAAGGCATTGTTACGTGCCTTTAGCAGAAGCCGCACTTCCCTGTTCATCCATGGTTTCTGATTCGGGTACGTTGTGATCCGCTTCTCTGTGGTAACACTGTCAATTGTGGTGCTGATGTGTTCCAGTATTGAGTGTGTGTAGTAGTCAATGTTTATTTGTGAGTCGAAGGTGGCCTGAGAGGCAAACATGCTCCAGTCTGTGTCCTTAAACCTGTCCTGGAGTGTAGAGTCAACTCCCGCTGGCCACACTTTGATGGTCTTCACTGTTGGTCTCACACAGTTGATAAGTGATGAGTATTTGGGGGTGAGAAACAAAGAAAGGTGATCAGACTGTCCCAGGTGGGGGAAGGGTATAGCTATGCAGGCTCCAACAATGTTAGTGTAAACATGATCCAAGGTTTTATCCCCTCTGGTATGGCAGGAGACATGTTGGTGAAATTTAGGTAGCACCGTCTTTAGGTTGGAGTGGTTGAAATCACCTGCTACAATAAATGCAGCCTCAGGGTGAGCAGCTTGTTGTTTGCTAATGGCTGCATAGAGTTCTTTTATAGCAAGCTTAGCATTAGCATCCGGTGGGATATATGCAGCTGTTATTATAGTGGAGGTGAACTCCCTCGGCAGATAGAATGGTCTACACTTAACCATGAGATACTCAAGGTCAGCTGAACAGTGTTTTCCAACAATGACAGAGTTTGTACACCAAGCCTTGTTAATATAAATGCACAATCCTCCGCCTCTTGTCTTACTGGAATCATCAGCTGTTCTGTCCGCCCGGAGAATGTGGCGCCCGACTAGCTCTATAGCATCGTTAGGTATACCGCTGTGTAGCCATGTTTCTGTGAATATCATGATGTTACAGTCCAGTATTCTCCTATTGTCGGTGATCCAAAGTCGCAACTCGTCCATTTTATTCGCCAGGGACCGCACATTAGCAAGGAAAATACTGGGTAAGGATAGCCGATGTGGTGTTAGCCTTAGCTTAGCTGTTAGCCCTCCGCGTTTCCCCCGCCTTTGTTTACGGTCTCTGCGCCGTCTTCAAGTACTTCCGGTCGGCCGGGTAGCCTGCGAAGCGTTGGGTGTTCTTCTTATCTCAGGGATGAGATGAAGGTTGCTAATAAAACAGTCCGAGTTGTGTAGATCAATATCCAAAAGCTCTTGTCGGGTGTAGGATGTAAAAGCGAAGCTGTTCTGAACGAACAGACCCGAGATGAGCAGGAATAACACTGCTATTTTGCAAAATCTGAAGAGACGCTGAGCCTCGCATGACGCACACGCCGCCATAGCCATTTTTTCCCGCCATAGCCATTTTTTTTTTCAGGAGATTGTCTTGACCAGGACCACACCCCTAAATGCATTGAATCAACTGCCATGTGATTGGTTGATTAGATAATTGCATTAATGAGAAATTGAACAGGTGTTCCGAATAATCCTTTATGTGAGTGTATATTCTAGTATCAGAATGTAGTTTAAGTTTTTGTTAATTTGTTTTGGTTTCAATAGATGTATTTTTCATATTTTCGATTCTTATTTTCTTTTTTTTACATCTTCGCGCCCCCTTTTTTGTAGGGGGCGCACCCCACAGGTTGAGAACCACCGCATTAATGCCATGTGTCGATTTATTTGCAGAAGAGGACAAGTCCAAATCATGCGCTCAGATAATGGAACAAACTTTACTGGAGCAGAAAGAGAGCTATGAGAAACAGTTACAAATCTTGACCAATAAAAAATTTGCAATGCCATGATGAAACCATTGGCCTCCCATCAAGGCGGTGTTTGGGAAGGACAAATTAGAAGCATAAGAAAAGTCCTAAACTTAACCAGCAGACACTCGATGGTGAAAGTCTTCAAACAGTGATGTGTGAAACTGAATCCGTCATCAACAACTGAGCCCTTACAAAGGTATCAGATGATCTGAATGACTGGGTGGCACTGACACCCAATCACTTGTTAATACTCAAGAATCAACCCAGCATACCCCCAGATGACTTTCCTCTAAAAATGACCAGCATAGCTGAAGACGTTGGAAATAAGTACAGTACCTTGATGATTTGTTTTGGAAAAGATGGACTAAAGAGTATTTAGCAATTCTTCAAGAACATCATAAATGGCTTTCACCAAGAAGAAACATTCAACCATGTGACATTGTTCTTATTGTAGATGAGACTGCACCTTGTAACTCTTGGGTAAAGGGTCGAGTCATCAAGACAATGCCAGACAATGTGTGCAGCACACTGGACAGACCTGTGAATAAACTCCAAGAAACAACAATCATTGAAATGGTTAATCTTAAATTTTGCATGCTTAAATTGTATTTGTACTTTTACATTTAAGTTTAGATTTTTTCATACAAATATTCGTGAATAGTTAGGGCTCTTACTAAGTAATGTTGTAGTAATTGATTTTTGCCCTTAGCATAAAAAATTAGGGGCCAGATGTCTAAGAGTCATTTGCTAGTTATTTAGATTATGTTAAGTTGACACGAGTATTTTCTTAGTTATGTTAAATGTTTGCCTAAATATTAGTGCATAGTCTATGGGAGATCCTATTATAACCCCCACAAGCTGAATTAGTATTGTGAAAGAAAATTTAACTGCTTGCAAACTACTAAGGGTTAAACAGCAGGTTATTTATATGGGCATCTGTCATAAGACAGGTTGCAGCAAGATGTCCTAGGACAACTTTACTTAGCAAGTGTCCGTTAGGAAAGATGACTTTTTCTTCTTTGGGGCCCCTCTACACAAAAAGGAAACAGCTGATTTGCGTAATATGAGACGAAATGCTTAGATGCTGTTTCAAAAGTAAGGGGGAGGGAGCAAAATTAATATTAAAAGCTGTTTGAAACAGGGGAACTTTGCTCTCCTGCCTTGCAATGTGGAATCGATGTACTAATCTGTTACTGAATAAAGACTGATTGATTGAACTATTCCTGTATTCCTTTGAGATCTCCTTCCACAGTATATTCTAACTATTACTTGTCCCTCTGACTACCGATTAATCTCGGTTAGTGACCTGCCGTGCCGTAAGTAAGGCATGGAGGGTACACCGTGCCCAGCAGTATGTAACATAACGTGCTCTGTTCAACGTGCAGCACCATACTTGTAGAATGTACTGAATGCATTAAGTAAAGCATGGAGAAATAACTCATCTTTAAGTATAGAAAACAACTGAAGTTTAACAAGAAGGAGAAATACTTTTGCCCACCCGCATAAGTAATCGAAGTACAATCGGCTAAATGGCGCAAAAGGAGATTTACGGTTATGAGTGTACACAATACAGTATTTATTCTTATACAGTGGTGCACAAAAGTTGCTGTTAACCTTGTGAGTATGCAAAACAGTTTATTCTGTGCCAGGGTGCACAAAAGTAGTTTTACATTGTGATTTTGCAAAGAACAGTTTTTATTTTTGTATTATCATTTATTTATTCATTATTATATTTTTTATTGGTACATTTGTGACTTTTTTGAGTTAATAAAGCTATTGTGTTAATGAGCTTATTGGATTAACCACTGTAAACCTACTTTTACCCACCCAGCAACTGAAGTACAATTGGCTAAATGGTGATACGCAAAAGGCCACCTCACCACTTCTTTTATGTTTAGCTCTTGTAATTATAAGCAGACACTAATTCAATTATCTAAGGTTATAATTTGAGGGCAAGGTGTCAGGCATTCAAAAATATAGGGTGGAGTGAGACTGCTTATGGCTTTTTAAACCATTAGCAGTATTTAATGGCATGGTAACCAATGTAGCAACATTAAAACTGGAGAGTTATGCTCAGATGTTATTTTCCTAGTTAAGATTCTGGCAGCTGCATTCTGCACTAGCTGACCAATTGATGTCTTTCTTAGATAGTCCTGAAAGGAGTGTGTTACAGTAATCTAGTCAACTAATTTTTCAGGATCTTTAAAAGTTATAAGGGATCTAACTTTTGCTATATTCCTTAAGTGAAAAAACACTGTCCTGGTAATCTGATTAATATGTGATTTAAAATTTAGGTCAGACTCAATAATCACCCCTAAATTATTTACATCCATCTTGACTTTTAATTATAATGGATCAAGTTTATTTCTAATAACCTCACTATGTTTTTTGCCAATAACTAAGATTTCTTTTTTCTCCTAATTTAGTTTGAGAAAGCTGATACTCATCCATTCGGAAACACAAGTAAGACATTGGGTCAGTGAAACAAGAGAGTCAGGTTCATCAGGCGCTACTGATAAATACAGTTGTGTGTCATCGGCATAGTTGTGGTAGCTCACATTATGCCTTGAGATAATTATCACAACTAACAAAGAACTTTCTAAGACTCAAACCAATTTAAGACACTGCCATTGAGGCCCACCCACTGACTAAGGTGATTTATAAGAATACTAGCAAAATACCCGCGCTTCGCAGCGGAGAAGCAGTGTGTTAAAGAAGTTATGAAAAAGAAAAGGAAACATTTTGAAAATAACGTAACATGATTGTCAATGTAATTGTTTTGTGACTGTTATGAGTGTTGCTGTCATCAAGGATTTGATTATCATTATTTCTTTCAATCAGGTTCGTATTTGGAGGATGTGTTGTTTTCAAGTTATATTCCGTGTTTGTCAACCGTTGTAAAGATAACAGGTTTCATTCATCGAAGTGTTCACTACCCAAATCGGTACTCGTGAATCTAAGATGTTTAACAGGCATTCCTGGTATTAAGTTGTGGATTTGCCTGTGAATATTTATCGGCAGCGTGTCTATGAACTTAATTTAAACTTAAGCTTTACACCTTGCTTTCCTATTGATATGTCTACAAAGGCTTGTTCAGTGTCAGAGGGTTGTTCCTTTCTTACTGTATCAATAAACAGCTTGTCTTCCTCTTTATCTGAGACATCACACACTGCATGCACGGGTTTACCTTTCCCAGTCCCGCAAACTTTAGCGAAGTGGTACAATTTACCACATTTGTTACACCGTCTTCCCTTAGCTGGACATTGACGTTTTCCACCGTGGGCTTTGTTTCTGCAGTAGCCTCACTTATGAATATGCTTGTATGCGTCACTCGCTTCATATTCTTTTGCTGCCTTCTCAATTGTGTAATGCGTTTTTTGTTCAGCGCTCTTTGGAGCTCTTGCTTGTTGTCTGCGTACTGCGTTCACAGTCAGTTCACGTGCGGTTCAAAGCTGTGCTTGTGCTATCTCATGCGATCTTGCGATGTCCACAGCTTTATTTAATGTTAGCTCAGACCCGGCATTTAAAAGTTTCTGTCGCACTTTCACTGAGTTTGTGCCAAACACTATTCTATCCCTGACCATCTCATCTTCGTTTACATAAGCACAGTCCTTCACCAGCAATTTTAACTCTGCTACAAAGTGATCAAAAGTCTCGTTTATACCCTGCGTCTTCTCATTAAACTTGTATCTCGCAAATATTGTATTCGTCTTAGGCATGACAAACGCCTCAAAACGGTCATAGTAAGTTTTCAGTACCTTGGCTTCCTCCTGGGTGAGAGTCCATGTGTTAAAAATGTCTCTTCCTTTTTCCCCAGTCCACAGGAGCAGGTAGATGCATTTCTCACTCTTGTCTTTGCCTTTTAGTGGGACAGAAAACATCAGCTCTACGTGCTGTCAGAACTTTTTCCATTCTCCTGGCAGGTTAAGAGAATCCCAGTCAATTCGTGGTGAGGGAACTCCAACAAAATCCATGACTGTCCTCTATTCTGACACCATGTCTTGTTTTCACAAATTGTGAAAAATTAAATGATGGTGAGACTTTCTTTTAAAGTATGCAGGGGAACTTTATTTATTACAGCTCTTGCATTCACGGCATCCGTGCTCTAAATTAACTTCCATAATAGTAACCTTGAGATCCCTTTTTCTGGTGCCTTCCTGACGACATAGGTGCCTAAACCATGCCTGATAATAATACATTTCAATGATATATAAATATTACAGTGATCACCTCGATAGACATCTCACCATCCAAATCGCTACTCGTGAATCTAAGATGTTTAACAGGCATTCCCGGTATTAACTTTTTGATTTGCCTGCGAATATTTAGCGGCAGCGTGTCTATTGGATTGCTGCTGACGGACAGCCTTATATGGGCAGGCACTCGATTACGTGGGAGGCGTGGATATGGGGGACGCAATATAGGCAGGCAGCCAACTACGTGGGAGGCGTGGTGATGGGGGACCGAGCTGCAGGCTATGGCCGTATATATGTATGTAAGTAGGATTCAGTTATGACCGTTACGCGTATAATTTCGAAATGAAACCTGCTTAACATTTGTAAGTAAGCTGTAAGGAATGAGCCTGCCAAATAGGCTTCTACCTACATGGGAAGTTGGAGAATTAGTGATAAGTGAGTCAGTGAGTCAGTCAATGAGGGCTTTGCCTTTTATTAGTATAGATTGTGATCAATGGTATCAAATGCATCACTCAGATCTCAGAGGTTGAGAATAGATAAATGACCCCTGTCAGCATTAACCCGCAAGTCATTTACTACTTTAACCAGTGCAGTTTCTGTGCTACAGTTTGTTCTAAAACCTGACTGGAACTTGTCAAGAAAAGCATATTTATTTAAGTGATCATTTAGCTGCGTAATGACTTCCTTTTCTAGAATTTTACTTAAGAAAGACAGTTAGAAATAGCTCTAAATATGTCAAAAACACATATTACAGAGGCAACATTATTTTTCTTCACCAGCTGTTTAACAACAGCCATTTTAAGACAGTCAAGAAAGATCCCCGTATCTAATTATGAGGTTACTATGTCAATTAGCACATCTGATTCGTCTTTGAAAAAGCTTGTTGGTATTGGGTCATGGATGCAGATGGAGGGTTTCAGTTAAGAAATTATTCTACATTGTTAAGGTAAATCTCTTCTAGTGAAAGAATTTAATTTGTTTAACATGGAATTTAACTTGGGTTTAGCAAATGATCAATAGTAGAGAAAAACACTTGGATTGTAATTTTAGATGAGTAGCACTGTCTCTCATGGTGGTATATGTTGTTACATTCTTTTATTTTAGCCTTCAATATTTCATAATGAACTGTCAATTTAATTTGTCTCCATTTATGTTCAGTTCTCTGGCATGTTTTCTTTAAATCAGACACTCTTTGTGTCTTCCACTGTATAATGGTGCTGGTGGATTTCTTGATTATCTTCTCAGGAGCGACTATGTCAGTGGCAGATCTCACTTTAGCATTAAATGCTTCAACCTTACTATTGATATTATTATCACTAAATAAGCACTACAAACTGATTTGCTTCTCATTAGTTGTAGTTATCAGTATTTCTACATTAAATAATGTGAAGAAATGGTCTGAAATACCAATATCCACCATCTGCCTCACATTAACTTTTAATCCTTTAGTAATCACTAAATCTAACATATGATCCCCTCCACCCTCTCCATGTGGGCTGGCTAACTTGCTGGCTCGGATCAAAAGAGTACAGGAGGTTCATGGATTCTTTTGCTTTCAGGTCACACTGTTTATCAATATGAAAATTAAAGTAGCCAACAATTATGAACCTGTCATCGTTAGTTGTTATAATTGACACTAAGTCTGAGAATTCCTCAATGAAAGACACATTTTATTTAGGAGGTCTATACACAGACAGTGCTAGAGACTGGGAAACTCCTTTAATAAAAACAGCAAGATACTCAAAAGCATCTTTACACTTTAACTAGATCAAGTAAATACTCTCTGACGTGGTTATTATAGTGTTAAGGTAGTACACATTTGAGGAAGAGCTCACTAAAGAGTTATCTTATCCTAGCAAGGCATTATGGAAAGAATTTGCATTAGAATTACGAAGTTAGGAGAAACAAATTACCTTACAGATGTTTTCAGAGAGAACCTGGGTGCCAAGTATATGAGGATGCAGACCATCTCGCCCGAAGAAACACAGCCTCTCCCAGAAGAGATCCCGGTTGTAACGGAAAACTACAAAAACTATTCTGCTGTTTCATTGAACCAGCAGGAGTAGATGACTCAGGGCTACGTGGCTTTGGGGTGTCTTCACATGCTGTCCTATTTAACAGTTATTGTTTGTGTTTGCTCAAAGTGGATTAAACCAGAAACTAAATGAAGTGTTATCAAGTGTTGACCAACGTGTCTTCTCTCACTTACTGTAAGTGCCGAATTTTGACAGTAAAGGCCATTACCAAAGCAGGGCATTGATAGACATGTTAGGAAATAGGTGTTGCAAATCAATTGGTTTTATTACAGACTCTGGAAGTACCTACGAAAGTCCTGGGATTACAACTTGGATTATATGTTGAAGTCAGTCATGCCTCCTTTAAATCAGGTTTGCAGAAGTGATAGACTACTCTCATATATATTGTTGGTTCCAACATGAACAATGATGACTAGATCCACCACACTCTACAAAAAAGCCTATCAACCCTTACAAAGAGATCTCCATTCTGTGCACCTGGAAGACAACACACAATGCGATCTCAACCAGAACTGTGCTTCACTCATACTAATGACTGACTCTCCAACTATCATTAGTTCTCTCATTCTGGAGACTGGTTTTGAGGTGACACTTGGGGCTCATTATGCCTGAGAACTATCTCAGAATATTTAGAGAAACTGTTGGGGTTCGGAAGAACCTGAAAATGTTTTGACACTTCCATCTCTGGGGTTGATCCCCCTAGACAGTGTGTACCAGAGGCTATTGATCTATGACTATAAGTGAAACTCTGCCCCCTCTAAAATGTCATGATAAAAACTTCTCAAATAAATACTGTTTTCAAATACATACTATTGTATTTACATTGCTATTATAAAGAACATGCTAGAACATGTTCAACTTCATGGATCAGTAATTATTTTTGCAGGTTGTCTAACGTGATATATTTTTTCTCATAAATTCCCATGGATGCATGATCCATTAAAGCTCATTGAAGTGCAGCTTCACTGGACTTCAAAGACACTTGAGAACATGCTTTGTTTGTAAGACAGTGCTAATATTGTTGACCTGATTTTCACAAAGCCATTTGATAGTCTTTGTTTTGAGGAGAGACTCACAATTAAGCAGTAGGACACATCAACAGCCAAGATTGATTTAGAACAAAAGTCAGGGGAAAATAACTGGTCTATTCAACTCTCCTGGTATAACAAGATAAGCTGGCTGTCTCGAAGATAACGTACTGTTGGCCATGCCTCTTAATGAAACCATCTTAGTTTGTATGGTCAACAAAACAGTAAGTAAGTTCATTTCCACTGTTAAGCTGTCTTGACAGGGTCAGAGTAGAACATGTGATTAATGATAGTGTTCACATTCAGGTGGCAAAAGACAATGAAACAATGAAAAACACAGGACCTTTCTTAACTTCCTAAATGATATCACTTCACTACTTGGACATCAAGAGCTGGCATTCAGAGCGCATGATAAGGATAATAAATCTATTAACAAGGATAATTACAGAAAAGTTATTGAAAGATTATCCAAATATGATTCTGTCTTGACCACACACTTACACTAAATTTTTAGCTCGTCCCATTTCATTCAAATGATTTGATTTCTGACATTGAAGCAGCTATTGTTGATGAACTCAAAGGTCAAGCTCAAACTACTCCCTTTATTGCCTCTCACACACTCTAGATGAGACAACTGGCATTTCTTGTCATGCACAACTCTCTG
>JANRMT010062842.1:25579955-25591193 GCA_026402145.1 Polypterus bichir lapradei
TATATATATATATATATATATATATATATATATATATATATACAGTAATCCCTCGCTATATCGCGCTTCGACTTTCGCGGCTTCACTCTATCGCGGATTTTATATGAAAGCATAACTAAATATATAACGCGGATTTTTCGCTGCTTCGCGGGTTCTGCGGACAATGTGTCTTTTTACTTCCTGTATATGCTTCCTCAGTTGGTTTGCCCAGTTGATTTCATACAAGGGACGCTATTGGCGGATGGCTGAGAAGCTAACCAATCAGAGCACGCAGTTAAGTTCTCCTGACTGAGAAGCTAACCAATCAGAGCACGCAGTTGAGCTCCTGCGTGCTGAATGCAGTGTTAACCAGGAAGTCTCATCTCGCTCATTCAGTATCAACGTGTTTCGCTGTGTAAAGAGTTGTGCTCTTTAGTGTTTATCTTTGTGCATAGTCAAGCCCTTCATTATGGCTCCAAAACAATCTGCTACTGCTTCAGGGGCCGTGCCCAAGCGCAAGAAGAAGATGTTAATGATTGCCGAAAAGGTAAACGTTTTGGATTTGTTGACGATTTTTTTTATTTAAAAAGTAGGAAAGGAATATAAGATCTACGGCTGCAGTGTCCTTTTAACCAGGGTGCAAAACGAGTTGTAAGTGGATGTAATAAGGCAGTAGTCTGGATGGAATCTGCTTTAGGGATTTGGATTGAAGACTGCCAGAAGAAGAACAACGGCAGTGCTACACAATCGCCTGAAGTGGCTCCTTTACAAGGGCTGTAACGCTCTCCTTTGTTGTGCAGTAAAATTAAACTCATTGTTATCGGACAAGTCATCGTGTCATTGTTGGTGAGTAACCATAATTCATTTTCTTCTTACAGTGCTTAGTACATGTATGTACGTTTAGTGTCACTGTACACACATTTACTGTATACTATTTTTCTTGCATTGTACGTATTTATTGCTGGTGACCTGTCTATCGTAATGGCTGTAACATATGTGATATCGGAGACACTCAATATCTTTAAAATAATATTTAGGTTTTACTGTATATAAACAGTGTGTTTATATACATAATTTCAATGAATCTTACCTAATATCTAAGAGAATACAAAGGGATTATGCTGTATAACTCTGCGGGGAATATTTATAAACAGTGCGGGAGAGTTTATAAGGGCTTAAAATATATAAAAATAACCATACAAACATATGGTTTCTACTTCGCAGATTTTCACTTATCGCGGGGGGGGGGGGGGGGCCCGGAACGCAACCCCCGCGATCGAGGAGGGATTACTGTGTATATATATATATAAAATCTGAAGTAAGGCACAGCCATCAATGGTCTTGTTCATGTTAAATGACACTGAGATTGCCACACAATATAAATGGTTGTCAATTGTATTCTAAATCTTTATGAACAGAGTACTTTATTTCATGTTGCACACTCCTTTTTTATCTTTTATTAAAGTTCAAAGACATCCTTCCTTCGTTTTTGTTTAGTTTTGATATGCTGCAAAAGCTGTGCGGTACTGAATGCTTATTAAGTAGGAAATGAGAAAATAAAACATGACTGGGTCTCAGTTTTGACTTGGAATATAAATACTGTTAAAACTCTACTCTGTAAAGGCCAGCCCTGACACAGACAGACATAGGACACAGGTTCAAAGCACACAGGGCTTTTATTTTTTCTTTTCCCTTGTGGGAAACATCTTGCCTGACTCCCACAAGCACAGCAACACAGTCCCAAACACAAGCACAATAACCAAAACACAATTCTTCTTCCTTTTCCTTCTCTTTCTTTCTTTCTTTCTCCTACACTCTCCCTCCAGCAAGGCTCGTCATCCTCCACCTCCTCCCGTCTCTGGCTCTCAGAGTAACGACTGCTGGCTCCATTTATAACGCCCCCGGAAGTGATCCAGGTGCTCGTTGACTTAGATTCCAGAAGCACTTGCAGCTCACCCTGGCGGCACCCCCGGATCCCAACAGGGCTGTAACCAACTCCAACTCCCATGAAGCCCTGCGGGAGTCTGAGGCACCGCTGAAACCCAGGGGGGCTGCACCATCTAGTGGTCCGGGGAAGGTAACATTCTAGATAGGTTGGCTCCCCCGGTCCTTCTAGTTTGGAGGTGTCCCAGCCATCCATCACAACTCCTAGTTTTAGGCATTAAACTGTTTGTCTCTAAATTGAAACAGCAGCTTTTTATGCTCTTCATTAATGACATTAAACTATATAATAATCTGTTCCAAGCCTTATAACCTTGAGAGTTCTGGATTTAATCAGCCATCTCATTTAAGCTGTGCAAGGTTACCTAGTTTAACGTTTCATTTTTAGCTGAACATAGGAATTTCTGGAACAGAAATAACAAAATTAGCAATAATTTACAATATCTATAATGAGTACAGAAGATTCATAATCAGGGACTGATAATTAGCATATTGCTTCACACTTTATTTGAAGACTCAGTCGCACTGCCAATGTCTACCGGAGCAGATGTGCTCACCACAAGCCCCAAGCAGCATATGCACAACTCTGTCTGTGTTCACTTAAGTGACTTCCAGGAAGCAGCAGCTGAATTATATTGTCTGTGTAATTCCAGGACAGCGTGCAATCATTTCTGTTGCTTTTTATCACAGAGCATGAGTTTTTTTTCTATTGGAAAAATAATATTCTGGTGTTTTGGATACATAACAGGCAATGATATAATACAGCCAGTTGTATGTATATTGTAAGAAGGCAATAGGCATCTTGAATGGTAATATATCCTAAGAAAATTGACTATTAATGAAACTGTTTTTTTTTCCTTTTTTTGTTTTTAAAAATGATCTCTTACGGCCCAGAAATAATGTAAATGGGTTGAATGTAAAAAAAAATGCATTATACTAAAAAACCTTTGGGATTTTAAATTTGGAACTTGAATTTTTCTGAAGGGTCCACTTGGGCTTTATTTATTATTCCAGTCAAATAACTATTGATATACAGCGGAATAATCTTTTTTGCTGTATTAATACTAATTAACTAGCCGTGTTACCCATTTTTGCCCAGGAAATTTCATAAGACAACAGGTGACAACAATGGGTTACATTTTATTTGTTTTTCCACTTAGAGCACATACAGGTGAAGTGACTTGCACCTGCTTGCACAGTGTCAGAGGCAGGATTTGAACTTACAATCTCAAGAGTCCTTGCTCTAAAACCATAAGCACTACATCACACTGCCTGCCAATAATATTAGGCTTTGGGTTAAAAAAAAAAAAAAAAAACTACAAATCTGTTATAAAAAAAAGAATCTTCTCAGACAGACTCTTATACATCCTGCGAGACGAGTCCCCACCCGGGGCCGGAAATAAAGGACAAAGAGTACATGACAAAGTAAAATGTTGCAAAGAATTCAAAAATGTTGGCGCGGTACACATGCAGAGCAGGTTAGAGATAATGGAAGTACGAAAATTCAAAAGTCTCAAAAAAAGGATAGGAAAGATTGCATTAGCGCAAACAAGTGGAAATTATAACTCAGTGAAATAACAGAACAGCAAAAAGAGATCAAATATATTGTTTGGATTTAAACTTTAAGTTGGAGACTTGTAGATTGTTTAATTCTCGCTGGCAACACGAATTAGAAAATTCCAAAAAATGTTGGCGCGGTATGAAGTCCCGTGAGATGGAGACTTTTAACATGAGATTCTTTCAAGTCATGCCCTACTTACAACTATTTTCAAACAAGACCAAAGTCATCTAACCTCAGTCATGTGAATGCTTTTATCAGACAATTCCTGTGCTCAGCTCTTAGTCGTGTGAATGCTTTTGGCAGACACACTTCCTGCACTCACAGCTCTTATAAATTTTATCAAGACAATAATTTTATACGTTCTAGATGACACGTCAACGACTAAGCGAAGAAGAAAGAGCATGGACAAACATTCGAAAAAGTCATTTTATTTATTAGAGAGAAAGAAACGATATTCACTCATAGGCAGTCATATGTTGCGTTGTCACGATGCAAGTCCAAACACAGACTGAAAATTCAATGCAATCTTGAAGAAAAGTTAATTCCAAAGATTGTTTTTACTAAAGTTTTAAAGTAAACGTGAAAATAATGCATATGTAACAATTCCCATGAAAATAACAATCTCTTAAAATTGCATATCCGGTTAACCAAACCCAGGGATGGGCGAACGAAGCCCCCTAGTATTGTATAAAGAAATGCAATTTGTTCCATAGTAATTCTGCTATACCTGGTTAAGGCACTGAAAGTGAGGCACATTGTCTCATGAAATTTTCTGGGCAAAGCCAGATATCATAGCTTCTCTCAAATGTTTCAAATTATACATAAAATCCATACTTGATCAAAAAAATAAAATGTATAGTCAAATCATTACATGCTTTACATTAACATAATTTGAGATCCCCACAACCTTGCTCAGGATTAAGCAGGCTTTGAAAATGGTAAGGTACAGTATAAAATTAGATGACAGATCTAGAGCTAATGCTTAAATGATTCCAGGTACTGTACTTCAGTTGAGACAAATCAGACGTTTTCGTGTCTAGCCATATGTTGGGTGTTGTAGTGTATGTGATGTGTGTGTTGTTTGCACCACATTTGCAGTCAATGCAGGCAAGTCGACAGGGACACACAAATATGGAGGTGGGAGGACTCATACAAGTGTGGACCCGGGAAGCGAACCCAGGTCTCCTAACTGTGAGGCAGCTAATAAAGCTTTTCATTCCGTTTATTAGTAGCCTGTCAGTCTCATTCATTTCCGGTGATGTTTACCCAGCATTCCCAACAGTTGCTCAGTTTCATTTGGGTTTTTACAGCTGCCATTGTCAGACTATAACTTGATCCTGGGATTCACAGTTTTACTCCTGATCTACTCCACTGTTAGCGTTACACTTGAGATTATTGGATTGTTAGAAAGTCAATTTTGTTCCAAGTTTCAGTTTTTAGCAGACTGAGTAATGCAAAATACTCCCTTCATTAGACTTCACTATAAGGGTGGTATTTTGGGGGTAATGTACAGTGTTTGTTGAGATCATTGACATTTGGCTAAAAAAATGTAGTTTTGATCTCATTTGACCACAGGCCTGTCACTTAGCTGGTTTTATCTCCTGCTCTTACTTGGTTTACTAAACTTTGGTAACATGATGGAGTCATGGTTTCCCTCTTACCACTGTCCAACACTGACCCATGTTATGCAGTGGTCCTGATACTGCTGATGGATACACTTTTACTCCACCATGAAATCTGTAGATCTTTCATTGTGACTGGTGGCCTTTCAGTGGCGAACTTCACCGCTCTTCTTGTGTGAGTGCAGAGTTTTGGGAGATGTCTTTCTACTTGCTCCTCATCTAGGCATATTTGTTACATCATCTCTCTTCAATTAATAGAACACTCCTTTGTCATGTTCTATAGGCCTTTTATTCATATTCAATTTGTAACCAAACTTACTGGTGGTGTTATTCAGAAAAAGTTACAAGTGACTTCAGTGGAGGACAGGCACATTCTTTTAGTATGTCAATTATAACCCTAGTAAGGGTAATGTTTTACACGTGAAAATGTAAAGCTACCTGAGAACACAGTATGCAGGGAGCAGATGGAAGCATCAAATTGGCTGTCTGTCAGCAGATATCAAATATTTTTTGGGGGAATGTTGGTTTAGAATAAAAAGTACAAATTAGGGTACAAATTATTTTTCAGAAAGAGTCTCAATAATTTCATTACAACACAAGAAAGGGAATACAAAATAGATTTTTTCACTGTATTTTAAAAATGACGTCTTCAAGGTGGTGGCCATCACTCTTTGAGATGAGTTCTGAAAGCTCACATGACTCGTTCGGTGATTTCATGGCGAATAGTGTCGAGGGCTTCAAGGTTTTAAGGTCGCTGTGTGTATAACTTCGACTTAAGACAGCCCCACAAGAAGAAAAGGCATGGAACGAGATCAGGCAAACGTGAAGGCCACCTGACATCGCTGCGCAGGGAGATCAGCTTCCCATACATCTTGCAAACATCTCCCATACAACTTGCATGGATCTCTCTGCCAAATGAGCTGTTGCTCCATCCTGTTGATACCAGGCATCCACCACACCCATTTCTTCCAGTTGGGGCCACAAATGGTTCTCTAGCATTTCAATGTAACGTTCTGAAATGACTGTTGCTCCTCCCTCCTCAAAAAAGTAAGGGCCTACAATGCCAAATTCTACAAAGGCGCACCAAACTGTGACATGCTCACTGTGCAGGGGTCTCTAATGAAGAGTTCACGAGTGTTGGTTTCTGGCCAATAGCAAATTTTTTGCTTATTTACGCAACCATTCAAATGGAAATGTGTTTCGTCACTGCACATGACAATGGCATCTCGATGAACAATTTGCAGAATGTTCAAGCACAACTCTCTACGGCTCCTCCAGTCTCTCTCAATGAGTTACTGCACTACCATCCTTTTGAATGGATGGAAATTAAAATCCTTCTGAAAGACATGCTGGAAATGCCTAAGGCTGAAGCATGTTTGCACACTTAACGTCTAGGAGACTGCAAAACTGATGCCCTTACAGCGTGGATGTTTTGAGGCATTCATACAGTCCAAGGATGGCTTGGAGATTTTCTGTTCAATGTTGTACTTGTCTGTCTAAATTTAGCCACCCACTGAAGAATTGTTTTCCGATTTTGGACATCACCATTAGGAGAAATGCTGAAGTGCATTTGGAAGGTGTGTTGCATAATGATGATGGATTCTTTGTTTTTGAAGAGCACTTTGACAGAAAAATCATGGTGCGCACCGGACCAAGGCATGTTGCCGACTGAAAACTACAAGGGATCGCCTATCAAAGGACCCCCACCCCAACCCACTCAGCTGCCATTTTGGCTCACCCTGAATTAGTCAAGCCCCTAAAGCAGACAGATTCCAAAGTCATATATTGCAAAAGCGTCACTTAAATATAAAGAATAACCTGAGCTGCCTCGAAAGCTTGCATATTGTAATCTTTGTAGTTAGCCAATAAAGGTGTAATTTTGCTTGACCTCTTATAAAAGATCAGATAATTCATGTTCAAAGTGAAAAGGTAACAGTGAGACAAAAGAAAGAGCAAATGGGGTACCACACTGTTGTGTATTCTGGGCAAACTCGTTGCTTACTACCTTCATCTTTAACAGATTCTGAGGAACAAAAACTCTATCTCTCTCAAGATGAGATTAAAATGTTTCAATAATGGCTGATTTGCCTGTAAGGTAGGGTATTCCAGCCTGGATGAAATTTACCTCCTTGCTCTTAGACAGCTGTTAGATGAAGAATGCTGCACGATTGTATCCTTTTACTTTTCTTTGGTACTGTAGTCCTGCTTTTTCAACACCAAGAATTAGTGCTTCTAATATGCACATTTCCTTTATTCTGTTTTTCATATTTATTCCAACAAGCTTACACAAATTGGGGTAGAAGTGAGAGTTGCAAAGTTTGTCCAAACTGCAAAAGTAAACAGTAGGCCTGCCTTTCTTATTCACCTTACTTGAACCTCACAACAGCAAAACTGAGAGATGCCATTCTTTAGGGATGCTGACAGAAAGTGCCTATAATGTCTCGCAGGTAGAGATATCTTCTCTTATTTAATATTCTCTCTTCATTTAACACATATGACAAGCTCCTCGACTAAAGCACATGTCCTGTTCCCGCAGGTTCAACCTTTTCAATGCTGAGCAAAGAAAAGCGGCAAGAACAGTTAATCCAGAACTTCAGAACTCTCAAAAACCATTTGAGCAGCATTATTTCAATTAAATAATGGATCTCATACTTCAGGTCACCTGTGGAATGTGCACTAAGACGGAAGCCAAGAAGAACTACAGGAAACATAAAAAAAAAAACACTGAACTATCTAGTTGAAGCAAAAAACGTAATATCGTTTATAAACTGTCTGGATGAGCAACTGAGACAGCTTAGCTATAAACTAACTAATTGAGCCTGAGGATCTTCTCTCAGTTCTGGTGCTTTTTTGTATTTATCAGATGTCAGTGAATTTTGGCTCAAAGTAAATATAAACTTGTATAATTCTTTGTCATTTAATAAAAACCCAACCAGAGTTTACATTTTTCTTTTTTTATTGAAAATCTTACCTCTCGTGAGGGGAAGAAAAAAAATGTCTTCAAACAAAAGAAACTATTTCTATTGTCCATGAACACACAAAGAAACTGGCATTGGTCCTTCAGTGTTTCAACTTCACAATGGCTGAATGCCAAATCCTCAGAGTGAAATATTTCTCGCATCCACAGCATACAGAGTTCTCCTTGCTACTAAAGTCAAGAGTATGTAAGCCTCATGCTTAGCGGGTGAAGGATCGAACATGTCTTCCTCTGCTTCCACTACTGCCTGCTCCACTGAACTTGCCCCTAGAGCCTCCACCACTGCCACCACTTCCACTGATGCCACTACTGCTTAACCAGGAGGGTCCGGCCCCTCGACCTCGTGGAACACGGTCCCTGGGAGTCAGTCGGTAGGCACCTGCAAAGACAAAAGTGTATTGCTGAGCAGAATGTCTCAAATCAGCATATATGTCATTACATTATGTAAAAGAAATGAAGCATACAATAAATCATAAATATTAGATTATGCCATAACAGAAAAATATACATTTTAAATAAATACTTTTAGATTTTATAATAAAATGGCAAAATTGTTGTAACAAATGCTTTTATTTTAAAACATGAAATTACCAATCTAGTGCACAAAATATTTAAAAGTCATGAAAACCATTAAGCACTTTTTATGGATTCAAAAGGATTTCATTTTAAGGCAGCCTAACGATCACAACTTTCCATAAGTATTTCAAAGATCTGGCTGAAATGGAACCTCAACTGCAATATTGTTTTACATTTATTGTCCATTATCTACAGCCAAAGTGAAATAGCAGAAATCCTATAATTATAAATACACAAAAAAAGCAAAAAAAAAAAAAAAAGTTTGAAGAAAACGAAAAACTACCTGCTGGGGCCTGTCTGGATGGGGGTGGCGCTCTGCTGAAGTTGCTTTGACCTCCTCTACCATCACTGTATGCCACTCTGTGAGCCACAGGAAGAGCTAGGGCACTCCAGCTAGAGCCACGACCAACTTCTCGTCGACTATAATTAACTGTAATACAAGAGAAAGAAACACTTTACTAAATTGCTGTCTTTCCCAATCTTGCTCGCTTCTCTTATTGTCCAAAGCTTATAATAAGAATTGACTTGCTGGCTGTTGACAGTCACTCACCACACAACCGGCTATTCACTTTCAAATAAAAGAGAGGTCTATGATGGTATACCTTCAAGAATGTATGCCATCATAACTCTAGTCTGGGTAGTTATTGATGAAAAAACTGTAAGATAAAATATACCTTTTTTCCATACAGGGAGCAGGACACAACAATACATTAAGAGTTGAGCTTGAATGAATTTCTCTTTTGCACAACTAAGGAGTCTCCATTTTAGATTTCACACTTAAGAATCAATCTATTGCAACAGTCATTTTATCTAATTATTCATTATAAGCAATGCTAAATTAAGCCTATAATCATCACTGTAATGTACTGTGTAACAGATGGCACACATGCATCCGGGCAAGGATGGTTGCTGCACCCACTCCTGGCTAGGATGCAGAGACTACCTTCTGGGGCCATGTGTTCTCCCAGTATGCTGGTTGGCAGAATCCCTCTGGTATGGCTCCCATCTGCACACCCACAGGGCTACATGAGAGCTGGGGTTATTGGGTGCTGCTAAAGGAGTGGTGCTGGGAGCAGGCCCCCTGTCAGAGGGAAGTTTTGCTGACCCAGAAGTGCATCCTGGTTAGCGTACTGATTCAGGGCCAGGGTACACAGGACAGCTTCACTTATATACATACATACATACATACATACACACACACACACACACACGCACAGTGGTACCTTGGTATATGTCTGCTTTGGAATAAGTCCAACTTGGCATACGTTCTGTTTGGACTCAAAAAATTTTTGCTTGGTATACAACCTTTGTTTGGAATACGACTCGCGTGCTAAAACGCCGCGCGCTACCTTTGTTTACCTCTCTCGAGACAAAGTCACAACTGCCCATGAGCGTCAGTTGCTAGCATTCAGTGAACAACCCACGCTATAACTGTGAATTTTCACGTGATTTTGTGTTTTTTCGCGTAAATTTGAATTGATTGTTTAAAAGTATGAAGGTGGCATGCGTATCCGGGACTTGGCTGCTGCATACCGTATGCCGAAAAAGACGGTATCTACGATTGTGAAAAACAAAGACATTATTAAAAAGTAAAGTGAGGTTAAATTTTCATTTATTTCATCTAATTGCTTTTGCATTTATGTATTTTAGTATTAAGCAGTGTTTAAATTATTTTATACAACCCATCAATGTATAATATGCCAATAACAATAGGATTTTTTTTCATGGGAACGGATTAATAATTTTCCCTTTATTTCTTATGGGAAAAATTCATTTGGTATACGCCCTGTTTGGTATAAGTCCAAGGATCTGGAACGGATTAAGGACGTATACTGAGGCACCACTGTATATACAAACACACACACACTAGGGGGCTTCGCTCGCCAACCCATGCCTGTGTTACGGTCGCGTATGTGGATTTCACTTTTAACCAAACAACAAATCTTTTAATTATCGCAGATAGGCCACTTCATTAGGAAGAAACACTACTTTTCCCTGATGGCAACACAAATTAGACGATCTACAAGTCTCTGACTTAAAGTTTAAAACTGAACAATATCTACATACTTCTGTCATATCACCTATGTCCATATAGTCAATCTCATTTTGCTGTTCCGTTATTTCACCGAGTAATAATTTCCGTTTGTTAGCGCTAATGTGATCTTTACTATCAGTTTTTTGAGACTTTCGAATTTTAGTACTTTCATAATCTCTAACCTGCTCTGCTTGTGTACCGCACCAACATTTTTTAACCTCTTTACGACGTTCTACTTTGTCCCGCTTGGAGGTGAGAGTGCAGGAATTGTGTCCGACAATAGCATTCACACAAATGAGGAGTGAGTGGACCGTGGTTGTAAATGTTTGAGAGGGAGGTGGGACTTGTCAAAATCTCTTGGCAAAAAGTCTCGTCTCACGAGACCTGAAATTAACTCTTGCGGGAGTTGAAATTATCTACGTGAAAGTCTCGTCTCAGGATCGCCTTTTATAATATATATTATATATATATATATATATATATATATACAGTATATATATATATGTGTATATATATATATACAGTATATACAGTATATATACATATA
>JANRMT010062842.1:25597863-25611415 GCA_026402145.1 Polypterus bichir lapradei
TATATATATATATATATATATATATATATATATATATATAATCCATCCATCCATCCATCCTCTTCCGCTTATCCGAGGTCGGGTCGCGGGGGCAGCAGCTTAAGCAGACAGGCCCAGACTTCCCTCTCCCCTGCCACTTCTTCCAGCTCTTCCGGGAGAATCCCAAGGCGTTCCCAGGCCAGCCGGGAGACATAGTCCCTCCAGCGTGTCCTGGGTCTTCCCCGGGGCCTCCTCCCGGTTGGACGTGCCCGGAACACCTCACAAGGGAGGCGTCCAGGAGGCATCCTGATCAGATGACCGAGCCACCTCATCTGACTCCTCTCGATGCGGAGGAGCAGCGGCTCTACTCTGAGCCCCTCCCGGATGACTGAGCTTCTCACCCTATCTTTAAGGGAAAGCCCAGACACCCTGCGGAAGAAACTCATTCAGCCGCTTGTATTCACGATCTCGTTCTTTCGGTCACTACCCATAGCTCATGACCATAGGTGAGGGTAGGAGCGTAGATCGACTGGTAAATTGAGAGCTTTGCCTTACGGCTCAGCTCCTTTTTCACCACGACAGACCGATGCAGAGCCCGCATCACTGCGGATGCCGCACCGATCCGCCTGTCGATCTCATGCTCCATTCTTCCCTCACTCGTGAACAAGACCCCGAGATACTTGAACTCCTCCACTTGGGGCAGGATCTCTCCCCCAACCCTGAGAGGGCACTCCACCCTTTTCCGGCTGAGGACCATGCTCTCGGATTTGGAGGTGCTGATTCTCATCCCAGCCGCTTCACACTCAGCTGGGAACTGATCCAGAGAGAGCTGAAGATCACGGCCTGATGAAGCAAACAGGACAACATCATCTGCAAAAAGCAGTGACCCAATCCTGAGTCCACCAAACCGGACCCCTTCAACACCCTGGCTGCGCCTAGAAATTCTGTCCATAAAAGTTATGAACAGAATCGGTGACAAAGGGCAGCCCTGGCGGAGTCCAACTCTCACTGGAAACGGGCTCGACTTACTGCCGGCAATGCGGACCAAGCTCTGACACCGGTTGTACAGGGACCGAACAGCTCTTATCAGGGGGTCCGGTACCCCATACTCCCGGAGCACCCCCCACAGGATTCCCCGAGGGACACGGTCGAATGCCTTTTCCAAGTCCACAAAACACATGTAGACCGGTCGAGCAAACTCCCATGCACCCTCCAGGACTCTGCTAAGGGTGAAGAGCTGGTCCACCTATCCGCGACCAGGACGAAAACCACACTGTTCCTCCTGAATCCGAGGTTCGACTATCCGACGGACCCTCCTCTCCAGAACCCCCGAATAGACTTTTCCAGGGAGGCTGAGGAGTGTGATCCCTCTATAGTTGGAACACACCCTCCGGTCCCCCTTTTTAAAGAGGGGGACCACCACCCCGGTCTGCCAATCCAGAGGCACTGTCCCCGATGTCCATGCGATGTTGCAGAGACGTGTCAACCAAGACAGTCCTACAACATCCAGAGCCTTAAGGAACTCCGGGCGTATCTCATCCACCCCCGGGGCCCTGCCACCAAGGAGTTTTTTGACCACCTCGGTGACTTCAGTCACAGAGATGGGAGAGCCCACCTCAGAGTCCCCAGGCTCTGCTTCCTCATTGGAAGGCATGTTAGTGGGATTGAGGAGGTCTTCGAAGTACTCCTCCCACCGACCCACAACGTCCCGAGTCAAGGTCAGCAGCGCACCATCCCCACTATATACAGTGTTGACACTGCACTGCTTCCCCCTCCTGAGACGCCGGACGGTGGACCAGAATCTCCTCGAAGCCGTCCGAAAGTCGTTCTCCATGGCCTCTCCAAACTCCTCCCATGCCCGAGTTTTTGCCTCAGCAACAACCGAAGCCGCGTTCCGCTTGGCCTGCCGGTACCTATCAGCTGCCTCCAGAGACCCACAGGACAAAAAAGTCCTATAGGACTCCTTCTTCAGCTTGACGGCATCCCTCACCGCCGGTGTCCACCAACGGGTTCGGGGATTGCCGCCACGACAGGCACCGACCACCTTGCGGCCACAGCTCCGGTCAGCCGCCTCAACAATAGAGGCACGGAACATGGCCCATTCGGACTCAATGTCCCCCACCTCCCTCGGGACGTGGTTGAAGTTCTGCCGGAGGTGGGAGTTGAAGCTATTTCTGACAGGGGACTCTGCCAGCCGTTCCCAGCAGACCCTCACAACACGTTTGGGCCTACCAGGTCTGACCGGCATCTTCCCCCACCATCGAAGCCAACTCACCACCAGGTGGTGATCAGTTGACAGCTCCGCCCCTCTCTTCACCCGAGTGTCCAAGACATATGGCCGCAAGTCCGACGACACGACCACAAAGTCGATCATCGACCTGAGGCCTAGGGTGTCCTGGTGCCAAGTGCACATATGAACACCCTTATGCTTGAACATGGTGTTCGTTATGGACAATCCGTGACGAGCACAGAAGTCCAATAACAAAACACCGCTCGGGTTCAGATCGGGGGGGCCATTCCTCCCAATCACGCCCTTCCAGGTCTCACTGTCATTGCCCACGTAAGCATTGAAGTCTCCCAGCAAAACGAGGGAATCCCCAGAAGGTATGCTCTCTAGCAACCCCTCCAGAGACTCCAAAAAGGGTGGATACTCCAAACTGCTGTTCGGCGCATACGCACAAACAACAGTCAGGACCCTTCCCCCCCACCCGAAGGCGGAGGGAGGCCACCCTCTGGTCCACCGGGGTAAACCCCAATGCACAGGCTCCGAGTCGGGGGGCAATAAGTATGCCCACACCTGCTCTTTATGATGCGCCAAATGTTCTCTATAGGTGAAAGATCTGGACTGCAGACTGGCCATTTCAGTACCCGGATCCTTCTCCTACGCAGCCATGATGTTGTGATTGATGCAGAATGTGGTCTGGCATTATCTTGTTGAAAAATGCAGGGTCTTCCCTGAAAGAGATGACGTCTGGATGGGAGCATATGTTGTTCTAGAACCTGAATATATTTTTCTGCATTGATGGTGCCTTTCCAGACATGCAAGCTGCCCATGCCACACGCACTCATGCAACCCCATACCATCAGAGATGCAGGCTTCTGAACTGAGCGTTGATAACAACTTGGGTTGTCCTTGTCCTCTTTGGTCCGGATGACATGGCGTCCCAGATTTTCAAAAAGAACTTCGAATCGTGACTCGTCTGACCACAGAACAGTCTTCCATTTTGCTACACTCCATTTTAAATGATCCCTGGCCCAGTGACAATGCCTGAGCTTGTGGATCTTGCTTAGAAATTGCTTCTTCTTTGCACTGTAGAGTTTCAGCTGGCAACGGCGGATGGCACGGTGGATTGTGTTCACTGACAATGGTTTCTGGAAGTATTCCTGAGCCTATTCTGTGATTTCCTTTACAGTAGCATTCCTGTTTGTGGTGCAGTGTCGTTTAAGGGCCCGGAGATCACGGGCATCCAGTATGGTTTTATGGCCTTGACCCTTACGCACAGAGATTGTTCCAGATTCTCTGAATCTTCGGATGATGTTATGCACAGTTGATGATGAAAGATGCAAAGTCTTTGCAATTTTTCGCTGGGTAACACCTTTCTGATATTGCTCCACTATCTTTCTGTGCAACATTGTGGGAATTGGTGATCCTCTACCCATCTTGGCTTCTGAGAGACACTGCCAGTCTAAGAAGCTCTTTTTATACCCAATCATGTTGCCAATTGACCCAATTAGTGTTTATTGGTCTTCCAGCACTTCCTTATGCTCAAATTTACTTTTTCCAGCCTCTTATTGCTACTTGTCCCAACTTTTTTGGGATTTGTTGACACCGTTAAATTTTGAATCAACATATTTTTCCTTTAAAATGATACATTTACTCGGATTAAACGTTTGATCGGTCATCTACGTTCTATTACAAATAAAATATTGACATTTGCCATCTCCACATCATTGCATTCAGTTTTTATTCACAATTTGTTTAGTGTCCCAACTTTTTTGGAATCCGGTTTGTATGTATATGTATGTATATAAGACAGCAACACTCATGACAATGATAAAACAATTACATTGACAATCATGGTACGCTATTTTTAAAATGTTTCCTTTTCTTTTTCATAACTTCTTTAACACACTACTTCTCTGCTGCAAAGCGCGGGTATTTTGCTAGTATTACATATTTGTGAGTGGCCAAAGTATGTGAACCTCTAGGATTAGCAGTTTGAAGGTGAAATTCAGGTCAGGTGTTTTCAATCAATTGGATGACAATCAAGTGTGAGTGGGCACCCTGTGTTATTTAAAGAACAGGGATCTATCAAAGTCTGCTCTTCACAACATATGTTTGTGGAAGTGTATCATGGCATGAACAAAGGAGATTTCGGAGGACCTCAGAAAAAGAGTTGTTGATGCTCATCAGGCTGGAAAAGGTTACAAAACCATCTCTAAAGGGTTTGGACTCCACCAATCCACAGTCAGACAGACTGTGTACAAATGGAGGAAATTCAAGACCATGGTTACCCTCCCTCGACCAACAAAGATCACTCTAAGAGCAAGGCGTGTAATAATCACCGAGGTCACAAAGGACCCCAGGGTAACTTCTAAGCAACTGAAGGCCTCTTTCACATTGGCTAATGTTCATGTTCATGAGTTCACCATCAGGAGAACACTGAACAACTATGGTGTGCATGGCAGGGTTGCAAGGAGAAAGCCACTGCTCTCCAAAAAAAAAAAACCACTGCTGCTCATCTGCAGTTTGCTAAAGATCATGTGGACAAACCAGAAGGCTATTGGAAGAATGTTTTGTGGACAGATGAGACCAAAATAGAACTTTTATGTTTGGAGAAAGGAAAACACTGCATTCCAGCATAAGAACCTTATCCCATCTGTAAAACATGGTGGTGGTAGTATCATGGTTTGGGCCTGTTTTGCTGCATCTGGGCCAGGACGGCTTGCCTTCATTGATGGAACAATGAATTCTGAACTATATCAGAGAATTCTAAAGGAAAATGTCAGGACATCTGTCCATGAACTGAATCTCAAGAGAAGGTGGGTCATGCAGCAAGACAATGACCCTAAGCACATAAGTCGTTCTACCAAAGAATGGTTAAAGAAGAATAAATTTAATGTTTTGGAATGGCCAAGTCAAAGTCCTGACCTTAATCCAATCGAAATGTTGTGGAAGGACCTGAAGCCAGCAGTTAATGTGAGGAAACCCACCAACATCCCAGAGTTGAAGCTGTTCTGTATGGAGGAATGGGCTAAAATTCCTCCAAGCCGGTGTGCAGGAATGATCAAAAGTTACCGGAAAAATTTTGTTGCAGTTATTGCTGCAAAGGGGGTCACACCAGATGCTGAAAGCAAAGGTTCACATACTTTTGCCACTCACAAATATGTAATATTCGATAATTTTCCTTAATAAATTAATGACCAACAATAATATTTTTGTCTCATTTGTTTAACTGGTTTCTCTATCTACTTTTAGGTCTTGAGTGAAAATCTGATGATGTTTTAGGTTATATTTATGCAGAAATATAGAAAATTCTAAAGGGTGCACAAACTTCCAAGCACAACTGTATATAACAAATTTCCCTTATTTAGGTTCCTGTAATTCAGTTTATACCATGTTAGCAAATAATTAGAATGTCAAAAGGCTAACAAGTAGGCATGTACCTAATATGTTATATTATTAATCCTGGCAAAAGGCTAATACTCACATGACCATTGGCAACATCAAGCAAGTCCTTCACTCTACAGCCTCTTGCTGTACCCATTTCGCTACAGATTGCCTCCTCTATGATCACATAATCCACTTTGTATGATGTGAGGATTTTATACACATCCTCTGCAGACCTCATTGCGTAGATCTGGTAAATCTGAAACATATGAAAATAATATTATAAAATGGGGAGAAAGAGACAGAGCAAGAGACATGAAAGGTACAGTGAGGTACTTAAAAGGGGCAGGTGGTAAGTGTTATTTTCTGTTGTTTGCTCCTTGTATTTATTCAATTCTTGTCCTGTTTGCTTAAATAAAGTTCCTTATGCATCTTCTGGCCTATTTTTCATTATACTTGAAGAATGCTACACAAGTGTTCTCTACTGATCAATATAGTGTACAGTAAGTATGAATGACAATTTAATAATTTAAAGTTAGTTAAAATTTAAATAGGCACAAAAAATAGTCAAAGGACAGCTGTTTTAAATACTACACTTGGTAAATTGTAATTTTTCACTGCACTTAAGTAGGATGACACTGTATGACATAGCCAAACAAATATCCCATCTGTTTGTTCACACCAGTGAAACTCCAGTAACGAATCTGAAATATTGTTGACTGGTAACTTAAAGGAATTAATTATACTATAGTATTAGCAGCAGTTATGGAAAAAGATGATCCACTGTGGCAACCCCTAACGTGAGCTGCTGAAAGAAGAAGAAGATAGTATTAGCAGCAGTAGTACTGAGTAGAGTAAAATTATTACTTATATGTTACACACACTACTCTACAGTGCCAAGATAAACAGGAATATATTAAAACTGGTGCATTATATAATTAATGTAATTATCATAATACACCTGTTTATTAAATATGTTAATTAACATTATGAAAGGTATACTATATATGGCAAATAGTAAACATCAAGTCAAATCAAATTTTGTTACATACAAATTATAGACACAGTACAATATGCACTGAAATGGTTAGATGCTCCTTTGACTGTGCCCTGAGGTGAATGTAAAAGGACAATAACAATACATAGCTTTATAAATTCAAAAATCATTAATAATGGCTACTACTGTAAATAGATAGCTTAATGTAAATTGTGAGATTGTGAGACAGCTGACAATGGGGCATCATGTATTTCTAGATACCTTCCTTATTTAATATGTGGATGGACTACGACAAAAAAAATCCTTAAGTCTCTCTCTGAGCTGGACTTTAGGCACACACAAAAAAAAACAAAAAGATACCGTTGTTGGAATGGCTAGAGATCACAGATAATTTTTCTTACCCTGACTCGACATGGCTTAGTGTAGATATCCTGGAGGTTAGTGAGTGAAACACTCTTAGATGCATTAGGCCGACTAAACTAACCTCACGGTCCTGCTGCATGTTGTACTCAAACCAGACTGTGATACTCCCTGATAGGATATTTTCGATAGTGGACTTATTAAAAATAGTTTACTACATGGGAGGGCAGCCTGAAATCTCTGAGGCGTGCGCGTTTGGTACAGAAGTTGCTGTGCCTTCTTCACCAAAGTGTTGATGTGTCTTGACAGGTTAGGTACTCCATGATTTAAACACCGACATAACCTAAAACTCTTCACCCTCTCTACCTGTGTGATGTTAATACTGGGGGGATGGTAGTGTCTCTGTTTCCTCCCAAAGTCCACAATCATCTCCTTTGTCCTGCTGACATTCAGTAGAAGACTGTTAGTCTGACACCAGAGTTATTGTTCACAGATGCTCCACTTCATTCAGGTAAGCCTGCTTATTGTTGTTAGTTATCAGGCTACCACATCTGTGTCATCAACAAACTTGAGAAGAATGTGGGAGTCATGTGTAAAGCTGTGAAAGCATATGTGCAGAGGTAGTACAGCAGTGGACTCAGGACAAAGCCCTGTGGAGTGCCTGTGCTGAGAGTGAGGGATAATAAGGTGAGGCCACCAACTTCCAACACCTGGTGTATGCCTGTCAGAAAGTTAATCATTAAATGCATAATGCAGTCCTCAGCTGCAGGTCCCAGAGCTTGGTGATAAGCTTAGAGGGGTTCATTGTGTTACATACTGAGCTACAGTCTATAAATTGCATTCATACATAGTTCCCAGTCTTGCTGTCTAGGTGGGCCAGTGCTGTATGAAGGATCAAGGTGATGGCGTCCTCTGTGGATCTACTGGAGTGATAAGCAAACTGTAATGAAGAGCATATGTGATGTTTTGACTAGCCTCTTGAAGCACTTCACTGCTATAGGCATTAGTGTGACAGGATTATAGTCAATCATTCCGGCAGGTTTTGATGTGACTTCTTGGGTATAGGGACAATGGTGGAACATTTAAAGCATTTTGGTAAAACAGATTGAGTTAAGAATATTAAATATTACAGTGAAAATTGGCTCAAGCTAATCAGCACAGATCTTAAAAACATATCCGACATCCATTCTGGACCTGCTGCCTTCCTGGTGTTCACTTTGTTAAAAACTTTTCTCATGTGGTGTTCCAACAAAGTGAGCGCTGTTTTCCTGACCCAAGTATGTCAGTCTTTGCCTAGGCCTTGCTTATTTGTGATCTTCACTGTCCATGGTATTCATAGCAGCTTCCTCCAACACTACAGTTTTTTATCTGCTGTTTTCAATAACCATGTTTTGCAGCCGTAGGTTGCTATGAGTGATAGAATTGTTTTTTCCATTCTGCACTTCGCAGAAATGCTGAGGTCTTTCTTCTTTCATAGTTTATTTTAACTAAGCTTTTCACTTTGATCAATTCTTGTACTGAAGAAAATTAAATACTGGACCATTTCGATCTCATTATTGTTGATCATTACCCTTGACGTCCCCCATTCTTATCCATAGTCATAATCTTTTGGTTTTGGTTTTCATGCCGTGTAACACTTGTTTTATCCCATTTTTGGCCTATGCAAGCAGGGTTGTTTAGTTTATGTACCTAAAATTATTAATGATCCTGCCACACATTTTTATGCCAATCCTGGAAGCTTCTTGGTTTTCCTTTCTCATTATTACACCTGCATACATGCTGAAAAGGAATTGAGAGACGATGCTCACCCTTACCAATGTCAAACAATTCTGTGTCTCTACGTGCTGTTCAGACTGTCACTTCTTGGTTGACGTACTGCTGTTTAATCAGCTAAATCAGGTGCTGTGAGGTGTCCAGTGTCTGCAGAATGTAGCATGGCCAATGAAGTGAAATGCTTTGGTGTAATCAATGACGCACATAAAACAACAGACTAATCCACTGAAAACCGTTTTCGATATTTAAACTAGGTTCAGGCAATGATTTGGACATGAACAAATTAAAAGAAATGTAGTTTTTTAAAAAATAAATTCTCCCACTTCCATGTACAGTTGATTGTTTCTTGTGACCTTTATTTCTATCTACATATTTGATTTTTACACTCTTCTTGATAATCTTTGAACATTCCTTCAGTCTAATTTAACAAAAGAGTAATCCTTTTACATTAGTAAATCTTTTTAACTGATTTTCAGTGTATTCACGTTTTCATTCAACCAAGTCTCCTACTACAATCTTACTGTGATTGTAAAGTGGGCTTTTAGTAATCTCATATATTCAGTTGCACCTATGTCTTTGTGTTATCTACATATTAATTTTAGTATTATTGTTTCAACCAGCTTCATGTTACGTCATGCTATTTTTCCTTTCTTGCCTGCCTTTTAGTCTGATTTTAGTTTATATTATACTTATCCTAAGTTTTTGACACAAGTTCACTATTTAAGGGAACTGGTGTACTCAATTTTTCTTTCAGAATATGTATATGTATGTGTGTGTATTATATATATGTTTATATACATATATCTATACTAATAAACGGCAAAGCCCTCACTCACTCACTCACTCACTCACTGACTGACTGACTCATCACTAATTCTCCAACTTCCCGTGTAGGTAGAAGGCTGAAATTTGGCAGGCTTATTCCTTACAGCTTCCTTACAAAAGTTGGGCAGGTTTCATTTCGAAATTCTACGCGTAATGGTCATAACTGGAAGGTATTTTTCTCCATTTACTGTAATGGAGTTGAGCTTGACCGCCGTGGGGGCGGAGTTTCGTGTGACATCATTACGCCGCCCACGTAATCACATGAACTGACTGTCAACGCACTATGTAGAAAACCAGGAAGAGCTCCAAAATACGCTGAACAAAACATGCATTATATAATTGAGAAGGCAGCGAAACATTAAGAAGCGAGCGAGTGACATACTACCATATTCATCAGTACAGCTACTTCGGAAACAAAGCGAGGTATAAACCTAAACTTTAAATTAACTTAATAGACAGGCTGCCGCTGGTGCTTTTCGTGCCCACGGGTAATGCGGGATACAAGTTTAATGAGAGGACGCAGGATATAAACGAGAGTTTTGATCACTTTGTAACTAAGTTAAAATTGCAGGTGAAGGGGTGTGCTTATGCAAATTCCGAGAGACTGTGTTTGTGGGGGATTGACAGTTAAGGCGGGTGGGGGAGTCACGTCATCATCTCCCCTCCCATTTGCCTCATTTCGCTCTGAGCTGAGCTCCGCGGCTAACGCCGTCTTCCGAAGCAACTTCGTCACACTGCCACCAAATACAGAGAAATCCACAAGTTAATGCACACTCTGTCTCTAGACTTTCTCCACACTGAATCCTCCAGGCACTACTTACAAAAGGTTACATTGACAATCGTGTTACATTATTTTTAAAATGTTTAATTTTCTTAGCACAAGCACAGCTGAGAAGCTTCGATGCATGTGCTCCATAACGTGTTAAAAAATCACGCATTTAATCACACTTTGCATTACAAGCAAAGAAGAACTTCTGTCAATGCATGATTTCCTGGTACACCGATTACATTGATCGGCGCTTCCCAATTCATTTTACCCTCGCACCCCCTTGGTTTGAGAAGAAATATGAAAAAATATGAGGTTAACACAGAAAAACAGATCACCAATTGAAGCTTTATAAATAATCGATTCGCCATCAATAATCGTTTTGGTAAAGTCATACTCAGTGTAATTCTCCTTCCATTTTATAATTTTTCCGCTACTAGCCATGATTAAATGAACGGTAAAAAAGTAACAGCGAAGCGAGGGTGACTTATTCAGGCAGGCAGGCGACAGCTCAATAGCTCGAATTTAGATATAAGTAGGTTCTATTTAGTCGCCAGAAATATCTTTGTTAGGAATGGAAGTTGAATTTAGTCTTTAAATTTCTATGGTAAAGAAAAAGTTATGCAATGATGACTAAATTTAACTATATAAAGTCAAAACTTGTATATATAAAGTCATTCCCGAATATATAAAGTCAAAACTTGATTATATAAAGTCACTGTCGGAATAAATAAAGTCAAAACTTGAATATATAAAGTCAGCGTCGATATATATATATATATAAAGTCAAAACTTGTTTCTGAATATATAAAGTCAGCGCTGGAATATATAAAGTCATTCCCAAATATATAAAGTCAAAACCTGAGTATATAAAGATGACGTTGGAATATTTCGGAATATATAAAGTAAGCGCTGGAATATATAAAGTCAAAACTTAAATATAGAAAGTCAGCGTCGGAATATATAAAGTCAGCGCTGGCCAATCCCAGCCAACACTGGGCGCAAGGCAGGAACCAATCCTGGGCAGGGCACATGCATCATTTCCAAAACATTAACCGAACAGTGTTTTTTTAATTTATTTTTCTGAATATGTTTTAGTTTAGTTCAGAGTCGTTTCAATCAATAGATTTTGACTTTCACTTTATATATTCAGGAGTGAGTTTATATACTCCGATGTTGACTTTATATAATCAGGAATGACTTTATAAATTCCGACGCTGACTTTATATATTCAGGTTTTGACTTTATATATTCCAGCGCTGACTTTATATATTCCGACGCTGACTTTATATATTCAGGTTTTGACTTTATATATTCCAGCGATGACTTTATATATTCAGAAACAAGTCTGACTTTATATATACCAACGCTGACTTTATATATTCTTGTGTCATGAGCACGAGGTGGCTAAGCAGTGTCCGCAATGGATGTGGCCATCCACCGTGCATAAGATACCATATTGATATTGGCGGGCGAAGAAGCCACCGATTCTTTCTCTGCCCAGGGCTGCCACGAGCCTAGAGCCGCCCCCGAGTACTGCTACAATAAATTATTTCATCAAAGATTGTGCACAATCACTACGCCACCATGTTCCCACGTTTAATAACGTGCTTTAACTCCTATCATCATGAAAATTATATCACGTATACATCTCAGCATTTTAGTTATTCAGAGAGCTGTAATATCACGAATGTAATGGATTCTGTGTCCTGTCGGAGGAAGAGAAAGCCGGTTTAAGAAGCATGTAGTGATTCAAACACATAGAGCATATAGAAGAACACATTCAAAACAAACCATTTAATGTGCTACTTTAATAACGATGTGATTTGAGAAACTGGTTAATTAAACAATTTTAAGATGAATTTTAGGATGTTCTGCTTTAATGACAAAATAAACTACGCGATTAAAGTGGAAATTTCGAGATTAAGTTGACATTTCGTGCTTTTTCCCCCCACTGTGTGCCTTTTTGTTTTTCCTGTACCCTAATAATTATTGCTTTCATATGACACTCAGACGGTGGGCTATGACTCGCCTTTTCACAGCGACTTTGATATCTGACAACTTCTTTTTTATTTCGGGCACTGTGCGGCTTTGAGCTTTCGAGTTTATCCGACACACTATGTCAGTCGATCAGCTTCCTTTTGTTGTTTATACCACTGTTTAAACCAACAAATAGTACGTTTTTCCTTGCCTCCACTTGGTATTTGCTGAAATTCTTCCATTTTCCCTCTTGCTTTTCCCATTGTCTTTTCACAGAACACTGAGCTTAAGGGCTACTTATATTGATTTGCATATTCAAAGAGGCGTAATTCTGGTAGGAGCTGGGTCGGGACAGCAGGCGCGTGCACGAACGTTACTTTTCACGTTGACCGGGATTTATGTAGCGGAAGAACGCGGAAGTTGGTGAACGCACAGATTTATGCATCTGGATTGTTATGTGCATAAGCACATTTCGGCTTTTGTGCTTACTTCACGTTATAGTGTGAGTTCTACGCACGGCGTTATGCATGATGCCATTGGAGAGGGCATCAGTCCATCACAGAGCAACCTTATGCACAGACTCACATGTAGACTCACACAGAGATGAATTATAGCTATCAATAAAACTAACCAGCACATCTCAAGGCTTGTAACACAAACATTGGAGTACTAGGAGTGCTGAGAGGAAAACCCTGGGTGATATGGGCTAAAAGATGTGAAAAACAGTATTATACTCCCCTGAAATTAACTAAGTTATAAAAACTTACTTTAAAAGTCATGTATAATGTACACAGTAGTAATTCGAGTATAACTCTAACCTTAAATTGAGTTCTTAGCAAAACTATACAGTTTCACATTGAGTATACTATTAAGTTATTGCTTTTTGTTAAACTGCATAATTTAAATTTCAGAAATGTTATTGTCATTTAAAATATAAAATGTTTAAAAATAAAAATAAAAAAATCAGGGTTTACATATTCCATTTAATTTAACATTTTTTCCATTAACTTAAAAACAGGCAGTTATATTTCCCCCAAGTATAATTACAGTGGTGTGAAAAACTGTTTGCCCCCTTCCTGATTTCTTATTCTTTTGCATGTTTGTCACACAAAATGTTTCTGATCATCAAACACATTTAACCATTAGTCAAATATAACACAAGTAAACACAAAATGCAGTTTTTAAATGATGGTTTTTATTATTTAGGGAGAAAAAAAAATCCAAACCTACATGGCCCTGTGTGAAAAAGTAATTGCCCCCT
>JANRMT010062842.1:25614570-25626170 GCA_026402145.1 Polypterus bichir lapradei
GTCAGTGGAGAATTAGTTATGAGTCTGTGTGTGTGTCTGTGAGTGAGTCTGTCTGTTTGTTAGTGTGTCTGTGTGTATTTTTCTATATATATATATATATATATATATATATAAAAGCCAGTTTATTACAGAGACAGAAGGGAGGGCAAAGAATTAACAAACAACACTACTTGGGGTATCTACTTAACTATGCTTCTTTCTACCCACCAGACCTGTCATTATATCTGCCTCCTCTTCCTCGCTGCCAGATCAGTCATTGCCTTTGCTCCTCTCCCAACTCATATCTAGCTGACCAAGAAAGGCAAACACTGTTATAAGGTTAGTCCCAGGAGTACTTATAATAGCAGTCCAGCCTACAAGATTTGTACATATACAGTACCTTTTAGGAAAACTATACTTTGGTCAAATCCAGATCACCATGTTAAACATTTATCATGTCATCTTTTAATCTTTTTTGCCTAAACTAAAATTTTTTAGCTTCTTCAGTTATTCCTTGAAATTCATAATCTGCATTTCTGGAACAATTCTGGTAACAATTCTCTGGACCTTCTCCAAGACTGAGATGTCTTTCTTCATGTGCATATGCATAAAGCAGTCCGTTTTTTACCTCTGGGCTTGGGATTATTTACCACAGAATGAGAGACCAGTGCAGTAGAACCCACAGTCACTCATACTGTGTCAATTTGCATCAAATCTTATGCTAACTATGAAAACAAAAGTAAGATGTTTCTCATTAAGTACCACACCTAACAATCAAACCTAGGCACAGATGCTTTAGGGCAACAAGTCTACCCACAGTGCTGCTAAAACAACCTAATCTAAAAATTAAAATCCCGAAATAGAAAACAATTGTTTTATGATTATAAATCAGCCTTATTTTATTTACCTGTCTTTTCTATTTTCTATTTTTATTGTTGCTTAAATTGTTCTTACTCTACCATAGCATTTTCATGTACAATGGAAGTAAAGGATAGGAAAAAAAGGTCTGTCCTCCCTTACTTGGAGTCATGTTTTAATCCCACTCTCATTTTGTCTTCTTGTTCTCCATAATCAGACTAGGGTAGCCTTTTACATCCTATTTAGGTGAAGGAAGAAGCTAAGCTGTGGGTAGATTTTTCAAGGCTCATGTTATATATTGTAATTGGGGAAATAAGAAGGTTTTGTTGGAGTGCTCATTGATTAAAATTATACACAATTTTTGGATGCTGCTACTGTATATGCTTTTATTAAAACAATGCTGAATTTTGAATTGCTTTACACAAAGTTCAATGCACATGGCTTGTGTACAAATGTAATTTTCCTTTCAAGTATGCCTGCTGATGCTTTATATAATACATTAACCTGTGTTGATGCTGGAAAAAAGATATGCTGTATTATAGCATGAATACTGTTGCTTACTTCGGCAACTATTGGTATACCCAGAGGAGTATCTCATTGAATCAATATGCTGCAATGTGTTTGGACTCAGACCATAAAATGTTTGTTTTTATTAGTAAATTACATTTTGCTTGTACATCAGCTATTCACGCAACCATGAGTTTTCATTTTAGTACTTGTGGTATCATTTGTAGCTCTTTCTACTCATCTCCCAAATTGAAAACTAACTATTGCTAAGATGTTGATACTTTGGCAGTAGCATATTACATTGTTCTGATTTAGTAATGCTCTATGTGCCCACTTTGGTAAATTCAGAAGCAGTTCAGCATCGTAGCAGAAAGTTCATTGGCAGTTTACACAGAAAAGCCTCCAATCCTTTTTACTTTTTATAAAGCGAAATATTGAAATTAATTGTATTGCTTCAAATACCATATAAATAGTCCTTTATTAATGTTGGCTTGTGAAAGACAAATCAAAGTAACTCATTTGATGTGATCAGTTTAGCAAGCACCCATCTTCTTCATTGCTTTGTACAGTTCTGTGTTCAGAATATAAGGAAAGGAAAAAAAATGCCTTGTGCAATCCATCTTCTGCACAACACCTGATCAGTTTTATTATTGTCAAAAACATAAGAAGAGTTAGAAAAAAATGTAACCCAATTTTCACGTACTCAAGAAACCTGAAAAGCTGCACTTTTATATACAAATTCATTTATAAAATGCTTTTTGATAGGGAATATTTGCTAAAAAAAAATCTATTTTTCATTACCAGAGCTTTATTTATTTCAGTTAGTAATGGTTTCCTAATACCTTGGCAGCACTGGGTACACGTTTGGCCCTAGCTCTAGTTAGAGCACCAGTCTGTCAGATGGCACCTTGACACACAAACCCACACGTACTTATCCTGGGCCAATCTGAATACCAGTTAATCCAGACATACTGCATGGAATATACTGTTCTCATAAAAGCCATGTTTAAATATTTGAATATCCTGTATATGCTAACATTTTTTTTTTTCTGAATAGAGACAGATCAGTAAATTGCATACCAGTTCTGAGAAAATGTAAAATATTAAATCTGGTTTTGTGACTTCTCTTTCTATTAGTATGCTTCATATAACTGTTACATGGGACTTGGTGCTGTTAATTCGATAGATGCTTTTTACAAATGCATGCACAGAACAGGCTTAAGAGGAGCTGCAATTGTGGCTATCATACGTCCGGACCTTTATCACATGTCTTCTTTGCCACATTGCTTTAAGACAGAAATGAAGACAATGGCATGCAGCAATATTGTAGTCATGATTATGGCTGCCTTTGTTAAGCATATATAAGGAACTGTATGACTGGCAATGCATCAGGATTTATATTATAAATTGTATACACATCTTCTGGATTAAAGAAAGAACACTAAACGGCTCAGGTGACATTATTACTCTAATGTTTGCAAAGTATTTATAATAATAACAACTAAATACTCTAAATATTTTACACGTAATAAGTGTGTTTCAGTTTTTTAAAATTCATGTTTATGTTTTATTGATTTAGGGCATTAAATCTGTCAGTCTTTTATAATTATTTATCCTCCCCACTGACTAATCCCTATGCTGCTATTTTAAATTAAGTGATTCTATTGATATTTCACCATATAACTGGAATCTTATTTATTAATCATAACAAATAAAAATTAATTTCTACTCTCCACAGCCTTGTAATTGGATTAAACAAGTTCAGAAAATTGATGAATCGGTGGAAATTGTTTTAAAAATAATGCAAAATAAGCAATGGATTAAGATGTATTAGATCTAAATTGTTATTATAGGCAGTGTGCCACAGTGGCTAAGGACCCTGACTGCAACGTACAAGGCTGCCTGTTAACTGACCCTGAACAATTCACTTAATTGGGCTGTGCTCCAGTTTTTAAAATATAAATGTGAATTTGTGTCTGTACTGTAAAGTGCATTAGGCTGTTGTCTGTTGTAGAATGGTGCCTTATAAAGTAAAATGTTGTCTATTTAAGGATTATTAAACATAGAATTCAAATGATTATGTTACTGTATGTAGTCACATTCAAAATCATCTTAGCTGTAAATGTTTCACTGTTGTGTGTGTTCCTTGAGTTTAAAAGGAACTTTCATATAATTCATAAACATAATCTCTATCCCGTTCTATGTCAGAACTTAGTGACTTGTTTAATTGACATTTTTCATGGAGGCTCTGGAGAGGCTGGACTCTGCTGGTGAATTATATAAGTTCTTTCACCTATCCATTTCCTACTTGCTTACCCAGTTCAAAGTTGAGGGTATGTTTCGACAATATTGGCAGCGTTAGCTTCACATTGGGAATCAGACCTGGACAAGGTAGCAGTCCATCGCAAGACCCAGCCACCCACACACAATCGAGCTGGGACAAATCTAACACAATGGTCTTTGGTTTGAGGTACAGGAGCTAAAATACCTGAGTGCAAGTTGCTTGATTGGCTGAAAGAGCAGTACTAACCACCTCACCACTGTGCAATCCCTACCCATACTAAGTTTATCAAAAATGTTAAAAAAAGGAATGCCAACAGTTGGTACTCTTAGTATTGCGTAGACTTTCAGAGTGTGGCATGTTAAAGCACAGGGTGACTGAAAGTTCCTTTTCTGCTCGAGGTGTGCAAACAATCCACTTCCTGAGGTGATGGTTTAGGCAAGATGAGACGGTCCTCACACTCGGGTTTTTTCACATCCTCTACTCTTCAGCTGGCCTTTTATTTTTCAGCTGCTGATGAACCGGAAAGTGCTCACTAGCCTATCTCACATTTATGCAAATCATGTTGCTACTGCATCATTTGACATCCCTTTTGTGAGATAAATATCCAGTTTTAAAGTAAACATGCCATAAAGTTGTTTATGTGTTCTGTATTGTATTGAACTGGTGTGCATATCAGGTGATTGCATGGTCATTTATTCCATTAGTTAAGATGTAATTTATCAGTAGGCCTTAATAGCTAAATATAGTGACTTAAAGTATGAGCACCATAAAAGGTTGAAAGTGTGCTAATGTGGATTGTCATTAGCACCTCAGGTAGGCTGTTAATGATGATTAAAGTGAAAACAAAGTAAAAGTAAAAAAAAAATGATTTTTTGGAAATGTTCCAAGTACACCTTTTCAGGAAGCATGCCCACTCTCTAACAAGAAAGTAATTGCCGAATGTTCATAAAATTTGTTTATTGAGTAGACATTTGTATTGTTTATACAGCAGTGAACTAAAATAAGGTTAGGGCTAGGGAAATATGTTTTAGGTTTAGAGCTGAAAGGAACATCCAAACGCTCATGGTACTCATCCAGTTTAGTTTGCTGTTTTAGTGTTACACTATAACCAGGATTGTCAAGGGGATTTTCAGTACTTAATTGGAATAATGAAGGCCTCAAAGAGAGGTTGCACCCTAGCACAAGCATTTGACCCGAAGCCATAAAAGTCCAACATTGAGTCAGATACACAATGCATTTCATAACATACACAGTCACAAAGTGCTATATACAGGTCATTCACACAGCAGTACATTCAGTCATCGTCTTCTTCTTCTTCCTCTTCCTGTTTTCCCAGTCCTGTGTGAGGTTGGTGTTTTATATGTTTCCAATGTGATTTTTAGGGCTGGGTGCCTTTCCATTCACAGACCCTTCCCATTTATCTGATCTTGGGACTTGCTTCATTTTTTCATCTTTACAAAGCACTTACTGCAATATTGTGCTGTGAGTGACAAGGGCCTGTGCCAGCAGTGTCAGATACAAGGCATTAACAACTCCTAGATGGGGTGCCCCTGCCAGAATACACAGACACCCATGCTCACTCATAGTCAACTGAGATATAACAATCTAACACAAATAATCTGTGGGAGGAAATCCAGAGTGCCTGGAAAAAAAACAGACATAGACAAGGGGAGAACATGTAACCTCCAGAAAGACCAGACCAGGCCAGGAATCTGACATTGTAAGTGCTGACCGCTGGGCCACTCTGCTACCAACCCAGTTCCAACAGAGTACAGTCATATTGGACTGTTGGCAGTCAGCCATGGCAGATTTTTAAAATGGAGCTCACTTCTGCCTCTCTTATGCCCTTAAAGTCTTAAACAAGTGGTTCAGCCTAAAGTGTTAATTAAGCAGTCAGGCTCATTGTGACCACTGGTTATGAAAGCCGCAAAGCTTGCAGCATTTCTGCTCTGCTCTTACCCGTTAACAAACCACCCATCTTGCTTCACTCCTGCAAACTACAGAAAACTCAGCTGTCAGTGTTCTGCAACATCATGTTTTGAAAGTTCACTCACACGTTTTAGTTTTTCTTTAAGCTCCCAGGCTTCAAACTGTTATTTTCAATCTCCAAAGTGTAATTCAAATTTATATGTCTATTATTCACTCCAGGCATCCATCCATTTTAAGAGCCCTCTTACTGCAAATTCATATCTTAGTTTTATGGCTGTGCCAGAAACATGCCTTTTCTAAAATGCTGTTGTGCTACATTATACAGCATTCATTCTGGTATTGGGTTTGCTCCACATTTGACAGTTTGGAAGAATGCTAAACAACAATATGAGGAGTTTTTTTCTGCACCAGTCAGAGATAATAAAAAAGTCTTTAATACAAAATGTGCTTAGGCTTTGGCCCTTCTGTGATTCTGACACATTTACACATTATTAGCGTCTTTGGGGAATGGACTCTAACCCAGCAGCAGGACCAACACCAAATGGGGTGCCATTCAGTCAACACTCACACATAGACCCACATTCACTATCACTGGGCCAGTTTGGAATTGCCATTTGGGACTATTGCATGTCTTTCAGATGTGGTGGAAAAACCCATGCATACGCAGGTCAAACATTTAAACTCTGCACATACATTATCTGGTCTGAGATTTAAACCCAGGATTTTGAAGCTGTGAGGGAGTGACACTAACCATTTCACCACCATGCCACCATGAACTGTCCTACTTTTAGTGTCAAGATAGCATTTTACACAAATCCCACAAAATGCAAGTATGTCGGTTCTTGTTTTCTTTAAGTTTGCTGTCCAATATCATCAGTCTTAGATGTCGTTCCCACTGACCTCTGTAAAATTTTTAACAACAAAAGAAGCATTTTGGAGTTTTTGTTTGGCAGTTGACTTTTTTAGTATATGATTTTTAAACTTTTGTTAAAGTTTTTGCTGGCCAAGTGGTTTGTTATTCACACCTCCTCAATTATGACAGTGCTGCGTTCTGTGCTTCACAAGCACTCCGCCGGCTATCTTTCCTCTTTGTTTTGAGGTTTATGGGTGACAAGACCTGACGTATTGTCATTCTGTGGTCTGCAGCTGTAACACCTCTAAAATAAAAGGAAACTTGACACATTTATTTAACCGTTTAGAAATGATTGCACAATGTGAATTATTCATAGAGTTTCGCTGAATAATTTTGTCATTGGTTTGACTTTTTTGAAAAAAATATTAATTTTTAATTAATTTCTCTTGCTAAATCTTAATTAGTAGTAAATGGTATTTGTTTTCTCAAATCACATTCCTAAAACGGGTATCTTACAGTAGTGGTAATTTTGAATGGTACAGTGGTGCAGCTGTTAAGCAGCAAGGAGACGCATTGAATTTGTGAGGCAGCCACTGCCAGTGAGTTCTGCATGCAGCCAACACAAGTTATCTTCCACATCCCGAGGACCTTCATTTTACAATAATTGGAGATTCCTCATCAGCCCAGTATGATTCTATTTCATTGTCATGATGTAGTGTCCTACTGAGTGTTGGTCTTGTACCGTATGCTGCTGGGGTCTACAGTATGGCTGAATGCAGCTCTGTGTGGAAAAATGTACTAGAGGTTTTGGAGATTAATTGATGGGCATTTACAGTACATTAACTAGAACACGAGGCATTTGGGTTAATCCATGAGACTTAGCAGTTTGTTAATTGTTCTTCTTTCAGCTGCTCCCGTTAGGGGTTGCCACAGCGGATCATCATTTTGTATTGTAGTCCGCATATTGATAATTCCTTTTACTCTTTGTGTGAAGTAGTGCTTCTCATAATTTCATGTAATTTGAATAATAACACACATGCAATTATTGAAGAGAATAAACCTGCCACCGCATGCAAGACAGTCATGTCCATTTATCCAAATTCATTGGCGTTTTTTTTTTTTTTTTTTTTTTTTTAAACGCAAGAAGTTTTAAAAACAATTCTTACATTTCAGCATTAATTTGAGTGAAGTAAAACAACACCTTTTATTGGCTGAATAAAAAGATTACAGTATACAAGGGGCCGGAGTTGCCTCAAAAGCTTGCATATTGTAATCTTTTTAGTTAGCCAATAAAAGGTATAATTTTGCTTGACTTTTCACTACATTTATAATGGCTAACACGGTATAACACCCTAGTACTACAGCATTAATTTGATTAATTTATTACATTTTTTGTTTGGAGCAGGTCTTGTCTTTACATTGTGTATTTCTAACATAGCATACTCAGACCTGCTTAATTCAATTTATGGTGATCCAGGTAGCTTCGGGTGCCAGGCAGGTAACAGGTCACCAGTCTATGACACCACACACACACGCTGCAAGGCCAGTTTAGAGTCACAAATTAACGTGACACCCTGGAGGAAAATCCACACAAACACAACATGAACATGCATACGCCACACAGACTGTAACCAAGAAGCCACCCTTATGTACAGTATTTTCATTAATATTTTATTTTTATGAGCTTTACAAATCACATTTTGTGCTGATGTAGGTGTTATGGTAATAAAGTAAAAGTAAAACAAATGTATCATCCTCATCACAGTACTGTACCTTTTTAGGATATCTGCCCATTCACATGACCCCTTCCAGGTTCTGCTTTCCAGATATTTCCACTTCTTTGAAAATGGAATGGTGATGTCTTTATATCTCTCAGCACTAGTTGCGTTTCCTAAAAACTACCAATAGTACTATTATCTGTAAATATGTCCTTCCTCCTATGATGTTTTTTCTCTTTTGGCTTAGCAGTGCATTATCATTAGACACTTTTACCACTACTTGAAAAGCGTGGTTTTCTCTGCTCGTCTGCAAACTTAAAAGTTCTACATCTCCAGTTAAACAAAGCCCATCCACTCAAAACTATCAAATGCTGAAAACAGTGCAGCTTTTTTTCCTTAATTTTGTTTGTTTTCTTCTCTGACATATGATATTTCATTTATTTTAATAAAATAAAATCATTTTGGCAAAAAAAATATTCACAGGACTAAAATGTTGTTTTGATGAGGGCAAACTTTCTTTTGCAACAGAGGAAGTAGTCTGATGGCATAGCATGGTAGCGGTTACCACTTCTCCCTCAGCTCCGCAAGACTCGGTTCAAATGCTGGCCAGTCGCTCTTTGTGTGTGGAGTTCAGACCTGCTCCTCATGCCTGCAGGCCCATGGGGTTTTTTTCCCAGGGTACTCGTTTTCCATTTATATCCCAAAGATGTGCAAGTTAAGTTAATTAATGACGATAAACTGGCAAACTCTGATTGACTGTTTGTGTGAATGGGCCCTGTGATGGACTAGTGCAGGGGTGGCAAACTCCAGGCCTAGAGTGCTACAGTGGCTACAGGTTTTCATTCTAACCCTTTTCCTAATCAGTGACCAGTTTTCACTGCTAATTAACGTTTCCCCCATCACTTTAATATCCCTGTTAGAAGAGTTCAACCCTCTGAATTGATTCCTTTCTTCATTAAATGAAAGCCAAGCAGAAATGAGATGTGAAACGAGTTAACAGATGACCAGCTAAACTGGGGCTTCAAACTCCAACCAATTTCACCCCAATCACTTTCTTAATGAGAAGCCAATTCTTGCTGTAATTAAACTCGTTATTTAATTCCATGGCTTGTTCCTGCTCTCATTCTGCCACAGCACACATTTCGAAAACTGTTGTTTTTCTGTTCTTTCTAAGAGCACCATCAAAATGTTTCGGTGACCTAAGAGATCAACCTTACCAAGACCATCACCTCTATTTACTTTCAGATATTGTGTGATGGGCACAGGGGAGCTGGTCATGCGGTGGCTTGTTTTGTGTCTCATTATTGTTTGGCTGCTAATTAAAGAAAAAGAAACAACTAAGGGGCCTGAGTCAAGTTAATTAAAAGAAGTTATCAGCAGCAAAAACTGGTCACTAATTAAGAAGATGGTAAGAATGAAAACCTGCAGCCACTGCGGCACTCGAGGCCTGGAGTTCGCCACCCCTGGACTAGTGATTACTTAAGGTTTTTATTTAGTCATATCTACACAAGAACACATGAAATTTACTTTCTCAGCTGCATCCATAACAGACAAAAAATAAAACACAGAGACAACAGGTTAAACAGAAACTCTGAAATATTTACATTATTTCAATTCTTCTACTACTAACATGTTGACAGTAGCTTTTTACCAAGACAGATATAAAATATATAGGAAAAGCTCTATATCCCCAGTTTTTTTCCTTCTGATCTTTTATTTTATTAAAAAGCCATATGGCACTGGGAATAAAGTTTTCTTAAACAGTTTCTGTTGGTCTTTAAAGCACCTGTACTTCCTGTTTTACTAAAAGTAGGTTGCATGTAATGGGCATCTGTTTCTTCAGTATGACCCTCTGACACACACGTACCAAATCATCAGCATCAGACTACTATACTTTTGCTGCATGTTTGGTAACTTATCAGAACTTTTATAAGTTTGTATTTGTCAGACTGCTTAACCAGGTATTGAAACTGACCCCACATTGCAAAAAAGTTCAGTATGAGTTGCCTCTACACTTTAAGTAGTGTTTAAGAAGGAGAACACAGTACAGATCGCATTTAAAATGGATATTTGTTATAAATTATAAATATAGTTTAGATCATTATTTATAGGGTGGTCCAGATCTAATTATGCAATTTTCATTATGCTATAACATATTAAGTTTATTACATAGAAAATCACCCGAAAAATCCCGGACCATCAAGAAGTGTGCAAACTGAAGACATGAAGAATCATCTTTACACCGAACTGGAATCATCCCCGCATAAATCAAAGTCATCCAGACGATCTGGATCTGCATAATTAGATCTGGACCACCCTGTAGGTGCTTTCCTATTTCCTTCCCCAGAACAATTAGGGTTGAACATATAGATTTCTTCCTCTTAAAGTTAAATATCATTCCTTTAGATATTGGTAGTTCTCTCTTCATGCTGATATGCTAGTGTAAGCTCTGGCACTGTAAATGGTGAGCATCATGTTACAGTAGTTAACACTATTGCCTCACACCTTCAGTAACTGGATTAAGTCATTTTTACACCTCTTGCCTCTTTCAAACTGCCCTGGAGTGTTTCGAGTTTGTTCTGCCATGGAGACGTGGCTTTAGTCTTGTGCCAAGTGTTACCAGAATAGGATTCTACGCCCCCACATCCCTAAAAAGAATTATGCAGATTTTATAATCAATTGATGAGAAGAATAGAAAAATCCATCTGACGTCCAGTCCTAATGTTTTGTTTTCACCCATGAGTGAAGCAAGCACTTTTGATGTTGATTCTAGCAGCTTGTCTTGTGCATTATTGATCCCTGGTAAAGAGCCATTCAAACAGATGAGTGACATTTTTTTAATTAAAGGCTGTAATAAATGGTAAGTTTTGAATGATTACTGCCGGGATAGCAAGTTAGGGTTGTCACTTCAATGATGGTATTCTTCCAACATCAACTACGTAAACCACAAATTACAAAGTATTAGAGTCATAATCTTTTTGTTTTTTCATTGTCAAATTGTAAATTTGTGTATTTATGCTTTAATATATTGCAGTGCTCAAATGTACTGTGTATAAAAACTGATCTCTTTTAATCACACAGCACAACCTCCATTCAGTATTAAATAGTACTAGGGTGTTTGTACTGTGTTAGCCATTATGAATGTAGTGAGAAGTTAAGCAAAATGACACCTTTTATTGGCTAACTAGAAAGATTACAATATACATCTTTCCTGAAGAAGGGGCCTGAGTGGCCTCGAAAACTTGCATATTGTAATCTTTCTAGTTAGCCAATGAAGAGTAAATACATACATACATACAGAACAAGGTGACATAAATGTGCCAAAATAGACCGCTTTATTATTTGAATATTCTTCTTCTTCAGTTCTACATTGGCCAAACTCATGTTAAACCTTTGTTTGGTCTGTCCCGGGTGCTGCTGGTATGGTTTACTTGACTCAATAGCTAGCATTTTAACAGGTGGAGCATAGTAT
>JANRMT010062842.1:25642753-25653969 GCA_026402145.1 Polypterus bichir lapradei
TATATATATATGTGTGTGTGTATGTATATATATATATATGTGTGTGTATGTATATATATATATATGTGTGTATGTATATATATATATATATGTATTTGTGTGTATATATGTGTGTGTGTGTGTATGTATGTATGTATAGATATGTATATATATGTTTATGTGTGTGTAAAATATATATATATATATATATATATATGACAGCAACACTCATCACTCACAACAGTGACAAAACAATTACATTGACAATCATGTTACGTTATTTTCAAAATGTTTCCTTTTCTTTTTCATTGCTTCTTTAACACACTACTTCTCCGCTGCAAAGCGCGGGTATTTTGCTAGTAATGCATAAACTATGGGAGGCGCCTATAACCCCCGTGAATAGAAATGTATTGGTATTTTCCTGCCATTTCTAACAGCTTTGACTAAAACAATCTTCAGTTAGTGACAGCCTTGCCTTGAGTAAGGTATGGAAGGCATATGGTTTTAAACCGTGCCTGGGCACATGCCTGTGCCAATAAGCTTACGGCCTTTTGAGTATGAATATATAAGAAAACAGTACTTAATTCACGTGCTGTGCTGTATGCTTTAAGCATACAGAAGAAGCTAAGAATCTTTAGGTATATAAGAATTTAATAATCTTTAAGTAGAGAAGAAGTAAGCTTCTTTTAAGTACAGAAATAACTAGTTTCTCATGAAAAGTTAAGTTTAAGATACAGTACAGGCCAAAAGTTTGGCCACACCTCCTCATTCAATGTGTTTTCTTTATTTTCATGACCATTTACAGCACTCCATCACTCTCCTTCTTGATCAAATAGCCCTTACACAGCCTGGAGGTGTGTTTGGGGTCATTGTCCTGTTGAAAAATAAACTGACTTCTGCACAACATAACTGCTGGTCCCAACCCCATTGATAAAGCAAGAAATTCCACTAAATAACCCTGATAAGGCACACCTGTGAAGTGAAAACCATTTCAGGTGACTACCTGTTGAAGCTCATCGAGAGAATACCAAGAGTGTGCAAAGCAGTAATCGGAGCAAAGGGTGGCTATTTTGAAGAAACTAGAATATAACATGTTTTCAGTTATTTCACCTTTTTTTGTTAAGTACATAACTCCACATGTGTTCATTCATAGTTTTGATGCCTTCAGTCATGAAAATAAAGAAAACACATTCAATGAGGAGGTGTGTCCAAACTTTTGGCCTGTACTGTACATTTTCCCTCTTTTGCCCTTTATTCTACGTAACTCTTTTTATTCTTTTGTGGATTTGCTTTTAAACTTTCACTAAATATTTTCAAAACGAACTTTGAAACTAAGATTTCTTTAGACACGCATTTTACCCGTGCTTGGCCATACCTTATTTCGGCAGTTAAAACTTGCCTGAAGTTTTGAAACCAACTTAAACTTTAAAAAACAACCTAAGAATAAGACTTGAAAATTGCCTTGGATTATAAAAGAATGCAAACCTGCGTATAGTACGCCTGAGATCGGACTGCAACGAATGAAAACGACGATTTAAAAAAAAGACACTACAGGTACCTTTAATCTTTGATCGGAGTTGGACATATTTGAGAATTGCTAGTGTTCTTCACGAGACTGTATAAATTATAAAAGGTTTTTAAGTACAGTGCCTTGTGTCATGACGTTTGAATCCGGAAGCCAGAACGAATGTCAACATGATATGAGTGAAAGTGGCTTTGAATATGACGTCACAAAGGACCATCTCCAAGACAACAAAGTCGTCCAATTCAGCGTCGACTAAACCTCAATCAGAAATGGATTACAAATACAATTATATCTGATGAAGCGCATAAAGGATTTACAAATTAAACTATGAATATATAAAATCGAGAATTCGTTCTTTGACTTGAGAATGGAATATAAAAGGTTAAGCAACAAACTTTTATTCCTCCAGAGCAACGAATATACATGGAAAATGCTACAAAAGGACTTTCATGATAAAATGGAAATTTGTAATACATTTACCGGATGTACAACGAATTGGGTTTTAGAAGTACATCAAAATAAATGCTTCAATCAGCAGCCCGACTTTTCTGCTAACCAATTCAAGGATTACAGAACAAATGACATTCCTGATGTTTCTCCAGAAGACAGTATCCCTTAGGATTTCCATTCAAAGTAAAAGTCATGCAAGCTCAACGGCTACTTCAAATAGTGCCATCAGATCTCCGGAGGCAGCACACGCTGTACTGTTAATTAAAGCAGATAATCAAAGAAAGCAACAGGCTCTAGATAAGAAGCACAGTTTGAAGCACAGCTGAAGGCTAAAAGAGATCAATTGGAATTGGAGACAGCTATAGCAGAATCTGAAGCAAAATTGGGAGTTCTTAAAAGACGCTATCGAAGTTCAGGTAAACCCAATTCTAGTAACGTCCCTCAGAAACCAGATGTGAGAAGCGCAAAACTACAAGCATCAAGTATTCGTGACTTTCCACGTAACAACGAAAGTAAAAAAAATCCTCAGCAATCACTTTATCAGCAGCAAAATAAAGCGCCAGCACTTCAACAATCGCTTAAAAACTGTAAACACTTGTCACCAAAGCCAGTCTTTATGGAAACCAACTACGGAAAGCCGATGCCTATATGAGAAAAGATAAAAGGCGGCTTCAAATAAAACCAAACGATGAAGGACAGTGCGATTATGCACACTTTCTTCGCAGAAGTACAAACATTATGTCCAACTTACAAAGCGGACAACAATTTGAAAATGATAACCTTCCTACTAAAGTCTCCAAACCTCCTCAAGACCTACTAGCGCCGTGGCAATGCAAAATACAGAGTATTGAAAGTACGGAGAGCAGGCTAACCCCTCTCGCCGATCCAGTGAACATTCTGAACGAACAGACATCAGCTTTGAATCCCGTGTGCGGCTCAGCTCAACAAAGCCATACCTTAGAGTAGGAAAAGGAAAAGACTGATCAAAAGAAGTATCCTTTGAAAGGCGTCCTGAGAGAAAGCAGTTTTGCTACAAACTTTTATACTGCCGGCAAAAAAATAGATACAGACACCTCAATCAAAATGGCGGAGACGGCTGAACATACAAGCGGTAAGCACTGTGTCTTTTTTGCAATGAAAATTGTTATATTGATTAGTACACAAGAAATCTCCAAACCTTCTTTATTATAGAAAAGCCTCTCTCATACAATCTCCTTCCGGGAACACTCTCCCAGTTCTATTTATACATATTTGTACAGTGCCACCTACTGTCCAAATTAAACAACATTAATACCACAACATAACATCTCCCCCTTAAATATCTAACTGCCCGTCCAAAACTTGCCGTTAACAAAACAGAAAATAACACAACAAAACCACAGACTAATCTGTTTGTCTTGCGCTATGATCCCGTCTTATAGTATTTTAACCACACAGGACGGCGGCATAGGCGGCCCTTCAAGGTAGTCTTCCCATTTCCTTCAGGGACCAACAAAGCAGGAGGTTTCACTGTTGGAATTGGAGGCGGAAAACTCTCAAGGAACGAATCCCCGTGTGACTCAAGTGGAGCAGCAGGAGGCGCACCAGAGGATTGATCCACGGCTGGCGCGTCATTTGCCGAATCTGCACATGGTGCGCAAGGGGACAACCGCGCTGCATTCCATACTTTACCGTCACCAAGCACGTAGCTGCTTTCTCCAGTTTTCTCAAGTACCGGCGTGGGATTACTGTAATGTGGCAATTCTTGAGACACAAGAGTAGGCATTTTTATTCGCACTGTGTCTCCCTTTGCCAGTAATGGGACATGAGCTCCTCTTCTATCATCCGTGTATTTCTTCATCTTATTCTGTTTAGCAACAACTCATTGTCTTATGCTTGCATCGTCTAGTCCAACAGATGTTGACAAAGGCAATACGTTCAGTTTGGTACGCATCTTGCATCCATGAAGCAGTTCAAAGGCGAAATACCCTTTGTTGCATGTGGCGTAGCTCTAAAGATATGAAGAAATTCCATAATGGATGATTTCCAGGGCTTACGCTGTAAATGAAGCGTATGTACCGTTTCTTTGGGCACTCAAATCTTTCAGTTGCTCCATTAGCCTGAGGGTGATAATTTGCAGATCTAGTGTGCTGAATGTCCCTCTCCTGTAGGAATGTGGTCAGCATAGAGGATGTGAACTGAGGACCATTATCAGATACCAAGCATTGAGGGTTGCCATGGCGACTGAAAATAGATATTAAAAAAGCAACTACAGCTGAAGTAGTAATTTGAGACGTAAAACCAACTTCAGGCCATTTTGAATAATAGTCAATTAGTGTGAAGGCAAAGCGACAGTCTGCAGGTGCGATTTCAAACAGCCCTATATATCACATCAATGGCAACTTTTTGCCATGGCCCGTCTGGCCAAGGTATGGGTTGTAACGGCGCAGCACACACCTTTGCGGTCTTATCATTGGATTGGCAAGGCTGACAGGACTTGATTGCTGTCGTGACAAGATCATCCATTTTCAGCCACCAGTACAGGTCGAGAAGCCTCCGTTTTGTGCGGAGAATTCTTTGATGACCCTTGTGTGCTAGGTCCACAATTACCTGTCGCAATTTAACCGGCACAACTAAACGATCCGATGCTCTGAATACAAAATCATCTTTAACAGACAGTTCGTGCCATATGCGAAAGTACAGTACAAGCTCATTTGGTACAAGTGAAATTTGCAGACCATACAGAATGAATACGATCCTGTACGGCACTCAGTTCTGGGCATGATGTAGAAGCAGCTTCAAATTCTGCATGGCTTACTGTCTTCACGGCCGAGGACAGAAGGGCAACATACTCCGGCTCCAATTCAGATGGCACATTTGGAGCAGATATAGGGAGTCGAGATAGGCAGTCCGCAGTCGAATTTTGCGCTCCCGGGCGGTACAACACGTCATAATTAAAGCAAAGGAAACGTGCCGACCATCAGGCAATACGCAAACCAGCTCTCCCCATACCTTTCGTAGTAAGAAGTGTTGTGAGGGCCTGGGGCCTCATGCATAACACCGTGCGTAGAATTCGCACTATAACATGAAGTAAGCACAGAAGCTGAAATGTGCTTACGCACAGAAAAATCCAGATGCATAAATCTGTGCGTACTCCAACGTCCGCGTTCTTCCGCTCCATAAAACCCGGTCAGCGTGAAAAGTAATGCTCGTGCACGCGCGTGCTGTCCCACCCAAACTCCTCCCAGAATTACGCCTCTTTGAATATGCAAATCAATATAAATAGCCCTTAAGCTCAGCGTTCTGTGAAAAGACAATGGGAAAAGCACGGGGGAAAATAAGAATTTCAGTGAATACCAAGTGGAGGCAAAGGAAAAACATACTATTTGTTGATTTAAACAGTGGAATAAACAACAAAAAGAAGTTGATCGAGTGACATAGCATGTCGGAGAAACTCGAAAGCTCAAGTTCACAGTCATACAGTGCCAAAATAAAAAAGAAGTAACATATCAAAGTCGCCGTGAAAAGACGAGTTGTAGCCCACCGTCTGAGCTTATTAGGGTACAGAAAAAAAAAAAAAAAAAAATAGGCACACAATGGGGAAAAAAAGCACGAAATGTCAACTTTAATCTTAAAATTTCCACTTTAATCACGTAGTTTAGTTTGTTATTAAAGTAGATCATAAACTTCATCTTAAATTCATTTAATTTACTAGTTTCTTAAATCCCATCGTAACTACAGTAGCACGTTAAATGCTTTGTTTTGTATTTGATCTTCAATGTGCTCTATGTGTGTGAATCACTACGTGCTTCCGTTCTTTCTTTCTCCGACAGGACACAGAATCCATTACATTTGTGATATTACAGCTCTCTGAATAATTAAAATACTGAGATGTATACGTGATATCATTTTCATGATGATTGGAATGAAAGCATGTTATTAAACATGGAAGCACGATGGCACAGTGATTGTTCATGTCTCACATAAGATGCTGCTGCGCCATGCGTGACCTTTGATGAAATAATTTATTGCAGCAGTACTGTCTCTTTCAAACGTACTTACCTGCAATTCCTGTCGTTACTTTTCTTTCCCCAAATACCCAATTGCCACACAATCAGCTCTGTAATAGGCATTAAGCCACCTGTAAGCTTACGACGATTCTTCAAAACTTTTAAGGGACATTGAAATATCTTCATAGTACGTGTTTAATTATTCTATTCATCTATCCTTCCAGTGTCGCGCCAGCCTCAGCAAATATACAGCGTGAGGCAGGAACAATACGTGAACTTGCTAGCGCTGCGGCACTGTGTCCGCACATGTTTAATTATTAACAATACAGATTATTTAAATGAAGTTAGTTTTATCTGTATAATATAATCAACATATTTTGTTGCATTTCATCTTAAAAATTATATTGTCATCATATGTAAATACACGCGTTATAAAGTGGCACAGTTTTGTAATATTAACTGTAGTGCAGGTTTACAGTGGGGTAATTGTACTGATAAGTACAAACAGTTCTAAAGGAGCAATTGATTGAGTGCATTTATAGTTCTTGGGATGAAACAGTTTCTGAACCGCGAGGTCCGTACAGGAAAGGCTTTGAAACATTTTGCCGGGGCTTTAGCAGTATGCCCTTGATGCTGTATACCGATAATTCTCTTTCCGATCAGCAGCTGCTGCGATTCCCCACTGAGATACAGTGATATAAATACTCCAAGTGGTACAATGAGAGTAATACGGAAAAAGATGATGCGCTGTGACAACCCTTAACGGGAGCAGCTGAAAGAAGAAGAAGAAGGTGCAGTGAGAGTAACAACGCTAAAGCAGTTATGGTATTTGGAATACTATGGCTATTCCCTGGGTCATTATATTGTTACAGATAATCTACAATCAGATGCATTACACTAATGAACAACATGCAGTTAGTTTCAGTGTACTGTATTTATAAAGCCGAATCAGAAATGTGGTTCTAAGAAATAAAGGGTAACCACACAGGAACAGTAGCACTGCTTTGACGCTGGGTGCCGCCAGTCTGCAAAACCGAGTGGAGAACTTGTGTAGGACAGGGTATGAGGTACCGTGGAAAAGTGCGTGGCTTTACGCCAAGTGTAGGTGTTATACATCGCGATTTGAACGTGGAAACATACTTACGCAACATTTCTGTGCATACGCACCGTTTATGCACGAGGCCTCTGGTGATCTGTTTTCAAAGTGAAACAGTGTCCCCACAAATACGTATGCCACTTTAACTGCCCAAACACACGCTAAGGCCTCCTTTTCCACTGTAGAAAACTTCCTCTCAGCCTGAGAAAGCGTACGGGAAGCAAAAGCAATGGTGTGCTCTGTTTTATCTGCATGCATTTGTATAAATACTGCACCTAGCCCATAGTCTGAAGCGTCAGTTGCTATAGTTGAAGGCAAAGCAGGATCAAAAATTGCCAGAGCAGGACTGGTCAGAATTAATTCCTTGACCCTATGGAAGCTACACTGTGCGTCCTCTGTGAAGTCAAAGTTGGATCGCCCACATAAGCAAGCATGCATAGGTTCTCCTATCGTGGCGTAATGCAGTATAAACTTTACATACCATGATGTTAACCTTAAAAATGAACGTACAGCTGAAGCATCTGTGGGAAGGGGTGTGTTAAGGAAGGCATCTACATGCTCTGTGTCAGGCGAAATACCCTCCGCAGAAATGACATGCCTCAAAAAACGAAGGGAGGTCTGCTTGAAATGACATTTGTCCTTGTTTAATTGTAGCCCTGCCTTCGCCAAGCATTCTAAAACAGCTGAGAGGTGACGATCATGTTCAGCAGCTGTGGATCCATAGATATCAAGGCAATTCTGGACACCTGGAAGATGACAGAAGTGGTGACAGTAACTTTTGAAACGCAGCTGGAGCAGACGCCAGCTCAAAGAGAACACGGTAAAAATGGAACAAACCATCATGTGTTATAAATGCAGTAAGGCCCCTTCTCTCCTCTTCTGGGCACTTGATGGTACGCGTTTGCAAGATCTATAGTGGAGAAAACAGTAGCACCTCGTAATTGAGAAAGCAGTTCCTCAATATGTGGCAGCAGAAAAGAATCAACAATAACAGCCTTGTTAGGCTCACGAAGGTCCACACATAAGCGTATGCCACCAGTTCTCTGGTGTGACTACTATTGGTGAGACACACGGTGAAGCATCCACGGACTCAATACTTCCTGCATCTAGCAAGTGGTGCAGTCCGTACTGATATTGGCAAGCACCTCAATCTCTGCTGCACTGGCGAAACTTCTGGCTGGATTCTTACCTTGTGTACAAACCCTTTTGCACATCCTAGGCCTCTGAATGGAGTGGAAGACAACTGTAGCACTGGTAGAGTAAGTATTGTATTACCTTTGATGTGCAATTTCAAAGATGTAACTAACTCCATGCCTAGTAAAGGGGCACCGGTTTGCACGATGAAGAAAGTAGCCGGTACCTTGACAGCTGCATATATGAAACTCGGGCTTGGAGGCATCCTATGACCGGTAATTCAGTTTTGGAATAACTGAGCAGGCATACGGAAGGTGCATATAAATTACAAGTACCAAAATACCGGTTACATAACCGCTGGGTAAAATGGATACAGATGAGCCAGTGTCTACGAGGAGACACACCGAATACGGTTTAGAATCATTTGCTTTAATTGCAACACACGAAATGTTTCTAGGCTGGTTTGTACCATCATTCACACACACAAAATGGTAGTTTCTGGAATCTCAATACCTCAAACTCGGTCTTGTGGAGGAGAGCGACATACGAGAAAAGTGTCCAGATTGCCCGCAGCTTCTACACGTAGCTGATGCAGCCGGACACTCTGGAGCATTTGCGAGATGTGCTTTGGATCCACAGCGGAAACACTACCGATTCTTATTGGAGGTAATGGTAGCGCCAGAACTAGGCTGTACGCGGGCCTGGCCATCGCGGCGTCGTGTAGATAGCATCGTGCTTTGAACTGCATCGACTGAAGCTGAAGAGGAGGCTGCCAGGATCCCCGCTTAAGGTTTAGCTTTTTCAAGAGTGATATCATGTTCAAATAGCTTCTTGCGGGCACGTGGACAGGCTGTCTTTTCTACCATCTGGTCCCGTAACATTTCATCTTTAAAGTTGCAGGTAGATGCAAGATCTCGTAACGCAGAAATATACTGAGGCACAGTTTCGTCATGTCGTTGAACGCCATAAATTTCGTAGTTGAGCCCAACAACCACATTGCACTTGGGCAGAAAATGCGCCTTCAACGCCGCCACGGCCTCTGCGTATGGGTTACCTGTATTTGGTAGTGTATAGAAAAGTCTGTGTCCTTCAGTGCCCAAACAGTGCAGAAGCAACGTTCGTTTCCTGGCTTCTGTCCAGTTGTCTCCATCTACCCAAACAACAAGTAAATTTTCAAATATTCTCATCTACGTATCAAACGGAACTGTGGGCTCTCCTGGACAAGGAAAAGCAGCTGGTAGTGGAACAGTAGACGCGTCCATCATTGCTTAGAAACGTTCTCGTTGCCAATTGTTATATTGATTAGTACACAAGAAATCTACAAACCTTTATTATTGAAAAGCCTCTCATACAATCTCCTTCCCGGAACAGATTTATACATATTTGTACAGTGCCACCTACTGTCCAAATACCACAAAACAAAAATCATGATCTTAGCGAATGAAGTGCAATTCAGACAATTTATGAAAGTAAAAATGTTTTGAAATCTAAAGACTTATGCTTTAAGTGTCGTAAACAAATACTTTAGTAAAGACTGTGAAGAAAAGATTAAATGCCAAATATGCTCAGTTACATTCAGTAATTCTGCATATTAATAAATAAAAAGGCACCGACGATAAAGCCACACCTCCTAAAGAGGAGAACGTTATGTTGGAAAAGAACAACATTTCTTCCGCCCAAATTTCTGTTGAGCCATTAGACTTGTTCTGATACCGGGGCTGGTAAAGAGCGTGTCCTAACTTGAACTGGAGTCACAGCGAAGTCCGAAACGATTGAAAAATCTGTAGAAACATCTGCTGTAAAAGACTCTGGCAGCTCAGATACATTTTGCACTGAAAGTCTGCAAAAGCAGTTAAATCATTCTGAAAGAGACTCACATCTACATCAGCACTGTAGAAAGAGACAAAGTGAATAGACAGAAATTAGTGAGGTGTACAATCTTAAGAGTTACAAGTCTGTGTGAAAGAAAAATACATTGATATACCAGAAGTGTACACACTGAACTCTGTCCCAGTGAAAAGGGAGAACATCCCTATGCAAGAAAGATGTCAAGAAATTGTCTAATCAAAGAGATGTGCATCAACCCCAGATAAATACTGACCAAAGCAATATTGCAATTACCATTCTATTCTTATTGTTGTTTTTGTTGTTAAGTGCAAATGCCTGCAAAGTCATGGAACCATGGCAAATCACACATAGCAAAGATGAAAGACTTTATGCTGTGAAAACATTAAGGGTGGATTGTTAATGGATTTATAAAGGGCTCACAGACTGCAAAGATGTTCAGTCAACATTGACAATGGCGAGAGCAAATGCTACTCCAGCAATACAATAGACTTTCCAGAGCAAAGTTGTAAAGAGAAGGACATTAAATTCATGCACATAGCTTCAGATATTGCATGGCTAGTGGATGGACACTATTGCATTAATCTACCTTTTAAAGGATAAGACTCTTAAAGTGCCAAACAATCATTGTGGTGCAGAACATGCTATTGGATTTAAAAGGAAACTTAATCTATCATTCCATGAGGATTGTAAAATTTTCATGAAAGACATTTTAGGCAAAGGATATGCCATCAAGGTAGCCACTGAACAGTTAACCCTTGAAAAAGGGAATGCCTTAAGCACAGCTTAAGAAGCAGTTAACACTGTGTTAATTTCTATGTTGGACTGTTTAAACTCCATTGCTACACAAGCCATGAAATTGGCCAAAGATCTTTAAGCCCTGTGCTTAAAGGGAGGATTTTATCTTACAAAATGGATAAGTAATAGAGCAGTCTTGCTGTCAATCCCTGAAGACAGGGCAATAGAGCAAAAAAAGACTTGGACTTAAGTCATGACTTGTTACCAGTTGAAAGAGCCTTGGGTGTTCAATGGTGTACACAGACTGACAATTTCAAGTTCCAGGTAAAGCTACAAGATAAGCCTGCTACAAAACGTGGCATTCTGTCAGTGGTCAGTTCAATATACGACCCACTTGGATTTTTAGCACCAGTCATACTGCCTGCCAAGTTTATTCTAAGAGAACTGTGTAAAGAAAAAT
>JANRMT010062842.1:25660421-25676114 GCA_026402145.1 Polypterus bichir lapradei
CCATAATCAAACACTAATGGAACACTAAAACCACGACCCCATGGATGTACCAAGAACACAACACAGACAGACTCAACACAGATAAGATGAGACATCAACCAGGGTGATTCTCTTAGCCCTCTGTGGATCTTTTCACTCTCAACCCACCAACAAACAAATTAAAACACACACAATATGGAGAAAAAGTCGAAAACCAACAAAATCAAACAAAGATATCTGCAGGAACAGATAAAAGTTATATAAATATTCAGAACATATTCTGGATTAAGCAGGTTAGAATATCATATGACATATTCACCACCTACACACATAGAGCTCAGACTGGACAAATGTAAAACAATACATGTTTAAAAAAGGGAATCTTTGGAGATGGTAGGTATTCCCTGAAAAATAGAATCCAAAATTCAGGCTACGGCAAATGGTGAGCTATGCAGATATCTTGGTTTCCATATCTCTATATAAAACCTCAAAACCTCTGGTGTCTGGCGTCCTCCCATGCCCAGGTTTGACAAGGCAGCCTTTACAGGTGTCGACATGGCTCATGCTGTCTGGCATTCCCATGATTTGTTTTAAATTAAGTCCACCATATCTGATGTTAAGTGCACTCATACACAAAACAACAACAACAACAACATTTATTTATATAGCACATTTTCATACAAAAAAAATGTAGCTCAAAGTGCTTTACAAAATGAAGAAATAGAAAAATAGAAGACACAATAAAAAATAAAAATAAGTCAACATTCATTAACATAGAATAAGTAAGGTCCGATGGCCAGGGTGGACAGAAAAAACAAAAAAAAAACTCCAGACGGCTGGAGAAAAAAAATAAAATCTGCAGGGATTCCAGAGTAAGAGACCGCCCAGTCCCCTCTGGGAATTCTACCTAACATAAATGAAACAGTCCTCTTTGGATTTAAGGTTCTCACGGAACGACTCGATGATGATGGTCACGTAGACTTCTGGCTTTCAATCCATCAATGTTGGAGCATCATGATGCTTTGAGTAGGTGGTGGTGGTGCAGGCCGCCACCACAAAGAAACCGGAGAAAGAAACAGAAGAGAGAGTTGGGGTCAGTATGGATTTTAGAGCCACTATGAATAGTTATTATGATGAATTGAACATACAGAGTATCAGTATTAAGTTAAAGTGAAGTTAGGAGAAAGCCATATTAAAGTAATGTGTTTTCAGCAGTGTTTTAAAGTTTTTCCACTGTATTAGCCTGGCAAATCCCTATTGGCAGGCTATTCCAGATTTTAGGTGCATAACAGCAGAAGGCCGCCTCACCACTTCCTTTAAGTTTTGTTCTTGGAATTCTAAGGAGACATTCATTTGAGGATCTAAGGTTACTATTTGGAATATAAGGTGTCAGACATTCCGATATATAAGATGGAGCAAGATTATTTAAGGCTTTATAAACCATAAGCAGAATTTTAAAGTCAATCCTGAATGACACAGGTAACCAGTGTAGTGACATCAAAACTGGAGAGATGTGCTCGGATTTTCTTTTCCTAGTTAGGATTCTAGCAGCTGCATTCTGCACTCGTTGCAAGTTATTTATGTTTTTTTTGGGTAGTCCTAAGAGGAGTGCGTTACAGTAATCTAGTCTACTGAAAACAAAAGCGTGAATTAATTTCTCAGCATCTTTCAATGATATAAGAGGTCTAACTTTTGCTATGTTTCTTAAGTGAAAAAATGCTGTCCTAGTGGTCTGATGAATATGCGATTTAAAATTCAGGTTACAGTCAACAGTTACCCCTAAGTTTTTTACTACCGTCTTAACTGTTAATCCTAATGCATCAAGTTTATTTCTGATAACCTCATTGAATCCATTATTGCCAATTACTAAAATTTCAGTTTTCTCTTTATTTAGTTTGAGAAAATTACTATTCATCCATTCAGAAATACCAGTAAGACATTGTGTTAGTGAATCGAGAGAGTTGGTGTCATCAGGTGCTATTGATAAGTACAGCTGTGTGTCATCAGCATAGCTGTGGTAGCTCACGTTGTGCCCTGAGATAATCTGACCTAACGGAAGCATATAGATTGAGAAGAGCAGCGGACCCAGGATAGAGCCTTGTAGAACACCATAGAATATCATGTGTCTTTGAGATGTGATTACCACAACTCACAAAGAATTTTCTCCCTGCCAGGTAGGATTCAAACCAATTTAAGACACTGCCAGAGAGGCCCACCCATTGACTAAGGCGATTTCTAAGAATATTGTGATCAATGGTGTCAAAAGCGGCACTCAGATCTAAGAGGATGAGAACAGATAAATGGCCTCTGTCTGCATTTACCCGTAGGTCATTTACTACTTTAACGAGTGCAGTTTCTGTGATGTGATTTGTTCTGAAACCTGACTGAAATTTATCAAGAATAGCATGTTTATTGAGGTGGTCATTTAACTGCATAATGACTGCCTTCTCTAGAATTTTACTTAAGAAGGGCAGGTTAGAGATGGGTCTAAAATTTTCAAAAGCTGAGGGGTCGAGATTATTTTTCTTGAGCAGGGTTTTAACTACAGCAGTCTTAAGACAGTCTGGGAAGACCCCCGTATCTAATGACGAATTTACTATGTCAAGAACATTATCAATTAGCACGCCTGATACTTCTTTGAAAAACCTTGTTGGTATTGGGTCAAGGACGCAGGTGGAGGGTTTCATTTGAGAGATTATACTATGTAATTCAGGTAAATTTATCCTGGTGAAAGCATTTAATTTGTTTATAATGGAGTACTGGGGCTTTGGTGGTTCTGCAGTGTTGGGGAGATATACTATGTTATCTCTAATATCATACATTTTTTGATTGAAAAATACAGCAATGTTCTCACAGGTTTCACTGGAAGTATTTTGGAGGCATTCCTTTGTGTTACCTGGGTTTAACAGACGATCAATTGTAGAAAATAAGACTCTGGGATTACTAGCATTTTTATTTATAATCTAAGAGAAATAGCAGCACCTCTCAAGACGGACTGTGTTATTGTATTCTGTTATTTTAACCTTCAATATCTCATAATGAATAGTTAGCTTAGTTTTCCTCCATTTATGCTCAGCTGTACGACATGTTCTTTTTAAATCAGACACTCTTTGGGTCTTCCATGGAATAACAATGCTAGAAGATTTTTAACTGTCTTTTCAGGTGCAACTATGTCAACAGCAGCTCTTACTTTAGAATTAAAGTTTTCCACTTTACTATTTACATTATCCTCGCTATTATAGTTGGCACTATAAATGGACTGATTGCTTAGAATGTTTGTAAGTTTTAAAGCTGCTGATGAGTCAAAGAAGCGTTTTTTAACAATATGCTTCTCATGAATGTTTTCTATCATTATTTCTATATTAAATAGTAGAAGGAAATGGTCTGATAGACCGATATCAATGACCTGCTTTATATCATCTTTAAGTCCTTTAGTAATCACTAAGTCTAACGTATGACCTGCTTTATGTGTAGGTTGATTAACGAGCTGTCTCAAATCAAGAGTCCAGGAGGTTCATGAATTCTTTTACTTTTTGGTCCCACTGATTGTCGATATGAAAGTTAAAGTCGCCAACTGTTAAGAGTGTGTCATAGTTCGTGATTAAAATTGACATTAAGTCAGAGAATTCCTCAAGGAAAGACACGTTATATTTAGGAGGTCTATACACGGATAACACTAGATAATACTAGAACGTGAGAATCTCCATGAATTACAACGGCGAGATACTCAAAGGACTTAAATTTACCAAAACTAACATCTTTACATTTTAACCGGCTTGAGTAAATGTTTGCCAAGCCGCCCCCCATTTTTCCCTGGCGGTCTGCACGAGTAAAACTGTAATCCGGAGGCGCAGATTCGATTAAAACAGCCGCGCCGTCTGAGTTAAGCCACGTTTCACTTAGTGCAATAAAATCAATGTTTCTATCACTAATAAGATCGTTTATAAAAAATGTCTTGTTAGTTAAAGCTCTAACATTTAATAGTGCCGTATTTAATGTTTCGGAGGGGCAGAGCTGAATTCTATGCACGTTATTGGTATTTGGAACAAAAACTAAGTTATATTTGTTAACGCCGCTCTGTGCGTATTTTTTATGTAATCTACAATCTGTTTTTATAGTCTTAATGCAGTGTTGATCTAAAGTAGTAATTGCAATTACATTATTGATGTTTATGCCACACTGCCTAGATTTTTTACGTGCATTAAGATTGGTTATTAGATTATTAATGTTGTGCACTTTAACGGAAGACTGTGTCAAGCCATTATGTCCTATCAAAGCAGTAGCATTACGGAAGGGTTTTAAAGTAGAAATAGACAGTCAAGATAGACGAATTACCTTAGCGATGTTTTCGGAGAGGACCCGGGCGCCAAATCTATTCGGATGCAGTCCATCCCGCTTGAAGAAGCGCGTCCTTTCCCAAAAAAAAGGTCCCAGTTGTCAATAAACCCGATGTCTTGAGTCTCGCAGAAGCCTCTCAGCCAGTTGTTTAAACCCAGCAGACGACTGTAGTATTCATTTGATCATCTGACGTGAGGTAGTGGACCCGAGATGAAAATTTTTGTCGATGTCGAAAAACTAATACCACAAACACCCCAACAAACCTGCTACAAAAATACAGCCATGCCAGTCCTCACATGCTCCTTCGGGGTCCTGCATTGGTCACAAACAGACCGAGAAGTGCACCCAAGGAAAACACAGACAACAGCACCCCAAAGCAGCCATAGGATTGAGGGAGGAAGAGGTCTCAAATAACAACTCACAGGTGTCAAGGGGGCACATTAGAGGCGAGCTGCCCATCTCATTATTAATGAAGGGCGCATGAACAAACTGCCAGTGAGAACACAAAGTGCAGCAGTATTACTTCCTACCAAAAGTGCTCAAAGGGTGAACCAGTGACATGGTCATGAGTGTCCAAGGTTCATCAATGTGTGCTGGAAATAAAGGCTAGCCTGTCTGGTCTGATCCCACAGAAAAGCCACTGGAGCACATAATGCTGCACATGACAGAAAGATGTCAGAACACACAGAGCATCACAGCTTAGACAGCTCAGAGTGTACATGCTGAACCCTGTCCACTACATGCAATGGACAGGTGAGTGTCAGAGCTGAACCATGAAGCAATGGAAAAAGGTGGCCTGGTCTCAAGAATCCCATTTTTGCTCATGCCAAAGAATTCTAGGTTTTGACATGGCATCCAAATTCCTCAGATCTCATTCTGAATGAGCATCTGTTTGATGTGCCTGAAAAACAAGAATGCTCCATGGAGGGCCCAATTCAGAACTTACAGAACTTTAAGGATCTGCTGCTGACACTTTTGTGCAAAAATGATACTGGGTGCCCTATATAGAAACTTTCACGCCTATCTTTCTATTTTATAGTACTGTTTATTTCTGTTTCTTTAACTATTGTATAGTGCCTTTCACATCTGTCTATCCATTTATCTACTATATACTGTAGTGCCTTTCCTTTCTATCTCTTCAGGCAACTACTATAGAGTACCTTTCACATCTATCTCTATCTACTATATAGTGTCTTTCATATCTATCTATTATTTAGTGCTTTTCACATCTTTTATATCGTTCCTTTCATATCTATCTATCTATCAAATAATGCCTTTCATTTCAATTTCTTTATCTACTATATAATGCTTTTCATTTGCATCCATCTCTTAAATATTGCCTCTCATATCTATCTATCTATCTATCTATCTATCTATCTATCTATCTATCTATCTATTTCAGCGTTTCTCAACCTTTAAGTATTTGCGACCCGAGTTTTCATAACAGTTTTAATCACGCTCCCCCTAACATTTTTTTGAAATGTAGATGCATATTTTATTATACCTACTTAACTTTTATCAACATTTATCTAACTCTATATTTATTGTTCTAGTATCAGAATGTAGTTTAAGTTAATTTGTTTTGGTTTCAACAGATGTTTTTTTCATATTTTTGATTCTTGTTTTCTTTTTTTCACATCTTTGCGCCCCCCTTTTTGTTACTTCGTGCCCCCCTAGGGTGTCCACCGCACAGGTTGAGAACCACTGATCTATTTAATTAGCTTCTGTAAAAAGCCAATTATTCCCCATAGGATAGATAAAGCTCTATCTAATGACCTCATACATCCTGATAATCCAGCTCTCATTTCAGTGTCATTCCCTGACAGCACAAAACAGAATGCCAGATTCTTTTGGAGCAGAGTGTAATTTTCTGATCTTGAAGTCTCCACTTCAACTGCATCGTGTCGTCTTTGCTGCCATCTAGTGGAAACATCAAACAATATACCTAAGGCAACTTTTCTCACTTTTTAACAACGGTTTCAGCCTTAAACTATATATTGTGCCACGTTAGGGGAGCAGGGAAGTATATAGTGGTAATAACATGATGATTGATAAAATGATTTAGAAAGAAAGAAAGAAAGAAAATAAACACAGTGCAAAGGAATAGCATGGTAATGACCTAATGTGTGAGATACAAAATAGAAATGAACAGAAACAACAATTGACCTACACGGATTGACCTTAAGCGTCTGCCTGACTGGAGGAGCTCAAACAAAGAATTTCCGTGATGAGTTTCGTCCTTGAGAATGTTTTTGGCCCTTCTCACATAGCGAGTCTTATACAAGAGTTCAAGTGATGGCAGTTCAGTCTCAATAATGGCCTCTGCTGTTTTTACGACCCGCTGCAGGGTTTCTTTCGCAGCCTTAGTGCACCTGTTGTACCAGGCCATCATGCAGTTAGTTAAGATGCTCTCTATAGTGCATCTATAGAAATTAACCAGCAGCTTCTGGGGGAGGTCAGCTCTCCTTAGCTTCCTGAGAAAATAGAGGCATTGTTGTGCTTTGCCTATTATAGCCAAGTTGTTGTCAGCCCAGGACAGGTCCTCTGAGATGGTGACTCCTAGAAACTTAAAGCTGGAAACTCTCTCCACAACATCTGCATTGATTGTTATCAGACTGTGATTGGTCTTTTTAGTGGTCCTAAAGTCCAGAATAACATTGCAGGTGAAATCAGGTTATCAAGAATTCAGTGACCTTATGGCCTGGGGAAAGAAGCAGTCTCTAAAGCAGGTGGAATGAGTGGTGATGCCCCTACAGTGTTTACCAGAAAGCAGAAGTGAAAATGGGGAAGACTGAATGGCTTTCATACGAGATGATGTATTAAGTTAAACTCAGACATCTAGTGGAGGAGCTGGTATGAAGCTGTGGAAGGTCAGCCCCAATGATTTTACAAGCAGTATGAATGGTCCTTTGAAGATGTTTGCAATCCTGCCTAGTCAGTTTACCAAACCATACTGTAAGGCATCAGGTCAGGATATGTTTAATAGTGCAGTGTGTGGCCACTGAGCGTGCACCAGCTCCCCAACCAAACACAAACAGATACAAGACACAAGTCCAGCACATGCAAAGACTTTTATTTGGGAAACTCCTCAAGCAAGTGTTTCACACACACTTGTTCCACTTATCATCATCAATATCGTGATACAATTATAGGAGAAAATGTCATAGAAAAGGGGAAATAACAGCAAGATGACAAATGATTAAAGACAAAATATTTATTATAAATGTGAATCTCACACTGTAGCACTTTTTTGAAAGTAGAATAATAGATGAAGAAAAAAACACAAGTTAATTAAACAATTGGAGGTAAAATAATTAATGGATTGGGAAACTGTTTGAAATAAAACTATGAAACTACAGATGTGAACATTTCAAAAGCACCAAGCCCTAAATCTTACAGGCAAGTGAATGCAGTCAAACGAGGAGCTGACTTCGCGGTATTCTTGCATTGAGGATAATATGCAATTCTGAGTTAAAAATGATGCAGAAGTAAAATAAAAATATAAATAAAATCAGTAGGATATAATTACCAATCTTGAGTGCTAGCAAAGGGAAGTAAAGCTCATTTACGAGGGGTCTTCAATTGAAAGCCTTAATCTGTAGTTAGGAACTGAGAATTATAACTAGCAGCTAATGAGATTCTTTACAATGTGTGAGGTTTCAGTTCCATGTACAATATGAAAACTTTCAGGAAAAACGAAATGCGTGTGTTAACTATTAAGAATACTCTTGAAAAATGTGTTTTATTTTTTTCTATGAAGAATCGAAAATAAATAATTAGATTTATGAGACCTTCTTTTAAATTGACTGGCTCTTGTGCGTTTCCTCACTTCAATGAGCAGCTTCTCCAGCTGGCAGGGCGCACGTGCTCAGGGGGCGGAGTCGCCGTCAGTTCATAAAGAGGACGGGACGAGGTAGGAGATCAGCTGGTAGTGTTCTTGTTTTGTTAGTGGTGTTTTTGTTGTACCGATTTCTTTGTCTTCCCCACTATGTGCGCTTGTGTTGAGGATTTTAAGAAAGTGCTCAGTTTGTGGGCTCCGGTGAAGGCTAATCCCAAGTACTATGGGGAGATTATTCTTCAGCGGTACGTTTTTACTTCACGTATTACGGATTTGTCTAAATCAATTTTATGATGAATTTAAAAAAAAAAAAAAAAAAAGTAAAGCCTTAAATATTTTCAGCTGTGTTGCTAAATTCTTCAGTGTTGCAGTTTTCGTTGTTTTACAATACCTTCTAATATTGGCATTAAATGGGCAGAACGTGAGTACAGCAAGTGATTTTAATATTTGTGGACAAACGAGGTGCTCTAATAGTTCAGTGTGGATTGCTCGTGATCTCATTAAGCATTTCGTGTGCAGTTTTATTTTTACTATTGCATTAACCTTTGTTTTCAATAGTTTGATTGTTTAAAAACCCCGTTTCCTTTTGGAACTGCAATGTACCCATGGCTAAACCTTTTAGATTCGACTAAGAATGAACTTTTAAAAAACACAGAAGGTAGCAGGATGCAATTGCATTTAAAGTGAGTCTTCAGAGTGATGCCATAATGGAACAACTTTTAGGGGGAAAAAAATCTGCATTAAGATTCTAGAAGGAATCTTTTTAATATCAGACGTTTTCCATTTAATAAAGAATGAAATACCAAGAGGGTTCATGAATGTAAATAGTTGTGGCTGCATGATCAGGTATTTGTTTTTTCATAGTATAAATCTGGTTTGCCCATTTTGGTTAACCAGTTCCATTCTGTGAAGGGTTTGTTTGTAAATGTTTTGCATTGTAGTGGTTCTGAGGCTCCACACAACCTAGGGGCGGGTTTCATTTGAGATGCCCATGATCTTGCAGGTTAATGGGCTTTTTATTTTTCTTCCTTCCCCTCTATCCTCAGCTTATTTGAGACCAATCCAGATGTTCAGAAGCTGTTTCCTAAGTTTGCTGGCCTTTCCAAAGAGCAGCTGCAGAACAATCCTGACCTCCAGGCCCATGGGGAAACTGTTGTCTGCAAGCTGACAGAATATGTCCAAGAGGAATCGCGCAACAAGTCACTTGTGAATGATCTGGGAGAAAGTCATGCCAAGCAGCACAAGATCCCTCGGGCCAACTTTAAGGTACTTGGTGAACATAAAGGCTTGATCTGATGGCATTGCTCAGTAGAATGTGATTATGGTTTTTGGACTTTGGCCTAATGTGGTAGTTGTGTGAGGTTTTTAATTTGGGGCATTAATGACTTTAGAGAAGCCCTTTTCTATAGCCTTGATGCTGTTCTCCTATCCTTAGGGAGGCATTTTAAACCCTCTAAATTATCCCCATAAATACTTGGATCTTGCTTTAGTTTAATTCTAATTTGGAATAGAGTATGTCCATGGCGATTAGCTAAATTCCTGCCTTCTGAAGCTTACCAGGCAGAACTAGAATTCCAGAAATCTGTAGCCACCAAAGGTTTGAGTATGAGGTGTATACAAAAAACTACCACAGTCCAAGTATCTCCTTCATTATGCTTGGTGAATTCAAAGGAAAATGGCTCTCATGAATAAGTTTGTATTCTGTTTTAAAGGCTTCCATCAAGGCAATTTAATTGCATGACCAGTCTATAGACACGGTTTCCATTTCTTTGCAATTGGGACTATATGGAGTTGACTAGTTCTAATAGTCAGTTCTCCACTATTTAGTGATAGTGTTAATGAGTAGTTCCTTGGCTTATAACAAAGCTTTAATATATGAAAGCTTGCCTTGGATTGTATAAAGACTGGCTCTTCCATCAAGCTTTTCCAGTTGTCTAATTGGTTAATGGTCTTCTCAATAACACTTGTATTGGACGAAGTATAGCCGTCGATTCTTGAAGGAACACCTGTCCCAGTGGCTACTGGATAGTTCCTGCAGTGTTTTCCTAAAATTGTGCCTTAATGGTATTAAGTCTGGCACTACATCTGCCTATTAGTGTCTACATAGAAGCAGAAAACTAAGCCTCATTAGGCTGGCAACTGTAAAAATGACTGACCGTTTTCCTTTGCAGATCATCAGTGAAATAATTGTCATGGTAGCAGCAGAGAAGATTGATGGTTTTGGCACTGATGCTCAAACAGCCCTGAAGAATGTGCTGCAGGAGTTTCAAACTGCTATGGGAGCTCGATATGATGAGCTAGGATTTGATCAATGATATCTTGTGTAAGCTTCCTTGATAGGATGCTTTTTGAGCTCCTGTATGAATAAAACTACTTCAAAAGTGAAGGGCTGCCTGGGGTTTTGTTTGACTATCTATGATCATATAGGCTGTATATTCTGTAGTTCTATAGGGAGTTTGGAATCTACAGCTGCTATTTCCAGACAGGAGATGGTCATTAAGACCTGGATTTCTACCCACTATGGTACAATGTAGTAGACCTTTTCGACTTGGATTTAATGTATTAATGGCTGACTGCAAATGACTCTGATCCACTGTGTAGACTGACATCTGATGTGAGGTCTTTTCAGGCTTTGGTTGTGAACTTCAGTGAAATGATTGTGCCACTTGACCAACTGTCCACTCCACCCTGAACTAAAGGGTATGTGTGGTGCAATCTTCTCCAATGGGTCCTAGTTGGAATTTAAAATCCAAGGAAATGGCAGTGTGGGATTTTTTTTTGGTCCGTCTAGCTGACCTTCATATGCCTCAGAATGTAGGTGTGACTCTACCTTGTCGGAATGAGTGGTGTGTGTGTGTGGTGGGTGGTTTTTTTTTTTTTTTTTTTTTTTTTTTGTGGTTAATTTGGAAAATAGGTATCACTGTAGAGTTTGGAGCCAAACTGGGCTTGGTGCTTGTGCCAGGGCAATGGGCATTTGGCTAAATCTTGCTAAGATCTAGTATAGGAACAGTGTAGGCATTACTCTTCCTAGCAGTGGATTCACTGTGTACAACTAAATGCTGTTGCAATGGCATGGCGGTGCCAATAAGGGGGCACATCTGGATTAACAGATGCAAGTAGTCCTAGAATAGCCACCACTGTTAAACTCCTCATCCTGCTTTTTAGTAAAATGTACCCTTGCAGGTAATGCTAGTTCTTTTTGCATTAAGTACCATGGGTGTCATATTTGCACTTCTAGTGCATGGATTGTAGGAGTAGATTTTGTGATTACTTGTGCTTGGGAGGCCAAGTCCATAAAGCCATAGTTCAGTATTCTGTGTTAATGGATTTCCTGTAATTAACTTTGCACTGCACTTGTAATGACAAAGCTCACGGTCTGCATTGAAAACCCATTCTGTCTCAGAGCCTGTGAATGTCAGTAAAGTTTGAATTTTGTGGTCATCCAGAAAGATGTAACCTGTCATGTCTCAATGCTGCTTTTCAGCTCTGGCTAGTTAATGTTGCACCTTTTTGTTTTTAGCACCAATATTAAATATTGACAACCATGCAATTGCACCCATATGTTCTCTGAAACGCAGTACAGCCTTTTAAATAAGGAACAGTCTTATTTTGATAAGACTACATTACCATAATGCAGGCATACAATCATGTTTAATTTAATACAAATACAGGCACTTTTCTGTGGAGTAGGTCATTTTTGATTATATTATGAGATTTCTTGGACTGTAATGCAGGTGTTTCTGTGTGGCAAGGCAGGACTGTAGTTTCATGGATTTGACTCCAACTCTGAACTTGTAACAAATCAGAAATGGGTCCTTTTGTTTGGCTTTGTCTTTGTTTCATGCATGTTTTCTTCTGCAGTGGCCTCTGTCTGCCACATTGGTTGGCCAAGTCTATGGGTGACTCTGCAGAACTGGACTGCACGTTGATGCAAAAGCTGCCTGAAGTGAGATTAACCTTCTGTTGACTGTTCATTCTCATATTTTTTTTTTTTTTTTTTTTAAAAACTGCAGCATGTGCAACTTCAAAGTATCATTTTGTTTTAAATGTCTGGTATTTTTCAGCACACAAGGGCTTGGTTTCCATCTCTTTGCTGCACCAGTAACTCTTGTTTTGACCAACCACCTAGAGGTAAACAGTTATACTGTGTGACCTCATAGGTGATGCTTATGAGATCCTATGAGGGATAGTGTGCTGCATAGCAGATGGCTGAGGCTGCCTGTACTGTTAGTGAAAATTGTGGTCTTTTCCTGTTTTTTCTCTTGCACAAAAAGGCTACTTTCTGAGCACACCCAAGTCACTCTAGTGGTAGATACAGTTTTGAATATTCTTCAGTCACAATCTGATATTACCTGTTTATTGGAATAACATTAAATGATTGTTAAAAAAAAAAAAAGCCTTTGAAAATCAAATTTAGATATAATTGAGCCTATTTTGAAATATTGCTGTTAATTTTTCTTTGGGAGACTTCTGAACTCTTGAGACCCTCCCCACTGTCACAACTTACAGAAGTGTGACTGCTGTGTTGGTTGAAGGTTGCTTGTCCATCGCCAAGGTAACTGCAGGTTCATAGTGCCTCAAGCTGACCACTGCCACGCATAAAGTGCTGGTCGCCCGATGGGTGATGCAGGGAACATTGTAACTTGGCCACTGTTCTGACATTGACCTTACCCATTTGCTGTGACTATCTATAGCAGAATTGTTGATCCTGCTACAATAAATAACCTTGCTGTTCCTGTTTCCAAAAAGAATAAAGCAGCTTTTGCTAAAGTACTTAGACTCTGCCTTGTCTTTGGGGTGCGAAACAGCAACTGATGCATTGCAGGGTACCAGAAGTGGGAACTTGCAGTAATGGAGCCCCAAGAAGCTTGTAACCTCCTGATGCTGGAGGAGCAAAATTAGTCCCTGGCGGGCGTTCCTGTCTTCACGTTTCCCCAGGGATGTGCTGCTGAAGACGGCTTCTTTGGAGTGCTTCCTATGTTGCTTTCAAATGCATGTTAACATTTGATGCACTGGGACAAGGGAGCCTGAGCAGTGATTGTGACTCCATATTTAACCAGGGAGGTCCTACAGTTGGTGTGAAACCTCTCGCTTGATGAGGACTTCCTGAAGCAACAGGTCCTCCTCCACACAGCTATCGGCCCAGTGGTTTTGTCTGTGGCACATTAACCCAGATCACCCTATAGGTGTACAAATCCAGGACTTGGTGGACCAGATTCAAAGCTGCATCTGCTTGGACACCTTTGTGCACATTGTGGGTAAGCTTGCTATTGACACAGTCCTGTTAGGGATAAACAAGTGCCTTTGTGATGAAAATGCTCTAAGTGATGCCCACATGCTGTTATACCTGCCCTGCTGAATGGAGGGTGCCCAAGCCAGCTGGAAACAAAAGGGCTACCCAGGTTTGGCCCCAACTTCCTTCCAACCAGCACAGGCTCTTCATGTCACCAGTGCCACGGGTAGAAGACCCCATCATAGGAACGCCATAGTGGGGATTGAATGCAGCTTTTGCTGTGATCAACCTGGATATCTGACTTGGGAGTGCCACCTCTCACCTGTGTGCACACACATATATTACTCCCTCTGAAATTTTAAAGGGAAGATTTTTAAGGTTTGGACTGCCATATGAGACACTTCACTCTGGCCTCTTTTAATAACCTTTTCCCATGGGTCTTGATCACCTGCATAATGCCTCCCTCTCTAGAGGATAGAGGGGCTTGCCACTGATGTCAGTCAAGGAGCTGGGTTTGAAATTGAGCCAAAGTTGTCCAGTACAGCCGGAGACTAATCCTCAACTTGAGGACCCAGGGCAGCTGGTGGCCCTTATGCCATCGCTTGCTGAAACAACCTCCTCAGACTAGACCCCAACAAAATAGCAGTGGCCGGTGAGTGCGATGCCTTATTGGGCACAGAGGTAGCATAGACTGCCTTTCAGACAGTTTGCTTGACCTGCAGCAAGCGGATAGCAACTTGGAGTTTCTATTCGCACAAGCCCATGTCACAAACTCCTCTATCTGCAGAAAGAGGACTTGAACTTTAAAACACCACCTTTTTTTTTTTTTTTTTTTTTTTTTTTTTTAATTTAGGATGGCTTCCTGTATCGGGTGACTTCTGCTTGCTTGGGTGATAGGCAGATTAAGCAGTTGGTGGTGCCGAATGGGCAATTGGAGACGGTTTTATAAATTGATCAGTCACATTTTTAGGAGGTCCTTTCGGCACAGAAAAAGAAAAGGGAATGTATTTTGAAACTCTCATTAGGCAATTAGGGGCCAGGATGTAGAGCAATTCTGTAAGGCCTTCCCCAACTGTCAAAAAGACCCTCTAGGGCACTCCTAGAACCAATGCCTATTTTAGAAGTCCCCTTTAAGAGAGTGGGACTAGGTATTGTTGGCCCACTTCCCAAGAGTAAAAATGGGTTTCAGTATATGCTAGTTGATTCCGCCACAAGATACACAGTAGTGGCTGTGCTGAGACAGGCGGACACCTGGATTACGGTAAAAGCACTCTCAGAAATGTTCATGTGTTTTTGCATCCCTCATGAGATTTTTAGTGATCAGGGCAGGTCCTTTATCTCCCACATCAATGAGCAATTGTGCGAACGTTTTGCTATTAAGCAGTTACACTCCACAGTTTATCATCCACAGACCAATGGCCTGACTGAACGATTTAATAAAACCGTAAAACAAATGATTCGATGAGTCTCCCATGACTTCCCGAGCACATGGAATACAGTAGTGCCTTTACTCTGGTTTGCTGTGCGGGAGTCCCCCAAGTGTCTACTTAGTTAAACCCTTTCTAACTATTCTTTGGCTTCGTACCGTGGGGTGCATTAGACATTTTTTGTGAAAAGTGGACAGGGATTCGCGAGACACCTTGAGGGGGTAGATTTGTTGACCAAGTTGTTATGCTGCAGGAACACATTTCCATGTTGTCTGCTTTTATGGTGCAGCATCTGCAGGATGAGCAAGAGGTGCAAAAATGTGATTGACAAGACAAGTAAACTTTGAGTTTAAGAGGGGATCATACTGTATACTGGTGTTGATCCTGTCAGGCTGAATGGCTAGGTCCAGCAGTCATAGTAGAGCGTATATCTCCTGTGAATTATAAAGTTATGATTCCAGGGCCTGTTCAGATGGAGACCATCTCTTCTGATAAAACACTTTTGCCCACAGAACAAACTGAATTTGTCAAAGTAAAGGCCAAACTCAGCAAGGAATGTCCTCAACCAAGCCCTGAAGGCCTCAATTGAATGTCCAAGCATCGAAAGTGCTCTAGATATGACGATCAGGATCCCCTCGCAAGTGAATTGCAGCCCTTCTTTCAGCACCTTTGACTTATTTGTTCCTAGGTGGAAAAGAAAATCACTGACATCTTTGTTGCATGAGGACAATGAGGCCTTTATCTCCTGAATACACCCAAGGTAAGCAGGACACAAGTCTTTGGGACAGAAGGTGCACAGTGCAGGTTTTTTACGATGGAGTACCCCAAAATAACAGCACTGTGGCAGGCAGCTGGCACCGATCTGAAAGCTTGAAAAT